>CM056496.1:37003488-37603488 GCA_029783415.1 Anisodus acutangulus | reverse complement strand
GGTGCATTTTGTCATATGTGATATAAAGGAGAAAATATTTCCTAATGGTGGGACCGAAGCCGATTTAGGCCGCCTACGTATCCCTATGAGGGAATCAGGTCATGACGTAGTTCATTACAAGCAAAGGAGATTTGTAAGGGTTTTTTTTTTCTAAAATGGGACCGAAGCCGATGTGGCCGCCTACGTATCCCGCCGAGGGAATCAGGTCATAACGTAGTTCAGGTTGCAAGTAAAAGGAACTTGGGGAAATTTGTGATCTAAAGAAACAGAACCCTTCGTGGGTTCTATGCGTATCCCGCCGAGGGAGCGCAACTTTTACAACATAGAAAAAATATTACATAGAGAATAACTAATCTTAGATATGGTATCTCTTCACTGCATCTGCATTGATGGTTTTTGGCCATTCTATTCTGATAAGGTTGCCGGGACAAGCTGCGTCCGGTACCGCTTTTCATCAATCAGTCTCTTAGTATATGATTCGTATCCACTTGGCCGAAAGATATATCGTTGCCCAGGAAGAAAATGCTCGTACTAATGCTTTGTAATTATCAACCATCTTGATTTTCATCCAAACCTGGCTTTGGCTTATGCCCCGATTCTTCCGATTGTGAGTCTTCCTTATATTCTTGAAGTCTTGCTTGCTTGTTTCAAATGTGTCACACATTATCGATGATTAGTTTGCATGATGGAAAAGAAAAGAAAATTATTAAACAAAGCAGATTTTAAAATAGCAAAAGCAATGCAGATTTGTCTTTTAAGCTTTCAAAAGTAGAGGCAAAACCCATTAAATGCATATATGTGATTCAGGCCTCAATCAATCGCATTATTTCATTAAACATTAACGAAATTAACTAGTTTACGGGAGAAACAAGGTCGGGCACAGTCCAATTTCGAATCATCTTCTTGCTCTGCATCCCAAATGGTTGAGTCTTTAGCGTAATCCTCGAAAATCACAGCTGCATCCTCGCTTCTTCTTGATAATGAAAAGACTTTTGAATCCCTCAACGAGGTTGGCTGCATTGTCCTCCTTTGATTCCTGAGTGGCGCATGCTCGACGAATGAGTGACTCGAGAGGTGGAACAGGCTTTGGCAAAAGAGCATCTCTCTTCCTTCGGAGATTGGTTGATAGGACTTTTCAAGAAAAGATGGTGCCATGACTGCGACTTTGGAGGAAGTGCTTCTACTCGAGCGGTGCCCTCAATTGGGTGTAATCATAGGGGTGACAAAGGTGATGATTTAACCTTTTCCTTTCTGCGGGTGGCACAATAGTCCCTTCCAAGTTGTGTTCTTCATCAACAGTAATCATATTCACATTTGCATCGTCATGATCTGGCAAAGAGTTATTGTTTTCATTAGAGGCAGGTCCTTTCAGTCGGATAACTCCTTCTTTGATTAATGCCTCGATTCTGTCTCTGAGGGCATAGCAATTTTCAGTGTCGTGTCCAGGGATTCCCGAGTGGTATGCACAACGCTTGGTCTCATCATGCCATTTAGGAACAGGATTGGGGACATTTCCTTGGATAGGCTGGAGTATTCCTGCGGTTCTCAGTCGTTCATACAACTGGGCTCGAGGTTCGGCTAAAGGTGTATAGGTTTTAGCTGGCTTTCTTTCGTGTTTTGCGCGGGGTCTGGGTGCGTTTGGTAGATGGACTCGTGGCTGAGGTAAGTATGCGGGCGGATATTGTGGGGGATTCGGATAGGCTGGCGCTCGAGGCAGGCTATATATTGGCTGGGTATGGTAGACAGGGTAGGGACCAGGTGGGTATTGATAGTAAGGTTGAGGACTTTGGTTGTATGGGTAATAATAGGAAGGCTGATGACTTTGGTTGTTTTGATTGTAGTAGGGAGGCTGGGGTGATGGCATTTGGTAGGTTGACATTTGATTTGGCCTATGTTTCTGAACTGTCACCACAGAGGACACTCCGTCTCTCTTCTTCTTTACTGCTCCCTCAAATGAGTCCGACTGGATTGTCTCACTCGTTGCTTACAATGCTATAAAGTTTGTAATTCTTCCTGTTCTGATTCCCTCTTCTATGAAATCTCCCATCCTTATAACTTCAGAGAAACTTCGTCCTATGACGCTTATCATTCTCTCATAGTATGTTGCATCTTTCAAAGATTGTACAAAAAGAGTGGTCATCTCACTTTCTTCTATCGGGGGTTGAACTTTATTTCTGCCCTCCACTTCATGGCATATTCTCTGAAGGTCTCTGTGGACTTCTTTTCCAACTTCATCAGATAAAATCGGTCCAAGACTGTGTCAGTGTTGAATTTAAATCTGTCCACGAAATTTTGTGCCATCGTGCCCCAATTACGCCATTTTCGCGGGTTTTGGCTCGTGTACCAGTCGAGTGCTTCTCATGTTAAACTCCTTACGAACAACTTCATTATGATGGTCTGGTCTTTACCTACCCCAATCAGTTTGTCACAGTATGATCTTAAATGAGCATGAGGATTTCCTTTCCCATCAAACAAGCCAAATTTTGGCACCTTATATCCTACAGGCAATTCAATGTCGGGATGCATGCACAAATCTTCGTACTCGAGTCCTTCATGCCCCTTGATGGTTTGGATATTCTTGAATGCTTCTTTTAGGCTATGAATATCTTTCGCCACACTTTCATTGGTTCTGATCATTACCTGCCTGTCCATTTCTTCACACTCGCTGATTTCCTGAAAAGCCATGTTTGGTACTGTGGTAGTAAAAGGTTGAGCTTCCGTTGCATATACTGGTGGCACATGCTGCTCGTTGGGATCAGCGACGTGTGCCATCAATATGTGTTGGGCTGTCTGGTGATTTTGCGTGGAAGAGGTGTTTTGGATGAGTGGGGTAATTTGGGTATGTGGAGTTGTGAAGGATGCCGGATCATTTTGTGGCGGGCTTTGTTGTGGACTAGCTTGTGATTTAGTGTGTTGTGGATTGGTTTTGTTTAGTGGCGAATTTTCGTGGAGGTTTTGGGGAAATGGCGATTCAGGAGATGAAAAAGTTCGCGGTGCAGTTGCATTCGTCCCTTGTTCAGGGAGTGGGATATTGGCGCTAATGGACAAGTTGGTGAGATTTTGGAGCCGCTCTATCTCAGTCTGCATGGCTGTCATTTGTTGTAACAGTTGGGCGATGTATTTTTCTTGGACGGAAGCATTTCTATTTTCCGAAGCTTCTGGTTCATCAGTCGAAAGAGCAATAAGTTCCAGGCCAGTCTGTTCGGATGCATCTGAATCAGTCATTTTGCTGAATGATCGGGCCTTTGATCTCGTGAAGTAGGGATGTTCCGCCAGTTTTAGTCAACGCGAATCAACCTTTGGGAAAAATAACCTAGGCAAAATAAACCTTCTAAAAATGAAGAAAACCAAGTTAGTATAGGGCGAGTAGTTATTGCTTCGAATAATATGCACAGAGTGAAAAAGCAGGAGAAAACAACAAAATGATTAAATGAAAATTAAATGCGCGTCCTAAAATGCATGGGGCCTCCCTTATGCCGGAGGTGGGCCTAAACGCCAGATATGCGAGATTATGACAGATTGATCCAAGCTGCTAAACTGTAATGCTTTTGTCGGAAATGAGACAAAATAAATGTACATTTTCCAATTCGGCATGACATGATTAGGCTTGGATTTGTCTATCATTGTCACGCTACACGTAATATGCTGATTGGTCGTTGGGTTGTGAGACCCGTTGACAATTTTGGTAGATTTCTTAATTGTGGAGTCGATACCTAGGATCGACCCACCTAAGGTGTATGCATGCATGACTTAAAAATAAAGGGTGGTATAGCTCTATCCTAATTTTTTTAAGATTTGGCTGACTAGACTCAAGGTTCCCGAGCGGACGGCTCGAGTGAGAAGGCTCTGTGACCAACCGGATGGTCCTGGACGCTCCGCGCATATACCAACTCTCCTAAAAATTTGGAACTTTGAAAGAAATTTGCGGGTGCGCAAAACACACCTCGCGTGTATGTGTGATAGTGTCAATTTTCCAGAGTGGAAGAAATATGAGCGAAATGCCAATTTAAGGAAAGCAGTAAGAGAATATTGTAATTAAAGCAGTTATGCATACAAAATTTCAACAGAAAATAATTAAAAATAATAGATCAAATAAGGAGCAATATAAAGCACAATAATGATTAACCTGAACTTGTTATGGTTAAGAACCTGAATGTCCCCAGTGGAGTCGCCATGCTGTCGCGCCCCATTTTCGACCCGCTCCGGGTCTCAAAGCGGAGCACGGACGGGTTCGGTGATTCCTGGGTAAAAGGGTTGAGGAGTCGCCACCTAATTATTTTTTACGGTGAATTAGGACACCTAAATATTAAACTAAATGCTGCAATCTAACTCCAATTTTAAGGTCTGCGAAACTAGTGAGATTCTAGGTAAGGGTTCTTTATTATCCTAAAGGGAAGGGGTTAGGCATCCTTTAAGATCCGCTAACTTGCGGTTATCCGGTCAAACTCAGGTTAATTATTACTAGAAAAATATATGTTTTTTACAAGTATAATAGTTTTAAAGATGTTCGCAAATAATTTTAGTAAATGATGCATTTTTTAAAAAGAAAGATACATGTAGAGATTTTTTTTTAAAAATATGCATTTGTATGGTATTTAAAGAGAAATACATGTAGAGTTGGAAAAATATGTATTTGACAATTGATAGTAAAACAAATTATTTATATTGCCAAAGAAGTAAAATTTGGGGAATCAATGAATTGTAAATTGACAAAAGATAAACTTATTCGGTATGATTTAATAAAGCAAATAAAAGATGACAAAAGTTGTTTTGAAAATCTTGGATACGCGTGACGAGCCTAAAAATAAATAAACTAGCGAAGGATTTCTAAGTTTTGAATTTAACCGAGCCTACAAATAAATAAGCTAGCGACGGGTTTCAAATCTTAAACTAACCTATGAATTAATCCTAAGTTTGCCTATTCTAAGCATTTCAATAATTACATAAGTGCGATAAATAATATTACAATACAAAAGCGGGATAAAAGCTGAATTAAAGAAAGAAATAAAATAAATAAACTCCGATGAATATTTGTCTTTATTTGCTTTAATCCCTGCAAGCTGTCAAGAACAAACGGTTAGAAACAGTTAAATACTTATAACTTCATATCCGTATTCAAAACAGTGAATATTTTTTATCACGGAGGGCTCAGACTTAAATTTTGAAAAGAACATTCCAATCACGTCGTGGCTCTAAACATATGACTAATATGGTTTATTTGATTGCCTCGCCTACTAAACGTGTTGGTCTCTCGGGTGAAATAGAAAAGATCACTATAATCACGTCGTGACTGCGAATATATAACTTGTTGGTTATTTTAGTCACCTCGCCTACTAAACATGTTGATCTTGGAAAAAGGTTTAAGCCTCATCATTGCCCGAAGTTATATTTCCGTCTTTACAATCGTGGAGGCCTCAAAATCGACGGATATTTTCATCGGCTAGTGTAGTATCGTGTTCAAATCAGTAAAATTAAATCAAAGCGAAGCGTAAGCAATAAGCGAGCGATGGCGTGATGGCGATGGCGAGGAAAACAGAGGCAGAAAAACAATTTCCGAAAATGACGCGGTGTTTAGTTTAAAACAAAGAGAACAAAGATGAAACGGTAATTTGGAACCGAGCGTTGAATCGAAATAGAAAGCGATGCGAAAAGACGCGATATTTATTCAAAACAGTAAAAAAAATAGTAAAACAGTGATATCCGTTGCACGGATGTTTAAAACAGTAACTGAAAAAATAGTGAAATGAAACGAAAGAAAAGCGCGGCCTCGAATTCAATTTCGTCGGCCTTAATGCAATATTAATAAAATAATAAAACAGTAAAAGCAACGAGCAGTGAGCAGTTAAAGTATCCGGCCCGAGTTCTGAAATTCTGGAAATATTCAAATCGGGTCGACCCGACCCGGATCAGTGATTCAAACTCGAAATCAGATTTCAAAGACCAATTTGGATAACCAAGAACAAGAAATGAAATGCAAGAATTCTAAAATATCCAAATCGGTCGACCCGACCGAATCAGTGTCAAAAATCCAAATCAAATATTCACCAAATTGAGATAACCAACATACGTAAACATGAAATGCAAGAATTCGAAATAATGCCCAAACCGGTCGACCGACCGGGTTAGTGACCCGAATCGGTGATCCAAAATCCGAAATCAAATATTCACCAAATTCAGATAAACAACATACGAATATGAAATGCAAGAATTGCGGAAATAATACCGACAAGGTCGACCCGAGTCGGTCGCTGACCGACGAATCGATGATCCAAAATCTGAAATCAAATATTCACCAAATTCAGATAACCAACATACAGAAATATGAAATGCAAGAATTCTGGAAATAATACCCGAACCGGGTCGACCCGAATCAGTGATGCAACCCGAAATTGAATAATTTCACCAATTTCAGATAACCAACATATAGAAATATGAGATGCAAGAATTCTGAAAATATTGTCCGAACCGGGTCGACCCGACCCGGGTCAGTGACCCGACCCGACTCAGGTGTCAAAATCCGAGAATCAAAAGTGGAGAACAAACCTTTTCGAACTCAATTCTTGAACAACAATGGAGGAAAAAACGCTTGAAATCAAGAACACAACCAAAAATCTTTCATGTGCCAATCGGACCTCCGAAATTTTTCGATTTTCTTTTCCTTCCCCCTAAAATGAAGAACAACATGGGGTATTTATAGGTGGATTTCCCCCTAAAACCGAGCTTAAATTCAAAATAAAGGGCCCAAAAATAATGATTTTGGAACGGGTTTTTAGGGGTATGGGTCGCGGTGAGAGGGGATGGGTTGGTGGTGTCAGGCGGCGGTGTTGGCGAGTGGTGGTGTCAGGTGTAGGGTGCGGCGACGTAGGGTCGGGGGCGTAGGGGTAGGGTGGCGGCGATTGGGAGGGTTAGGGGTTTAGGTTTTTATGATTTTGGGGTTTTTTTTATTTTTGGGTTTTGGGGAATTAAAAGGGGTAGGGAATGGGTCGGGAGATGGGTCGGTTGGTGGGCGGTTCGGGTTTCAGGCCGACGGGTTGGGAAAGTGGGTGAGTTGGGCTGGTGGAAGGTTTGAGAATGGGGTTTTGGGTTTAATTGTTTTGGGTAGAAGTTTGGGAAAAGGGGTGTTGGGCAGTAGGAGTGGTAAACAGGTTTGGGGAATTGGTGGACGAATTAGTTTTGGTGATGGGTGAAAATTGTTTTGGGTTAGGAAATAAAATGGGTTATGGATTTAAAAATATAAAAGGGGTTTTAATATTAAAAATATTATTTTTGTTTTTTGTAAAAGATGTGAATTATTTAAAATAACATAACGATGTGATAATAATAAAAAATATAATATTTGTGAAATATTTAATGCTTAATAAAAAATGGAAATGCGATGCAATTTTGCGAGAATAAAATAACATAGAATTTTCGGATAAAACTTATGATTATGATAAAGATGCAAGTGATAGTAAAAAATGCGAATAATAATAATAATAAGATATATACACATATATGTATATATATATATATATATATATATGTATACGCATGTATGTATATAGATTAAAATTGTTTGAGGTGTTAAAAATATTTAAAATCGCAAATAAATTGGAAAAGACGAGACAAAATTGGGTGTCAACAGATGCCCCTCTTTGGCCGGAGACGATGAAAGAGTTTTCGGACAAAGAAGTTGACCCAGTAGCCAATTTTGTCCCGACCCTCGGGCTCTGAAGGAAGATTAGGTATGCATGGTAGAAACAAAATTTCAAGGGAGAGAGAAGTTGTAAAAGATGGTGCAGAATCCAGAAATAATTCCCCAGTGTCGCGTTAATGATGACACTGGTTGCAGATGTGAAAACTTAATGGGGAAGAGCGGAACGATATTCGAAGTAGGTCGTTTGACCCATTTGCCTCGTTTCGCCGTAAGAGATAGTTCCACGTTGTGATGAAATTCCTGCAAATTAAAAACTCCTGCAAACTAAAGCTTAAGATATAATTAGTGTATAACTGCTGAGAAAAAATTATAGAGAAAATAACTTAGAAATACCCGCATTAGGAGGTGGGCGCCTGACTGAAATTAAAATACCCTCATTATAAGGTGGGCGCCTGACTGAAATTAAAATACCCTCATTATAAGGTGGGCGCCTGAAATGACGTCGTTGGATCGACGTGTTGTGTTGAAGACGTCATTGTAATGTTGTTGACGTCGTTGTTGTGTAGACTTTGCTGATGTCGTCGTTGTATAGACGTTGATGATGTCGTCGTTGTATAGACTTTGCTGATGTCGTTGTTGTAAAAAATAGTTGTCGTGCTGCCGTAACGTCGTGGACGTTGTTGTAATGCTGTTGAAGGTAGTTGATGTGCTGCAGTAACGTCAATGACGTTGTTGTAATGTTGTAAAAAATAGCTGCTGTGTTGAAGACGTCATTGTAATGCTGTTGACGTCGTTGTAATGCTGTAAAAGATATTTGTTGTGCTGCAGTAATGTCGATGATGCTGTTGTAATGATGTTTGTTGTTGCAGATAGCTGTTGTGCTGAAGGCGTCGTTGTAATGCGGTTGAAGATAGTTGATGTGCTGCAGTAACGTCAATGACGTTGTTGTAATGCTGTAAAAGATAGCTGCTGCGTTGAAGACGTCATTGTAATGTTGTTGACGTCGTTGAGATGCGGTAAAAGATATTTGTTGTGCTGCAGTAACGTCAATGATGTTGTTGTAATGCCGTAAAAGATAGCTGCTGCGTTGAAGACGTCATTGTAATGCTGTTGACGTCGTTGAGATGCGGTAAAAGATAGTTGCTGCATTGCCGTAAAAGATAGCTGTTGTTTTGAAGACGTCATTGTAATGCTGTTGACGTCGTTGAGATGCTGTAGAAGATTGTTGTTGTGTTTCCATAAAAGATAGCTGCTGCGTTGAAGACGTCATTGTAATGATGTTGACGTCGTTGAGATGCGGTAAAAGATATTTGTTGTGTTGCAGTAACGTCAGTGACGTTGTTGTAATGCCGTAAAAGATAGCTGCTGCGTTGAAGACGTCATTGTAATGCTGTTGACGTCGTTGAGATGCGGTAAAAGATAGTTGCTGCATTGCCGTAAAAGATAGCTGCTGTTTTGAAGACGTCATTGTAATCTTTGTTGACGTCGTTGAGATCTTGTAGAAGATAGTTGTTGTGTTGCCGTAAAGATAGTTGTTGTTTTGAAGACGTCATTGTAATCTTTGTTGGCGTCGTTGAGATCTTTGTAAAGATAGTTGTAGCGTCCTTGCCGTCAATTTGCCGTAATATGGTTCCACGTTGTGCTTTGAATCTTACGTTGATTCAAACTCATGTGGACCGTGAATTGAAATGTCACCCAGGCGAAAATATGATGCGACACCCTTGTCGTCGTTTGATGTAAATAACGTTCTTGCCGTCAGTTTGCTGTAATAGATGGTTCCACTTCAGTTTGTTGTGTTTAGGCTCCCTGTGATTTGAAATAACATCATTGTGCAGACATAATAGTCGGGACCACAGAGGTCAAGATGATGTCTTCATATAAATGCGAGAACAAGAACGTAATCCTTGTAGTGAGTTGTGGTGCCGAAATTCTTTGGGGAATTGATCATAAGCATTGTGGCTTCCTGCTTTTTCAACCTGAAGAACCTGTACTCAAAGAAAATTTGTGAGTTTGGGGAGGGGCGGTTGATTCGCATTGACTTGGTAGCTTTGGCTCTTGATAGCTGCATGTCCTGCTGATTCGGACCTGTAGCCTTTGTCTGGTTCCCAGTCTTGGCTAACCGTTAATGAAAACATTTGTTGAAAATAATTTTTTATAAGAAAGTATGCTTATCATTAAAAGTTCTTGTCAAACTCTAATGAAAATATTTGTTGAAAATGATTTGCTTATAAGAAAGTATGCATATTAGTAAAAAAAATCTTGTCAAACTCTAATGAAAGTATTTGTTGAAAATAAATTGCTTATAAGAAAGTATGCATATTAGTAATAACAATCTTGTCAAACTCTAATGAAAGTATTTGTTGAAAATAAATTGCTTATAAGAAAGTATACATATTAGTAATAAAAATCTTGTCAAACTCTAATGAAAGTATTTGTTGAAAATAAATTGCTTATAAGAAAGTATGCATATATGTAAATGTCTGTCGAGCAGCGACATGCGGTGAAACAAAGCAAACGTCTTATCCAAAATCCTCTTAGGCTGAAGACTTAGTTTGCCGATGCCTTTCCATGTTTATCGGCGTCCTCCGGCAGTGATCCCTTAAAAATGCCCCAGTTTCCGATATGTGAGAATGACGATCTTTTGAACGGACAACCGAGTCTTGTGTAGATTGCTTGTCTGTCCTATCAGGGTGATCAGATGGGTGCATTTTGTCATATGTGATATAAAGGAGAAAATATTTCCTAATGGTGGGACCGAAGCCGATTTAGGCCGCCTACGTATCCCTATGAGGGAATCAGGTCATGACGTAGTTCATTACAAGCAAAGGAGATTTGTAAGGGTTTTTTTTTTTTCTAAAATGGGACCGAAGCCGATGTGGCCGCCTACGTATCCCGCCGAGGGAATCAGGTCATAACGTAGTTCAGGTTGCAAGTAAAAGGAACTTGGGGAAATTTGTGATCTAAAGAAACAGAACCCTTCGTGGGTTCTATGCGTATCCCGCCGAGGGAGCGCAACTTTTACAACATAGAAAAAATATTACATAGAGAATAACTAATCTTAGATATGGTATCTCTTCACTGCATCTGCATTGATGGTTTTTGGCCATTCTATTCTGATAAGGTTGCCCCGGAAAACTGCATCCAGCTGCTTTTCATCAATCAGTCTCTTAGTATATGATTCTGTATCCACTTGGCTTCGAAAGATATATCGTTGCCCCAGAAGAAAATGCTCGTACTAATGCTTTGTAATTATCAACCATCTTGATTTTTCATCCAAACCTGGCTTTGGCTTATGCCCCAGTTCTTCCGGTTGTGAGTCTTCCTTATATTCTTCGAAGTCTTGCTTGCTTGTTTCAAATGTGTCACACATTATCGACAGATTAGTTTGCATGATGGAAAAGAAAAGAAAATTATTAAACAAAACAGATTTTAAAATAGCAAAAGCAATGCAGATTTGTCTTTTTAAGCTTTCAAAAAGTAGAGGCAAAACCCATTAAATGCATATATGTGATTCAGGCCTCAATCTGAATCGCATTATTTCATTAAACATTAACGAAATTAACTAGTTTCTGGGAGAAACAAGGTCGGGGCACAGGTCCAATTTCCCGAATCATCTTCTTGCTCTGCATCCCAAATGGTTGAGTCTTTAGCGTAATCCTCGAAAATCACACTGCATCCTGCTTCTTCTTGATGAATGAAAAAGACTTTTGAATCCCTCAACGAGGTTGGCTGCATTGTCCTCCTTTGATTCCTGAGTGGCGCATGCTCTGACGAATGACTGACTCAGAGGTGGAACAGGCTTTGGCAAAAGAGCATCTCTCTTCCTTCGGAGATTGGTTGATAGGACTTTTCCAAGAAAAGATGGTGCCATGACCTGCGACTTTGGAGGAAGTGCTTCTACTCGAGCGGTGCCCTCAATTGAATTTGTAGTCATAGGGGTGACAGAGGCTGATGATTTCACCTTTTCCTTTCTCTGGACTGGCACAATAGTCCCTTCCAAGTTGTGTTCTTCATCAACAGTAATCATATTCACATTTGCATCGTCATGATCTGGCAAAGAGTTATTGTTTTCATTAGAGCGAGTCCTTTCGGTCGGATAACTCCTTCTTTGATTAATGCCTCGATTCTGTCTCACGAGGGCATAGCAATTTTCGATGTCGTGTCCAGGATTCCCGAGTGGTTCGCCCAACGCTTGGTCTTATCGTGCCATTTAGGAACAGGATTGGGGACATTTCCTTAGATAGGCTGGAGTATTCCTGCGGTTCTCAGTCGTTCATACAACTGGGCTCGAGGTTCGGCAAAAGGTGTATAGGTTTTAGCTGGCTTTCTTCGTGTTTTGCGTTAAGTGCAGGTGCGTTTGGTAGATGGACTCGTGGTGAGGTAAGTAAGTATGCGGGCGGATATTGTGGGGGATTCGGATAGGCTGGCGCTCGAGGCAGGCTATATATTGGTTGGGTATGGTAGACAGGGTAGGGACCAGGTGGGTATTGATAGTAAGGTTGAGGACTTTGGTTGTATGGGTAATAATAGGAAGGCTGATGACTTTGGTTGTTTTGATTGTAGTAGGGAGGCTGGGGTGATGGCATTTGGTAGGTTGACATTTGATTTGGCCTATGTTTCTGAACTGTCACCACAGAGGACACTCCGTCTCTCTTCTTCTTTACTGCTCCCTCAAATGAGTCCGACTGGATTGTCTCACTCGTTGCTTACAATGCTATAAAGTTTGTAATTCTTCTGCTCGATTCCCTCTTCTATGAAATCTCCCATCCTTATAACTTCAGAGAAACTTCGTCCTATGACGCTTATCATTCTCTCATAGTATGTTGCATCTTTCAAAGATTGTACAAAAAGAGTGGTCATCTCACTTTCTTCTATCGGGGTTGAACTTTCACGCTTACGCCCTCCACTTCATGGCATATTCTCTCAAGTTCTCTGTGGACTTCTTTTCCAACTTCATCGATAAAATCGGTCCAAGATCGCGGTCGTTGTTGAATTTAAATCTGTCCACGAAATCTTGTGCCATCGTGCCCCAATTACGCCATTTTCGCGGGTTTTGGCTCGTGTACCAGTCGAGTGCTTCTCCTGTTAAACTCCTTACGAACAACTTCATTATGATGGCCTGGTCTTTACCTACCCCAATCAGTTTGTCACAGTATGATCTTAAATGAGCGTGAGGATTTCCTTTCCCATCAAACAAGCCAAATTTTGGCACCTTATATCCTACAGGCAATTCAATGTCGGGATGCATGCACAAATCTTCGTACTCGAGTCCTTCATGCCCCTTGATGGTTTGGATATTCTTGAATGCTTCTTTTAGGCTATGAATATCTTTCGCCACACTTTCATTGGTTCTGATCATTACCTGTCTGTCCATTTCTTCACACTCGCTGATTTCCTGAAAAGCCATGTTTGGTACTGTGGTAGTAAAAGGTTGAGCTTCCGTTGCATATACTGGTGGCACATGCTGCTCGTTGGGATCAACGACGTGTGCCATCAATATGTGTTGGGCTGTCTGGTGATTTTGCGTGGAAGAGGTGTTTTGGATGAGTGGGGTAATTTGGGTATGTGGAGTTGTGAAGGATCGGGTCATTTTGTGGCGGGCTTTGTTGTGGACTAGCTTGTGATTTAGTGTGTTGTGGATTGGTTTTGTTTAGTGGCGAATTTTCGTGGAGGTTTTGGGGAAATGGCGATTCAGGAGATGAAAAAGTTCGCGGTGCGATTGCATTCGTCCCTTGTTCGAGGAGTGGGATATTGGCGCTAATGGACAAGTTGGTGAGATTTTGGAGCCGCTCTATCTCGATCTGCATGGCTGTCATTTGTTGTAACAGTTAGGCGATGTATTTTCTTGGGCCGGAAGCATTTCTATTTTCCGAAGCCGGTTCATCGATCGAAAGAGCAATAAGTTCCAGGCGATCTGTTCGGATGCATCTGAATCAGTCATTTTGCTTAATGATCGCCTTTGATCTCGTGAAGTAGGGATGTTCCGCGATTTTAGTCAACGCGAATCAACCTTTGGGAAAAATAACCTAGGCAAAATAAACCTTCTAAAAATGAAGAAAACCAAGTTAGTATAGGGCGAGTAGTTATTGCTTGAATAATATGCACAGTGAAAAAGCGAGGAGAAAACAACAAAATGATTAAATGAAAATTAAATCTGGCGTCCTAAAATGCATGGGGCCTCCCTTATGCAGGAGGTGGGCCTAAACGCCGATATGCGAGATTATGACAGATTGATCCAAGTCGCTAAAGCTGTAATGCTTTTGTCGGAAATGAGACAAAATAAATGTACATTTTCCAATTCGACATGACATGATTAGGCTTGGATTTGTCTATCATTGTCACGCTACACGTAATATGCGATTGGTCGTTGGGTTGTGAGACCCGTTGACAATTTTGGTAGATTTCTTAATTGTGGAGTCGATACCAGGATCGACCCACCTAAGGTGTATGCATGCATGACTTAAAAATAAAGGGTGGTATAGCTCTATCCTAAATTTTCTAAGATTTGGTGACTAGACTCAAGGTTCCCGGCGGACGGCTCGAGTGAGAAGGCTACTGCCAACCGGATGGTCCGGACGCTCATGCATATACCAACTCTCCTAAAAATTTGGAACTTTGAAAGAAATTTGCGGTGCATAAAACACACCTCGCGTGTATGTGTGATAGTGTCAATTTTCCAGAGTGGAAGAAATATGAGCGAAATGCCAATTTAAGGAAAGCAGTAAGAGAATATTGTAATTAAAGCAGTTATGCATACAAAATTTCAACAGAAAATAATTAAAAATAATAGATCAAATAAGGAGCAATATAAAGCACAATAATGATTAACCTGAACTTGTTATGGTTAAGAACCTGAATGTCCCCAGTGGAGTCGCCATGCTGTCGCGCCCCATTTTCGACCCGCTCCGGGTCTCAAAGCGGAGCACGGACGGGTTCGGTGATTCCTGGGTAAAAGGGTTGAGGAGTCGCCACCTAATTATTTTTTACGGTGAATTAGGACACCTAAATATTAAACTAAATGCTGCAATCTAACTCCAATTTTAAGGTCTGCGAAACTAGTGAGATTCTAGGTAAGGGTTCTTTATTATCCTAAAGGGAAGGGGTTAGGCATCCTTTAAGATCCGCTAACTTGCGGTTATCCGGTCAAACTCAGGTTAATTATTACTAGAAAAATATATATTTTTACAAGTATAATAGTTTTAAAGATGTTTGCAAATAATTTTAGTAAATGATGCATTTTTTAAAAAGAAAGATACATGTAGAGATTTTTTTTTAAAATATGCATTTGTATGGTATTTAAAGAGAAATACATGTAGAGTTGGAAAAATATGTATTTGACAATTGATAGTAAAACAAATTATTTATAATGCCAAAGAAGTAAAATTTGGGGAATCAATGAATTGTAAATTGACAAAAGATAAACTTATTCGGTATGATTTAATAAAGCAAATAAAAGATGACAAAAGTTGTTTTGAAAATCTTGGATCTGGCGTGTGAGCCTAAAAATAAATACACTAGCGAAGGATTTCTAAGTTTTGAATTTAACCGAGCCTACAAATAAATAAGCTAGCGACGGGTTTCAAATCTTAAACTAACCTATGAATTAATCCTAAGTTTGCCTATTCTAAGCATTTCAATAATTACATAAGTGCGATAAATAATATTACAATACAAAAGCGGGATAAAAGCTGAATTAAAGAAAGAAATAAAATAAATAAACTCAAGCGAATATTTGTCTTTATTTGCTTTAATCCACTGCAATATCAAGAACAAACGGTTAGAAACAGTTAAATACTTATAACTTCATATCCGTATTCAAAACAGTGAATATTTTTTATCACGGAGGGCTCAGACTTAAATTTTGAAAAGAACATTCCAATCACGTCGTGGCTCTAAACATATGACTAATATGGTTTATTTGATTGCCTCGCCTACTAAACGTGTTGGTCTCTCGGGTGAAATAGAAAAGATCACTATAATCACGTCGTGACTGCGAATATATAACTTGTTGGTTATTTTAGTCACCTCGCCTACTAAACATGTTGATCTTGGAAAAAGGTTTAAGCCTCATCATTGCCCAGAAGTTATATTTCCGTCTTTACAACTGTGGAGGCCTCAAAATCGACGGATATTTTTCATCGGCCCGTGTAGTATCGTGTTCAAATCAGTAAAATTAAATCAAAGCGATGTTGATAAGCAATAAGCGATAGCTTGATGCGATGGCGATAAGCAATAGCGATGCTTGATGGCGATGGCGATGGCGAGGAAAACAGAGGCGAGAAAAACAATTTCCGAAAATGACGCGGTGTTTAGTTTAAAAAAGATGAAACGATGAAACGATAATTTGGAACCGAGCGATGGCGAAATAGAAAGCAAGACGAAAAGACGCGATATTTATTCAAAGCGATTAAAAAAATAGTAAAAGCAGTGATATCCGTTGCACGGATGTTTAAAAGCGATAGCGAAAAAATAGTGAAATGAAACGAAAGAAAAGCGCGGCCTCAATTCAATTTAAATCGGCCTTAATGCAATATTAATAAAACAATAAAACAGTAAAAGCAACGAGCGGTGGCGGTTAAAGTATCGGCCCGAGTTACGAAATGCGGAAATATTCAAATCGGTCGACCCGACCGGATCGATGATTCAAACTCAAATCGATTGACGCAATTTCAGATAACCAAGAACAAGAAATGAAATGCAAGAATTCTAAAAAATATCCAAATCGGGTCGACCCGACCCGAATCAAGTGTCAAAAATCCGAAATCAAATATTCACCAAATTCAGATAACCAACATACAGAAACATGAAATGCAAGAATGCAAAATAATGCCCAAACCAAGTCGACCTGACCGGGTTAGTGACTTGACCGAATCGGTGATCCAAAATCCGAAATCAAATATTCACCAAATTCGGATAAACAACATACGAATATGAAATGCAAGAATTGCGGAAATAATACCGGCAAGTCGACGGCCGGTCGTTGACCCGACCGAATCAGTGATCCAAAATCGAAATCAAATATTACGCAAATTGAGATAACCAACATACGAAATATGAAATGCAAGAATTGCGGAAATAATACCCGAACCGGTCGACCGACGGGTCGATGATGCAACCGAAATTGAATAATTTCACCAATTTGAATAACCAACATATAGAAATATGAGATGCAAGAATTACGAAAATATTGTCGAGCAAGGTCGACCGACCGGTCGATGTTGACCCGACTCAGGTGTCAAAATCCGAGAATCAAAAGTGGAGAACAAACCTTTTCGAACTCAATTCTTGAACAACAATGGAGGAAAAAACGCTTGAAATCAAGAACACAACCAAAAATCTTTCATGTGCCAATCGGACCTCCGAAATTTTTCGATTTTCTTTTCCTTCCCCCTAAAATGAAGAACAACATGGGGTATTTATAGGTGGATTTCCCCCTAAAACCGAGCTTAAATTCAAAATAAAGGGCCCAAAAATAATGATTTTGGAACGGGTTTTTAGGGGTATGGGTCGCGGTGAGAGGGGATGGGTTGGTGGTGTCAGGCGGCGGTGTTGGCGAGTGGTGGTGTCAGGTGTAGGGTGCGGCGACGTAGGGTCGGGGGCGTAGGGGTAGGGTGGCGGTGATTGGGAGAGTTAGGGGTTTAGGTTTTATGATTTTGGGGTTTTTTTTATTTTTGGGTTTTGGGAATTAAAGGGGTAGGGAATGGGTCGGGGAGATGGGTCAGTGCGGGTGGGCCGGTTCGGGTTTCAGGGCCGACGGGTTGGGCTGTGGGTGAGTTGGGCTGGTGGAAGGTTTGAGAATGGGGTTTTGGGTTTAATTGTTTTGGGTAGAAGTTTGGGAAAAGGGTGTTGGGCAGTAGAGTGGTAAACGAGGTTTGAGGAATTAAATTTGACGAATTAGTTTTGGTGATGGGTGAAAATTGTTTTGGGTTAGGAAATAAAATGGGTTATGGATTTAAAAATATAAAAGGGGGTTTTAATATTAAAAAATATTATTTTTGTTTTTTGTAAAAGATGTGAATTATTTAAAATAACATAACGATGTGATAATAATAAAAAATATAATATTTGTGAAATATTTAATGCTTAATAAAAAATGGAAATGCGATGCAATTTTGCGAGAATAAAATAACATAGAATTTTCGGATAAAACTTATGATTATGATAAAGATGCAAGTGATAGTAAAAAATGCGAATAATAATAATAATAAGATATATACACATATATGTATATATATATGTATATATATATATATATATATATATATATATGTATACGCATGTATGTATATAGATTAAAATTGTTTGAGGTGTTAAAAATATTTAAAATCGCAAATAAATTGGAAAAGACGAGACAAAATTGGGTGTCAACAGATGCCCCTCTTTGGCCGGAGACGATGAAAGAGTTTTCGGACAAAGAAGTTGACCCAGTAGCCAATTTTGTCCCGACCCTCGGGCTCTGAAGGAAGATTAGGTATGCATGGTAGAAACAGAATTTCAAGGGAGAGAGAAGTTGTAAAAGATGGTGCAGAATCCAGAAATAATTCCCCAGTGTCGCGTTAATGATGACACTGGTTGCAGATGTGAAAACTTAATGGGAAGAAGCGGAGCGATATTAGTAGGTCGTTTGACCCATTTGCCTCGTTTAGCCGTAAGAGATAGTTCCACGTTGTGATGAAATTCCTGCAAATTAAAAACTCCTGCAAACTAAAGCTTAAGATATAATTAGTGTATAACTGCTGAGAAAAAATTATAGAGAAAATAACTTAGAAATACCCGCATTAGGAGGTGGGCGCTGGTGAAATTAAAATACCCTCATTATAAGGTGGGCGCCTGACTGAAATTAAAATACCCTCATTATAAGGTGGGCGCCTGAAATGACGTCGTTGGATCGACGTGTTGTGTTGAAGACGGCATTGTAATGTTGTTGACGTCATTGTTGTATAGACTTTGCTGATGTCGTCGTTGTATAGACGTTGATGATGTCGTCGTTGTATAGACTTTGCTGATGTCGTTGTTGTAAAAAATAGTTATTGTGTTGCCGTAACGTCGTGGACGTTGTTGTAATGCTGTTGAAGGTAGTTGATGTCTTTGCGATGCGTCAATAGCGTTGTTGTAATGTTGTAAAAATAGGCTGCTTTGTGTTGAAGGCGTCATTGTAATCTTTGTTGGCGTCGTTGTAATCTTTGTAAAGATATTTGTTGTCTTTGCGATAATGTCGATGATCTTTGTTGTAATGATGTTTGTTGTTGCGGATCATTGTTGTCTTTGAAGGCGTCGTTGTAATGCGGTTGAAGATAGTTGATGTCTTTGCGAGAACGTCAATAGCGTTGTTGTAATCTTTGTAAAGATAGGCTGCTGCGTTGAAGACGTGATTGTAATGCTGTGGGCGTCGTTGAGATGCGGTAAAAGATATTTGTTGTCTTTGCGATGCGTCAATGATGTTGTTGTAATGCCGTAAAAGATAGGCTGCTTTGCGTTGAAGGCGTCATTGTAATCTTTGTTGGCGTCGTTGAGATGCGGTAAAGATAGTTCTTTGCATTGCCGTAAAGATAGTTGTTGTTTTGAAGACGTCATTGTAATCTTTGTTGACGTCGTTGAGATCTTGTAGAAGATTGTTGTTGTGTTGCCATAAAGATAGGCTGCTGCGTTGAAGACGTCATTGTAATGATGTTGGCGTCGTTGAGATGCGGTAAAGATATTTGTTGTGTTGCGATGCTTGTCGGTGGCGTTGTTGTAATCCAGTAAAAGATAGGCTTTGCTGCGTTGAAGGCGTCATTGTAATCTTTGTTGGCGTCGTTGAGATCGCGGTAAAGATAGTTCTTTGCATTGCCGTAAAATATAGTCTTTGTTTTGAAGACGTCATTGTAATCTTTGTTGGCGTCGTTGAGATCTTGTAGAAGATAGTTGTTGTGTTGCCGTAAAGATAACATTTGTTTTGAAGGCGTCATTGTAATCTTTGTTGGCGTCGTTGAGATCTTTGTAAAAGATAGTCGTGACGTCATTGCCGTCAATTTGCTGTAATATGGTTCCACGTTGTGCTGAATCTTCTGTTGATTCAAACTCATGTGGACCGTGAATTGAAATGTCACCTAGACGAAAATATGATGCGACACCCTTGTCGTCGTTTGATGTAAATGACGTTCTTGCTGTCAGTTTGCTGTAATAGATGGTTCCACTTCAGTTTGTTGTGTTTAGGCTCCCTGTGATTTGAAATAACATCATTGTGCAGACATAATAGTCGGGACCCTGTAGGTCAAGATGATGTCTTCATATAAATGCAGAACAAGAACGTAATCCTTGTAGTGAGTTGTGGTGCCGAAATTCTTTGGGGAATTGATCATAACTGATGTGGCTTCCCTGCTTTTTCAACCTGAAGAACCTGTACTCAAAGAAAATTTGTGAGTTTGGGGAGGGGCGGTTGATTCGCATTGACTTGGTAGCTTTGGCTCTTGATAGCTGCATGTCCTGCTGATTCGGACCTGTAGCCTCTGTCTGGTTCCCAGTCTTGGCTAACCGTTAATGAAAATATTTGTTGAAAATAATTTTTTATAAGAAAGTATGCTTATCATTAAAAGTTCTTGTCGAACTCTAATGAAAATATTTGTTGAAAATGATTTGCTTATAAGAAAGTATGCATATTAGTAAAAAAAATCTTGTCAAACTCTAATGAAAGTATTTGTTGAAAATAAATTGCTTATAAGAAAGTATGCATATTAGTAATAACAATCTTGTCAAACTCTAATGAAAGTATTTGTTGAAAATAAATTGCTTATAAGAAAGTATACATATTAGTAATAAAAATCTTGTCAAACTCTAATGAAAGTATTTGTTGAAAATAAATTGCTTATAAGAAAGTATGCATATATGTAAATGTCATCGAGCAGCGACATGCGGTGAAACAAAGCAAACGTCTTATCCAAAATCCTCTTAGGCTGAAGACTTAGTTTGCCGATGCCTTTCCATGTTTATCGGCGTCCTCCGGCAGTGATCCCTTAAAAATGCCCCAGTTTCCGATATGTGAGAATGACGATCTTTTGAACGGACAACCGAGTCTTGTGTAGATTGCTTGCCTGTCCTATCAGGGTGATCAGATGGGTGCATTTTGTCATATGTGATATAAAGGAGAAAATATTTCTAATGGTGGGACCGAAGCCGATTTAGGCCGCCTACGTATCCCCATGAGGGAATCAGGTCATGACGTAGTTCATTACAAGCAAAGGAGATTTGTAAGGGTTTTTTTTTTTTTCTAAAATGGGACCGAAGCCGATGTGGCCGCCTACGTATCTCGCCGAGGGAATCAGGTCATAACGTAGTTCAGGTTGCAAGTAAAAGGAATTTGGGGAAATTTGTGATCTAAAGAAACAGAACCCTTCGTGGGTTCTATGCGTATCCCGCCGAGGGAGCGCAACTTTTACAACATAGAAAAAATATTACATAGAGAATAACTAATCTTAGATATGGTATCTCTTCACTGCATCTGCATTGATGGTTTTTGGCCATTCTATTCTGATAAGGTTGCCCCGGACAACTGCGTCCAGCTGCTTTTCATCAATCAGTCTCTTAGTATATGATTCTGTATCCACTTGGCTTCGAAAGATATATCGTTGCCCCAGAAGAAAAAGCTCATAGTAATGCTTTGTAATTATGAACCATCTTGATTTTTCATCCAAACCTGGCTTTGGCTTATGCTGATTCTTCCGATTGTGAGTCTTCCTTATATTCTTCGAAGTCTTGCTTGCTTGTTTCAAATGTGTCACACATTATCGACAGATTAGTTTGCATGATGGAAAAGAAAAGAAAATTATTAAACAAAACAGATTTTAAAATAGCAAAAGCAATGCAGATTTGTCTTTTTAAGCTTTCAAAAAGTAGAGGCAAAACCCATTAAATGCATATATGTGATTCAGGCCTCAATCTGAATCGCATTATTTCATTAAACATTAACGAAATTAACTAGTTTCTGGGAGAAACAAGGTCGGGGCACAGGTCCAATTTCCCGAATCATCTTCTTGCTCTGCATCCCAAATGGTTGAGTCTTTAGCGTAATCCTCGAAAATCATACTGCATCCCTGCTTCTTCTTCAGTAATGAAAAGACTTTTGAATCCCTCAACGAGGTTGGCTGCATTGTCCTCCTTTGATTCTGAGTGGCGCATGCTCGGCGAATGGTGACTTCGAGAGGTGGAACAGGCTTTGGCAAAAGAGCATCTCTCTTCCTTCGGAGATTGGTTGATAGGACTTTTCCAAGAAAAGATGGTGCCATGACCTGCGACTTTGGAGGAAGTGCTTCTACTCGACGGTGCCCTCAATTGAATTTGTAATCATAGGGGTGACAAAGGCGATGATTTAACCTTTTCCTTTCTCTGGACTGGCACAATAGTCCCTTCCAAGTTGTGTTCTTCATCAACAGTAATCATATTCACATTTGCATCGTCATGATCTGGCAAAGAGTTATTGTTTTCATTAGAGGCAGGTCCTTTCAGTCGGATAACTCCTTCTTTGATTAATGCCTCGATTCTGTCTCTGAGGGCATAGCAATTTTCAGTGTCGTGTCCAGGGATTCCCGAGTGGTACGCACAACGCTTGGTCTCATCATGCCATTTAGGAACAGGATTGGGGACATTTCCTTGGATAGGCTGGAGTATTCCTGCGGTTCTCAGTCGTTCATACAACTGGGCTCGAGGTTCGGCTAAAGGTGTATAGGTTTTAGCTGGCTTTCTTTCGTGTTTTGCGTGGGGTCTGGGTGCGTTTGGTAGATGGACTCGTGGCTGAGGTAAGTATGCGGGCGGATATTGTGGGGGATTCGGATAGGCTGGCGCTCGAGGCAGGCTATATATTGGCTGGGTATGGTAGACAGGGTAGGGACCAGGTGGGTATTGATAGTAAGGTTGAGGACTTTGGTTGTATGGGTAATAATAGGAAGGCTGATGACTTTGGTTGTTTTGATTGTAGTAGGGAGAAATTTGGGGTGATGGCATTTGGTAGGTTGACATTTGATTTGGCCTATGTTTCTGAACTGTCACCACAGAGGACACTCCGTCTCTCTTCTTCTTTACTGCTCCCTCAAATGAGTCCGACTGGATTGTCTCACTCGTTGCTTGCAATGCTATAAAGTTTGTAATTCTTCCTGTTACGATTCTCTTCTATGAAATCTCCCATCCTTATAACTTCAGAGAAACTTCGTCCTATGACGCTTATCATTCTCTCATAGTATGTTGCATCTTTCAAAGATTGTACAAAAAGAGTGGTCATCTCACTTTCTTCTATCGGGGGTTGAACTTTCGCTGCTTCTGCCCTCCACTTCATGGCATATTCTCTGAAGGTCTCTGTGGACTTCTTTTCCAACTTCATCAGATAAAATCGGTCCAAGACTGTGTCAGTGTTGAATTTAAATCTGTCCACGAAATCTTGTGCCATCGTGCCCCAATTACGCCATTTTCGCGGGTTTTGGCTCGTGTACCAGTCGAGTGCTTCTCCTGTTAAACTCCTTACGAACAACTTCATTATGATGGCCTGGTCTTTACCTACCCCAATCAGTTTGTCACAGTATGATCTTAAATGAGCGTGAGGATTTCCTTTCCCATCAAACAAGCCAAATTTTGGCACCTTATATCCTACAGGCAATTCAATGTCGGGATGCATGCACAAATCTTCGTACTCGAGTCCTTCATGCCCCTTGATGGTTTGGATATTCTTGAATGCTTCTTTTAGGCTATGAATATCTTTCGCCACACTTTCATTGGTTCTGATCATTACCTGCCTGTCCATTTCTTCACACTCGCTGATTTCCTGAAAAGCCATGTTTGGTACTGTGGTAGTAAAAGGTTGACCTTCCGTTGCATATACTGGTGGCACATGCTGCTCGTTGGGATCAACGACGTGTGCCATCAATATGTGTTGGGCTGTCTGGTGATTTTGCGTGGAAGAGGTGTTTTGGATGAGTGGGGTAATTTGGGTATGTGGAGTTGTGAAGGATGCCGGGTCATTTTGTGGCGGGCTTTGTTGTGGACTAGCTTGTGATTTAGTGTGTTGTGGATTGGTTTTGTTTAGTGGCGAATTTTCGTGGAGGTTTTGGGGAAATGGCGATTCAGGAGATGAAAAAGTTCGCGGTGCGATTGCATTCGTCCCTTGTTCAGGAGTGGGATATTGGCGCTAATGGACAAGTTGGTGAGATTTTGGAGCCGCTCTATCTCGATCTGCATGGCTGTCATTTGTTGTAACAGATTGGGCGATGTATTTTCTTGGGCGGAAGCATTTCTATTTTAAAGCTTACGGTTCATCGGTCGAAGAGCAATAAGTTCCAGGCCAGTCTGTTCGGATGCATCTGAATCAGTCATTTTGCTGAATGATCGGGCCATTGATCTCGTGAAGTAGGGATGTTCCGCCAGTTTAGTCAACGCGAATCAACCTTTGGGAAAAATAACCTAGGCAAAATAAACCTTCTAAAAATGAAGAAAACCAAGTTAGTATAGGGCGAGTAGTTATTGCTTCGAATAATATGCACAAAGTGAAAAAGCAGGAGAAAACAACAAAATGATTAAATGAAAATTAAATGCGCGTCCTAAAATGCATGGGGCCTCCCTTATGCCGGAGGTGGGCCTAAACGCCAGATATGCGAGATTATGACAGATTGATCCAAGCTGCTAAACTGTAATGCTTTTGTCGGAAATGAGACAAAATAAATGTACATTTTCCAATTCGGCATGACATGATTAGGCTTGGATTTGTCTATCATTGTCACGCTACACGTAATATGCTGATTGGTCGTTGGGTTGTGAGACCCGTTGACAATTTTGGTAGATTTCTTAATTGTGGAGTCGATACCCAGGATCGACCCACCTAAGGTGTATGCATGCATGACTTAAAAATAAAGGGTGGTATAGCTCTATCCTAAATTTTCTAAGATTTGGCTGACTAGACTCAAGGTTCCCGAGCGGACGGCTCGAGTGAGAAGGCTACGCGGCCAACCGGATGGTCCGGACGCTCCGCGCATATACCAACTCTCCTAAAAATTTGGAACTTTGAAAGAAATTTGCGGGTGCGCAAAACACACCTCGCGTGTATGTGTGATAGTGTCAATTTTCCAGAGTGGAAGAAATATGAGCGAAATGCCAATTTAAGGAAAGCAGTAAGAGAATATTGTAATTAAAGCAGTTATGCATACAAAATTTCAACAGAAAATAATTAAAAATAATAGATCAAATAAGGAGCAATATAAAGCACAATAATGATTAACCTGAACTTGTTATGGTTAAGAACCTGAATGTCCCCAGTGGAGTCGCCATGCTGTCGCGCCCCATTTTCGACCCGCTCCGGGTCTCAAAGCGGAGCACGGACGGGTTCGGTGATTCCTGGGTAAAAGGGTTGAGGAGTCGCCACCTAATTATTTTTTACGGTGAATTAGGACACCTACATATTAAACTAAATGCTGCAATCTAACTCCAATTTTAAGGTCTGCGAAACTAGTGAGATTCTAGGTAGGGGTTCTTTATTATCCTAAAGGGAAGGGGTTAGGCATCCTTTAAGATCCGCTAACTTGCGGTTATCCGGTCAAACTCAGGTTAATTATTACTAGAAAAATATATGTTTTTACAAGTATAATAGTTTTAAAGATGTTACTTAAATAATTTTAGTAAATGATGCATTTTTAAAAAGAAAGATACATGTAGAGTTTTTTTTAAAATATGCATTTGTATGGTATTTAAAGAGAAATACATGTATAGTTGGAAAAATATGTATTTGACAATTGATAGTAAAACAAATTATTTATAATGCCAAAGAAGTAAAATTTGAGGAATCAATGAATTGTAAATTGACAAAAGATAACCTTATTCGGTATGATTTAATAAAGCAAATAAAAGATGACAAAATTTGTTTTGAAAATCTTGGATACAGCGTGACGAGCCTAAAAATAAATAAACTAGCGAAGGATTTCTAAGTTTTGAATTTAACGAGAGCCTACAAATAAATAAGCTAGCGACGGGTTTCAAATCTTAAACTAACCTATGAATTAATCCTAAGTTTGCCTATTCTAAGCATTTCAATAATTACATAAGTGCGATAAATAATATTACAATACAAAAGCGGGATAAAAGCTGAATTAAAGAAAGAAATAAAATAAATAAACTCAGACGAATATTTGTCTTTATTTGCTTTAATCATGCAAGTATCAAGAACAAGCGGTTAGAAGCAGTTAAATACTTATAACTTCATATCCGTATTCAAAGCAGTGAATATTTTTATCACGGAGGGCTCAGACTTAAATTTTGAAAAGAACATTCCAATCACGTCGTGGCTGCAAACATATGACTAATATGGTTTATTTGATTGCCTCGCCTACTAAGCGTGTTGGTCTCTCGGGTGAAATAGAAAAGATCACTATAATCACGTCGTAGGCTGCGAATATATAACTTGTTGGTTATTTTAGTCACCTCGCCTACTAAACATGTTGATCTTGGAAAAAGGTTTAAGCCTCATCATTGCCCGAAGTTATATTTCCGTCTTTACAAGCGTGGAGGCCTCAAAATCGACGGATATTTTCATCGGCGTGTAGTATCGTGTTCAAATCGGTAAAATTAAATCAAAGCGATGCGAGTAAGCAATAAGCGATGCTTGATGGCAGTGATGGCGAAGCGAGAAAAAGCGAGGCGGAAAAACAATTTCCGAAAATGACCAGCGGTGTTTAGTTTAAAAGCAGTAGAACAATAGAACGATAATTTGGAACCGAGCGGTGGCTGAAATAAGCGATTACCGAAAAGACGCGATATTTATTCAAAGCGATAAAAAAAGCAGTAAAACAGTGATATCCGTTGCACGGATGTTTAAAACAGTAACTGAAAAAACAGTGAAATGAAACGAAAGAAAAGCGCGGCCTCGAATTCAATTTCGTCGGCCTTAATGCAATATTAATAAAATAATAAAACAGAAAAAGCAACGAGCAGTTAGCAGTTAAAGTATCCGGCCGAGTTAAAGTGCGGAAAATTCAAATCGGTCGACTGACCGGATCAGTGATTCAAACTCGAAATCAGATTTCAGCACCAATTTCAGATAACCAAGAACAAGAAATGAAATGCAAGAATTCTAAAAAATATCCAAATCGGGTCGACCCGGCAAGGTCGATGACTTAGGCAGAATCAGTGTCAAAAATCCGAAATCAAATATTCACCAAATTCGGATAACCAACATACGAAACATGAAATGCAAGAATGCGGAAATAATGCCCAAACGGTCGACCGACCGGTCGATGTTTGACCGAATCGGTGATCCAAAATCAGAAATCAAATATTCACCAAATTCGGATAAATAACATCTGAGAATATGAAATGCAAGAATTGCGGAAATAATACGAACCGGATCGACCGAGCAAGGTTGATGACCGACCGGGTCGGTGACCCAAAATTCGAAATCAAATATTACGCAAATTCGGATAACCAACATACGTAAATATGAAATGCAAGAATTACGAAATAATACCCGAACCGGTCGACCTGAGCAGTCGGTGATGCAACCTGAAATCGAATAATTTCACTAATTTCAGATAACCAACATATAGAAATATGAGATGCAAGAATTCTGAAAATATTGTCCGAACCGGGTCGACCCGACCCGGGTCAGTGACCCGACCCGACTCAGGTGTCAAAATCCGAGAATTAAAAGTGGAGAACAAACCTTTTCGAACTCAATTCTTGAACAACAATGGAGGAAAAAACGCTTGAAATCAAGAACACAACCAAAAATCTTTCATGTGCCAATCGGACCTCCGAAATTTTTCGATTTTCTTTTCCTTCCCCCTAAAATGAAGAACAACATGGGGTATTTATAGGTGGATTTCCCCCTAAAACCGAGCTTAAATTCAAAATAAAGGGCCCAAAAATAATGATTTTGGAACGGGTTTTTAGGGGTATGGGTCGCGGTGAGAGGGATGGGTTGGTGGTGTCGGCGGCGGTGTTGGCGAGTGGTGGTGTCGGTGTAGGGTGCGGCTGACGTAGGGTCGGGCGTAGGGGTAGGGTGGCGGTGATTGGGAGAGTTAGGGGTTTAGGTTTTATGATTTTGGGGTTTTTATTTTTATTTTTTGGGTTTTGGGAATTAAAAGGGGTAGGGGAATGGGTCGAGACTTGGGTGGGCAGTTCGGGTTTGGGGCCGACGGGTTGGGCTTGTGGGTGAGTTGGGCTGGTGGAAGGTTTGAGAATGGGGTTTTGGGTTTAATTGTTTTGGGTAGAAGTTTGGGAAAAGGGGTGTTGGGCCAGCCGAGTGGGCCGACGGGTTTGGGGAATTGGGCTGGACGAATTAGTTTTGGTGATGGGTGAAAATTGTTTTGGGTTAGGAAATAAAATGGGTTATGGATTTAAAAATATAAAAGGGGGTTTTAATATTAAAAAATATTATTTTTGTTTTTTGTAAAAGATGTGAATTATTTAAAATAACATAACGATGTGATAATAATAAAAAATATAATATTTGTGAAATGTTTAATGCTTAATAAAAAATGGAAATGCGATGCAATTTTGCGAGAATAAAATAACATAGAATTTTCGGATAAAACTTATGATTATGATAAAGATGCAAGTAATAGTAAAAAATGCGAATAATAATAATAATAAGATATATACACATATATGTATATATATATATATATATATATATATATATATATATATACGCATGTATGTATATAGATTAAAATTGTTTGAGGTGTTAAAAATATTTAAAATCGCAAATAAATTGGAAAAGAGGAGACAAAATTGGGTGTCAACAGGGGTAAATAGTTTGGCGCCCACCGTGGGGCTGAGGATAATAGTGGTGCTTTGTTCAAACTCAAATTTCACTTGTTTCTTTCGAAATTTTGTGATTTCAGGTTAAAACTAAGTGCTGCAGAATGGCTAGTGACATTCAAGTTGAGGTTAGAAATCATTATGACAATAACAACAACATGGACAATGGTGCTAACAAAATCAATAACAACAACGGTGTTCCGCATGTTGATTCGTTGAATCACAATCCCGTGATTTCATCCCAAGGGTCTAGGAGGTCACGTAAAAAAACACCGGAGGACGCAGAGGAAGAAATCAGTTTGGTTCGGATCTTTCACATGATGAAGGAGCAACAAGAGGCAATAACTCAGTTGCAAAAGAAAAACAGCGGAATGAGTGCGGCGGATGAGCCTCAGCTAGCTCGCAATGATGATCCGGGCCGGGAAGAGGATCGGGTCGATGAGGATGCTAACGGCTCGAGGACTAATGAGTCCTAAGAGGTTTTGAAGATGCTCGAATCCTTAACCAAATGAATCAACAACAATGAAAAGAAGGTAAAAACTTACAACTCACATGTAGACTAGATCTCGGGAGCTCCTTCGATCTTGAAGGGGTCGAACTCGAAGAGATATATCCAATTGTCATTTCCACCAAGTGCGGCACCGAAACTAATAACGAATAGGTTTAAGATGTCAGACCTCCCAAAGTACGATGGGACAACGAATCCATATGAGCATGTGACGTCGTATACTTATGCAGTAAAGGGCAATGACATGCATCCAGACGAGATTGAATCGGTGTTGCTGAAGAATTTTGGCGAAACACTATCTAAAGGAGAGATGACCTAGTACACTATATTGCCTGAACACTCTATTAACTCATTTGAAATACTTGAAGATGCTTTTATAAAGGCACATGCTGAAGCACGGAAGGTTCAAGCAAGAAAGGCATATATATTCAAAATTTCTCAGAAGGATACGGAGTTGCTACGGGAGTTCGTGTCTTAGTTTCAAAAGGAATGGATGTTTCTTCCACTAGTACTAGATGAATGAGCAGCTGAAGCTTTCACTAAGAGGTTGAATCCTAGGAGCTCTAGTGCCTCGTTCAAGTTAAAGGAGAACTTGTTAGAATTCCTGGCAATAACTTGGGCAGACGTACATAACCGGTACTAATCCAAAATCAGGGTGGAGGATGATCAACTCAATCTTCCACCGCAGTCATCAGGCCGGAACAAGAATTTTGATAAGTCAAAAAGGGTAGTTGAGTAAGAGTCAAAATCATTGAAGGATAGATATCAGCCCTACGGGCAACCGGAGAGGCCTAATTTTAGGTCAGATAGGGGTTAAAACAATCGCAATTTTCAATCGGATAGAGGTGATAGACGAAATGATAAAGGGTCTACCAGTAGAGACTTGTAATTCAGGAATGATACCGGCAGGTCTTCTTATAATAATATTGAGAACCTGAGGTTATCTTAATATAATTTCAACATCGATGATACCAGACTCGTCTCAACTATTAGGCATATCAAGGAAATAAGATGGCCAAGACCACTCCAGTTGGATCCGTCTCAAAGAGATCCAAGTTTGGTTTGTGATTATCATGGAACTCATGGTCATCGAACCGAGGACTGTCGTCAATTAAGGGATGAAGTTGCTCGGTTGTTAAAAAATAGCCACATGCGCGAGTTCTTAAGTGATCGAGCAAAGGGAAACTATATAAATAGAGAGGCAAGAAAATAAGTGAATCTGATTGAACCCCATCATATCATCAACATGATTATTAGAAGAATTGACGTTCTGAAGGGAGCGGTCATGACTGCAAAGAAGACAAAAATGTCAATCACTCCGGAGAAAAGATTCAGAGATTATGTATCGGAGGGAACAATTTTCTTCAATGATGAAGATGCGGAGGGCATCATTCAGCCTCATAATGATGCTTTGGTATTTACTATCTTTATTAATAAATTTCAGGTTAAGCGTATTTTGATTGATCCATGTAGCTCGACCAACATTATCCATTGGAAAATGGTAGAGCAGTTAGGGCTGTTGGATCAAATTGTATCAGTGGATCGGGTCCTCAATGGATACAACATGGCAAACGAGACTATGGGGAGGGGGATTACTCTTCCAATAAATACAGCCGAAAAAGTTCAGCAAACGAAGTTCTATGTTATCAAAGGCGAAATGAGGTACAACACGCTGTTTGGCAAGCCTTGGATACATGACATTAGGGTCGCGCCTTCGATGTTACATATGATGCTAAAGTTCCTGACAGTGGAGGGAATAAAAATAGTTCATGGTGAACAACCGGCAGCAAGGGAAATGTTTGCGGTAGAAGAAACGGTGCAAGCACCAAAACAACTGACGAATTTAAGTAAAGGCAAATAAGTTTAGTAGCAATCACAAGACTCGGACTCTTCGAGTCTGAAGAAAGAAATGGAGGACAAGATAAACTTCGAAGATGAAGAGGATTACTTCCATGTCCCGAGGTCATTTGTCTTTCCAGATGACTCAGATGCCACAAAGTCAACCATAGAGGAATTGTAGCAAGTCATCTTGTTCATGAATCTACTGGATAGGAAGGTATACCTGGGCACCGGGTTAACCACGAAGCTCATGCTTAAATTAATTGAATTTCTTAAAACTAACTCCGATTGTTTTGCTTAGTTCATTTTAGACATGACCGGTATTCCACCGGAGATCATGACTCACAAGCTGAGTTTGAATTCGAGCTTTCCCCCGATAAAGCAAAAGAGGAGGCCAATGGCCGAATTCAAACATAAATTCGTCAATGAGGAGGTAATAAAGCTTTTAAATATAGGTTCCATCTGGGAAGTAGAGTACCCGGATTGGCTAGCTAACATAGTGGCCGTACCTAAGAAGGCTATTAAGTTAAGAATGTGCATAGATTTTAAATATTTAAACAAAACATGCCCGAATGACTCTTTTCATTTGCCGCACATCGATCGAATGATTGATGCTACGGCAGGGTATGAAATGCTAAGTTTTCTTGACGCTTACTCCGGATACAACCAGATTCGGATGAACCTAGAGAATCAAGAGAAAACTTCTTTCATAACTAGGTATGGGACTTATTGCTATAATGTGATGCCATTTGATTTAAAAAAAATGTTAGGACGACATATCAACGCTTAGTTAACCGCATGTTCGAAGATCAAATAGGACACACAATGAAAGTTTACATTGATGATATGTTAGTTAAGTCCCTGGAAGCAGAGGACCATTTAAAGCATTTGCATGAAACATTTGACGTGCTCCGAAAATACAACATGAAGTTGTATCCTGAAAAGTGTGCTTTTGGAGTGCGCTCGGGTAAGTTCTTAGGCTTCATGGTTTCAAACCAGGGAATAGAGATTAATCCAGATAAGATCAAAGCCATCGATGAGATATCAGAGATGCTTGACAATGTGAAAGCGGTGCAAAGACTCACCGAAATGATAGCCGCTTTAAGCAGGTTTATCTCTCAGTCATCGGAGAAAAGTCACTGGTTCTTCTCTTTGTTGAAAAAGAAAAATGACTTCAAGTGGACACCGGAGTGTCATCAGGCTTTGAGGGATTTGATGAAGTACATGTCTAGTATGTCGTTACTGCATACACTGAAGGCAGACGAACAGTTATTCCTATACCTGGCAGTATCCGAAGTAGCGGTAAGCGCAGTGTTGGTTCGAGAAAAAAAAAGGTACTCAATTTTTTATTTATTATGTGAGTAGAACTTTGGCTAGTGCAAAGACTAGGTATCCTCACTTGAAAAAATTGACTTTAGCATTAGTAACGACTTCTAGAAAATTAAGACCGTATTTTCAATGTCATCCCATATGTGAGGTAACAACTTATTCACTAAAAATGTGATGCATAAAACGAAATTGTCTTGTAGGCTAGCCAAATGAGGAGTAGACATTAGTATGTATGACATAGAGTATAAACCAAGAACAACTATAAAGTCTCAGGTTTTAGCAGACTTCGTAGCGGATTTTACACCTGGAATGATTCCTGAGGTAGAAAAAGAACATTTGTTAACCTCGGGAGCAACCTCGGGGGTCTGGATCTTGTAAACGGATGGAGCTTCGAATGTGAAAGGGTCCAGGCTTGGGGTAGTATTAAAGGCACCTGCATGAGATATTATTCGACAGTCGATAAGAACTGTAAAATTGACTAATAATGAAGCCGAGTATGAGGCTATGATTGTAGGTTTAGAATTAGCAAGGAGCTTGGGAGCTAAGGTCATTGAAGAAAAATGTAACTCACTTTTGGTCGTTAATCAAGTCAACGGTGTGTTCAAAGTAAAGGAGGAAAGGATGCAAAAATACTTAGAGAAGATTTAAGTAATATTTCATCGGTTCAAAGAATAGACCATGGAGCATGTATCTCAGGAGCAAAATAATTAAGTGGATGCCTTGGCTAATTTGGGGTCGTCCATGGATGAGGAGGAATTTAACTCAGTGACAGTTGTGTAACTGCATAACTCCGCGATTGATGGTGGTCATGATGAAGTAAACATAATGAGCTTAACTTGGGATTAGCATAACAAATTTATTGACTACCTTCGAGATGGGAAGTTGCCTACGGATCCGAATGATTCAAGAACACTTTAGACTAAGTCGGCTAGGTTTTGTTTGGTTGATGGTCATTTATACCGAAGGTGGTCAGTTGTAATGAAGGTCTTTTTACGACCCTTTAGCAAGGTGATTAGGGCCCGAAGAAACTAATTATATGATGCACGAGGTTCACGAGGGAACTTGCGATAATCATCCAGGAGAAGAACTTTTGGTCCAAAAATTGATTAGGGTCGGATATTATTGGGTTTAGATGGAAGAAGACGCGAAGAACATTGTCCGAAAATTCGACGAGTTTCAAAGGCATGCTCATGTGATTCCCCAACTGGCGGAGTTAATGCATCTAGTTTTATCTCCATGTCCATTTATGAAATGAGGGATAGACATTGTGGGACCACTTTTATGGGCACCCCAAAAGGTACACTTTATCTTATTTATGACTGATTATTTTTCTAAGTGGGTTGAAGCAACGACCTTCAAGAAAGTCAAAGAAAAACAAGTCATTAATTTTATATGGGATCATATCATTTGTACCAACGTAGATCACTTGCGATAATGGGCGACAGTTCATTGGGAAGAAGGTAAGTGACTTCCTCAAAGGGTTGAAAATTAAGCAGATTGTGTCGACTCCGTACCATCCAAGTGCAAACAAGAAAGCGGAGTCAACAAACAAAATAATTATTCAAAATCTGAGAAAAAAACTATAGGAGTCAAAAGGCAAATGGAAAGAAATTTTACCGGAGGTGTTGTGGGCATACATGATAACGCCAAAAATCTTGCACTGGGGAGACTCCATTTTCTTTGGTTTATGGTGCGAAGGCTTTAATTCCGGTGGAAGTGGGCTAGCTGAGCTTAAGGTTCAGCCATGCAACTGAAGATTCAACTAATGAAGCGATGACCGTAAAGCTCGACTATATGGATGAACATCGTGAATTGAATTTACTTCGGCTAGTTGCTCAAAAGTAAATGATGAGAAGATATTACAAGATATTACAATCGTAGAACTAATCTTCGGCACTTTCAAGTAGGAGACCTAGTTCTGCGAAAAGTAACCCTTAACACCAAAAATTCCAATGAAGGAAAATTGGGTCCGAACTGGGAAGGTCCCTACAAAGTGTCAGGAATCATCGATAAAGGCTCGTATCAGTTAGAATCCGAAGATGGTCAGAAACTATCGAATAACTGGAACATCACTCACTTGACGCTATATTATTGCTAAGGTATATTTTTATTAACTGTTTCTATTTCGTAGATATTACTACGTTATGGTTAACTCATACAAGTCCAGCTCAGAGCACTCATTCAAAAAGTCGAGCCAAGTTAGAATTCGGTCTGAAAACACGTGTTGCACTCTTTTTCCCTTAACACGGTTTTTATCTCGAAGGGTTTTTCCGATAAGGTTTTTAATAAGACAACAATGTAAATCGTGTTACTTACTTCAGAGTTGAAGACCAGCCAAGCGCTGGGGACAGGAGACTACTCGGTATGGAAGAAAAAAATAATGTTTGAGTTCTCATGCTTCGAACGCAAATACTAGGGGACCGTCATACCCTCGACAAGGAAGTCTAAGGCAAGTTCGTTAAGTTCGAAGATTTTTCAAGTTTGATAAGTTTGGAGATTTTTAAAGCTTTTTAGGATTATCATTGTAAGGATTAAAAGATCGAATGAATCTTGCCCCGTTGCTTGCAAAAAATAAATGTTTTGACCAAAACTTGTTCCGATTATATTTCTCTGCATACCTTTATCTTCCGGTAACCATTGAAATTTTTAGGCTTACGAGCTAACAAATTTCTTAACTGGGGACTGTCGTCATAAAAATACATGGAACAAAAATAAGTAAAGTTCCGAAGGCACCAGGTCAGAATGAACCCATCCTATTTCTAAAGACACTTGAAGTTGTCTAAAAAATTGGAAATAACTAAAGTTCCAATATTCATGCCCGAAGTGAATAGGAGACGTCTTATTCACAAGCATAAAAATAAGGTCCTTATATTTAAGTAAGGCTGGTCAGTGGGCTAGGTCGGCCCGGTCCCGAACTGACCCCACCCCGATCCCCCCTAAAAAAAATGGTGTCGGGACTCGAAACTGGGACGGGACATGGGCTCATCCTGCCCAGGCTCGTACCGCCCCAGACCCGCCCCGACCCCCTCTTTGCAAAAATGACTTTTGTACAACAACCATTTTATATTTTGGTCGTAGTGCAACGACCATTTTTGCCTTTCCCTCCCCCCGCCCCATAAACCCCCTACCTCTTAATATTTTAACCCCTATGTTACTATATTTACACTTTAACCCAATTTTCTCTTCATTTTATCTCACAAATCTTTGTACAATCTCTCAACTCAATCTATCTCTCTACAAGTCTACAATTACATTACCTATTAAATATTTTATTTTATTTGCTCATTTGTATAATTGTATCAAAGTTCAAAAATTGGGACTGAAGTTGACAACTAGCTTGAGGATAATCCATCGAGCAAAGTTTCAATTTTCAACCTCGATTACAAGTCGACGTTACATCGACGTTTGGTACATTCGTTCCTTCATTAAATTATTATTGTTACTTTATTTTAATTATCGCACTTAATTTCATTATCTTTAATTATTTATTTGCATAATTAAAATGGAAGGATTAAGATGTATGTTTTAGGGTAAGGGTGCTTCTTCTAGTATAAGTAACAAGGGCAGGGGTACTTATTCTAGTCATCCTATTTCTAGACAGGATGATTTGATTGATTACACTCATATAGTTGAAACTGATTTTTTTAATGATATACCATTAGATAATGAGATATATTATGTAACTGAACAAGACTTTAATTTAGAAGATAATCTAGATGACACACCCACTAATCTAGATGACACACCCACTAATCTAGATGACACACCCACTAGTGCACCTCAAACTGAAACTGGAATGCCTCATATTCTCCCTAGTATGAGACGAGGCCCCACACAACGAAAATTATAATCAGTTGCATGAGATTTTTTTGATAGGAACCAAGAGAATCAAGTAATTAGATGCAAAATTTATAAAAATATTTATAAATTTAAAATGGAAAAAAGTCAGGGTGGGATGAGAGGTTTATTGAGACATGTACAAATCTTTCACAAACTAGGTGGGATGAATACGAGGCTACAAAGTCGGGTGCGCCAATGTGCTCTCAGTCGGGACAAGGTTCACATAGTGTTCCAGACCAAGTACATGGTCAAATTAACCAGACGACGGGGGAATTGTAGGTCCTAAATACAATAAACATAGAGATAGGGAAGCAATAACAAAATTAGTTGTGGCGGAAGGTTTGCCTTTTTTATTTCCTTCCTCTCCTGGTTTTATTCATTACATAAGAGATATGTATAATCCTGCTTTTAACGATTTTCATAAATCAACTGTTAGGAGAGACGTTTTTAAATTCGCACACGAATATCAACAATATTTATGTTATGCATTATATCATTTTCCTGGCAAAGTATCTATCACTTCTGATATTTGTCGTAGTACTAACGACCATGATTATTTAACTGTAACATGGCTAGAGATGGCAGTGGATCCTAGACCCGGTGGATCTAGATCCATTTTATAGGATATGGATCTTCAAAATTTGGACCCGACGGATTCGGATCGGACCCGAATCCATTTATGCCGGATCGGATCTGGATTTGGATCTTGTATTTGAGATCTGTATCCGGTCCAGATCCGACTCGTGTATCCATTTTTTATTAAATATATTCATAACCTAGAATGTAATTTTATAAGTATTTTCTTAAAATTGCTAAGCACATCCTTGCAAGTTTAATTCTCAAAACAAGTTTAATTTATCCCCGCGTTAACTCAAAAACCAAAAAAATAAAGAGGTAAATTCGATAATAAAATCAATGTTATATTAGTGAATGACTAACATCTCCATAGACAAGTAGTTAATTATATTCACTCCATTTGTGAAGATTTCAAGCACATGCAAGTTCTGCATTGTGGAAATACTAGTCAGCATTTTTCACAACTATTGTCGTTGTCCAACATTTTCAATTAATAGCTCACAAGCAAAATGAGACAACGAACAAAATATCTCATATGAACATTTCAAAATTAAAACACAGTAAACTGTTAGCTAAGTAAAAATCGTTTGTCAGTTAAAAAAAATTCTTAGCAAAGTTACATTCTTAGCAAGGCAATTTTTTTTACATGTGGATCTAGATCCGATTCCTGGACCCGGTGGATCTGATGGATCTGGATTTTGATCTGATTTTTATGGACCCGATGGATCTGGATTCAGATATGGATATAGGTATGAAAAACGGATCTGGATCTAGATCTAGTAGGATCCGGTCCAGATCCGATCTGTTGTCATCCCTAAACATGGCATTGAATATATCATAATTGGTCTTTGCAAAAAATATATTTTAGCATATAGATATATTGATGATAGGAACACTGGAAATTTTATTACAGAAAATAATCATCAAGTTTGTAATTATTATGGTATAACTGACAAAATAATAATTGTTACGTTAGATAATGCTTCTTCTAATAATTATGTTGTGAGACTTTTAAAAAATCTATTAACTCCATATTTTCCTAATCATTTTCATATAAAATGTGTGTGCCATATTTATAACTTAGTTGTAAAGGATGGTCTATCACTTTTTGAAGACATTCTTAATAAAGTACAATTTGCTATAAACTTTATTTTTAAAAGTAATAGAATATAAAGAAAAAAAGAATATAAAAAAATTGTCACAATTGTGGACTACCTTATTGAAAAATTGTTGAAGAAGTAGCGACTAGGTGGAATTCTCTATATAACAACTACTTGTTGCTTACGATTATAGAAGACCTATAACTTTATTTTTAACGCTCATAATGAATACATGGAAAAACCATCTTATAAGGCACCTATTAAAAAATGTTTATCAAATTAATTTTTTTTTCTATTCCCACTATTTATATTATTGGTGTTGTATTAAATCCGGCTATTAAAATAGACGGTTGTAACGCACTTATTGAAACTATTTATGATTGTATAGCAGTACTTCCACCTCCAACTCCAAAAAATCCAAATGAACCACCTAAGGAACCAACTAAAGAAGAAGTTTTGTCTAGCATACACGATGAATGCAAAATAGTATATACGCATTACCAACAAGAAATTGCTAGCAACCAACCGACTTCTATACCATCTTCTTCTTATTCAGTACAACCTTATAAAAGACATGTTTCTGCGGGTAGTTGTTAAGTCTGTTTAAGTAATGTTTTAGAGTGTGTTTTAGGGAGTCTTGTGTTAGTCTTTAAGTTATTTTGTACCGTGTTACGCTTGTTTTTATTTTGTTTTCAATATAAAGCGATACATAATAGAAGTGAGGCGGATTTAGAGAGAATAAGCTGATATTGAGGATAAATATGTCGGTTTAGTCAAAGAAATGGTTCAGAGAAGTCCTGGGAAGTTCGTAAGGCGGTTGAACGTGTCTCGGATGAAAAAAATAACAAATGAGCAGCGACGCCTACAATAGAGCCGCGACACTGAGGTTCCAGAGAGATCATGTTTCTAGAAGCAGAAGAGCCGCGATGCTCTCTGGACTGCACCACGACGCTTGAGGAAATCTGCAAATGAGCCGCGACGCTTATGTCCGTATAGATTACGAGAACTCATTTTTCATAAGGGCAAAAAGGTCTTTTCAAAGGAAAAAATAGGGTTTGCTTTAAAGAGGGAAAGAGGAGAGAAAAACGGGGGCAAGCAGGGAGAAAAAGAGGTTTTGGAACCTTGGAGGAGCCATTGGAGATCAATTCCTCAAGTTCTTTTTCTTTATCTTGAAGTATCTTTATGTTAATTTTCAGTTCATGTGTTACTTTTAGAATGACTATGAACTAATTCTTCTATTAGGGTTTTTAATTAAATCACTTGAACCTTTATCATGAACTAATGCAAAGTTATCTTGTCTTCTTCATATATTAAGGTATTTTCAATGTGTGTTTATTGAATGAGAATTGATTGACCATTGGTTTTCATTTATCTAAATGAGTTTAAATCAAAATCTGAAAAGTGAGATTTGAATATGCTATAGTTGAATTGACATAGACTTAATCTTGAACGGGAGTATCACGATTGCTTGTGTAGAATTTAGGTTGTTGATCTTAATGCTTCCTAATTGATGGAATTTATCATAGAAATATAGAAAATTCTCATTTAGGTTGAGTTTTATATGTCGTAACTTGAATATAGAACGTTTTTGTTAACCTGCTATCTTAATAAGAAGAAGAACTGTTAATCTTGCATTCTTAAATGGTAGAGTGGATAGTAGATGAGATTGGAATTCCTAATTGCTCTCATTCTCGAATTAAATTCGTGTATTTTTTCTGCTAGTTTATTTTTGCATTTTACCTTCGTTTATGCTTTCTTATTTTAACCTTTACAAATCAAGATTCATTAGCCAAATAGAAACTAGATATTAAGTATTTGGTAATTGATAATTCAGTCTCTGTGGGACTATACTCGGTCTTACCGAAAATTATTACAAATTGCGATATGTATACTTGTGTAGCTCTAAAATCTGCAACAGTAGTATTGAAAGCCTTAGAAATAGAATGTTTAGTGGTACCACTGCTAATCAAGTTGGCGAGTTTGATGTTTTTATTTTGTAGGGTGTTGTACAATACAAAACAATTCTCAATGAAGAAGGAGGTGAAGGTTTACCTAAATACTGGAGGGAAAATGACAAGACATTTCCGACACTATCAAAGATGGCTCGAGATTTATTGAACATTCAAGCGTCATCAACGGCGTCTGAAAGCATTTTTTCTGTCGGAAGATTTCAAATAGGAGAGCACAGACACTCATTAGCGGGAGACAACTTGGAGATTGCCGTTTTATTCAGATATTAGATCCGAGCGGAGCGTAGAAGGTGTGGTCAACCGGAGATCAATGAAAAAGACGATGAAAACTACAATGAAATCTTGTCCGACAGAGGTGGAGGAGACGTCGACCAGTTTGACCAATAAATTCCAATTCCAACCGAAGAACCACAAGACATTGTGAAAAAATTAGAAAAGGTGTTTATAAATATGTGATTGTTTTTCCAATTTTGAAATTGTATTACAAAAAAATCATATTTCTATTAAATAATATAAGAGACACAAAAACAACATTGAGATATTTTTATTATACTATCTTGTTCAATTATTGAAGTGTTTATATATATTAAGTGCCAAAAAAACCCGATCCCGCCCCGCCAATACCGATCCCTCTTTTTGGTGGGATGAGGGACGGGACGGGATGGGACGACAGCCTATCTCGCCAGTCCCGGCCAGCCGGTCTCACCACAGCCCCAAACCCGACCCAATCCCCAGTCCCGCCGAGTTCCGTCCCACCGGGACTTGCCTCGCCCCGAACCCGGCCCACTGGCCACCCTTATATTTAAGTCATTGGATGACTCAAACCGGAGGAAATTATCCGGTTTAGAGCAAGCTAAAGAAAAAAAGTTTTTCAAGTTAAGTCATTTTTAAGAAAGTTGGTTAAGTCATTTTTAAGATTGAAAATAACTTTTATTTAGCCCAATGCAAAATAAGTGTTGGTTTGTTTTATTAAAACCCCGAAACCGAAGACAATTTGACCAAATTGGGTTAGAAGCTTACGCAAATTAAGTGTTGGTTTGTTTTATTAAAATCTCGAAACCGGAGGCAATTTGCCCAAATTGGGTCAGAAGCTTATTTGGCTAAGTGTTGAAAATTAGAAAACGACGACACATGCCGCATGATAGAAAAGTCATAACAAAAAAAATGTTCACTTTATATATAAGGCCAGTAAACGGCCAAAGCAAAACATATTCAAAAAAAGGAAAATAAGTACAAAGGCATGAAAGCCTAGATCTTAATCGGACTCGTATTCAGAGTCCTTTGGGTCATCCTCTGAACTATCTCCATTTAGCTTGCGGTAGGCTCGGAGATCGACCTCTCTGACTTCTTCGATCTTAATATTGATATTTGAGATCCCGTCCCGAGCCTGCTCCAAAGTGTACCTCCGTACATTCCATTTGATATGCTCAGTTTTTAGTACTGTCTGGGCCACCTCGGCCTCTGCTTCGGCCAGAGCCTGGTATCGTTCAGTTGAAACTTGAGCGAGTTGGGCTGAAATCTTAGCATACCTTTGGTTCGGAGTCTCGAGCTCGTTTCTCATGCCTTCATTGGTTTAGGCTTGTTGGTCGGCCTGGGCCTGAGACATCTTCAATGCGGAAAGGTCGGTGACCCTCTCAGCATCAATTACAGCAAGTTCGGCACTGAGACAATTGAGTTCAACATTCAGAAATTCTACTTGATAATGCTGAACCTCTTCTTGCTCCCCGAGCTGCTGAGTGAGGATTTTGACATTGTGGAAGAGTATGTCATTTTCTTCCTCAAAAATTTTATTCCCTTCGGTAACAAGCTCAAGGTCATTTATTGCACGAAGATAGTTGCCTTTGACCTGATCCAGTTCAGCCCAGACAGCGAACAAGTCACCGACTTACTGCAGTTGGTCATCTTTTTCTTGAAGAAGCCCTTTGAGGTGTTGGATATCTTTTTCTTGGGCGTTCAACTGCCCTTTAATTTGTTCATTTTCATCCAAACACCGGATGAGGCCCTCGCCAACAAAAATGGAGGACTGTGAAATTAAGAATCAAGGGAAAGTTAGAAACGAGAGATAAATCAAATATCAATTAAAGAATCGGTGAGATTACATACTCGGTTGGCAGCGTGCATACCCTCGTTAAAGAGGCATGTCCATGACATATTCTATATTTTCTCCCTGTCGCACTCCGATATGAGTGGCCTCAAGTAATTGGCAACCCCTACTGAATGGGAAAAGAAATTGGTGTCCTCGGAAAAGGAAATTGTCGTTGTCCTTATGTTTCTCAAATCTGCGCTTGGGGCCGGGAAGACATTCACAAGCTTGGACCGGGAGCTTGCATGGTTCCTTGGAGTTTTATAAGACTTAGTCAGTTTATGAGGAATGACCATATGGGAGAACCCGGCAGTATGAGCCCGCTCAGCCCAACTTGCAGAGGTGTCAGTCTCTTTGAAGAGGCGATCAAAATCTTCTTGCCTAAAGGTTTAGACCGGCTGTGATGATGGATAAGGAGTTGAAGTAAAAGTCTTTGGTTTTTTAACCAATGGCTCCTCATCCGTGGCTTCATCGTCATCCTCAATGATGACAAATTCAACAACCAGGGGTGTGGGAGCAGGAGTAGGCACCTCAGTTAGTGGCAAAATTGGTTCGGCTGCCTCAGTAGCAGCATTTTTTTCTTGCACTTCGGCCAGAGTGACCCTCGCCTGAGTGGTGGTAGCAGTGGTGGAGACTCCCCTGACCTAGACATCATCTGGAGAGATGCCTAAATCTTGAGCTAGGGAGGAGCCTTCTGCCTCCGAACTTCTTTTCCTCTTTTTGGCAGCCGAATGTGACTTCGGAGGCTTCGAGGATTTGGACTTGGAGGTCTTCTTTTTTGGTACATCGGTGATGCACTGAACCGATGTGGTTGAATCAAAAACTAGATTGGGGACAGCTGGAGCAGCAGAGGGGTTGGACCTCGGGATAAAGGATCCATTCGGTAGACCTTCCAGTTTGAAAAAAAATAATGAAAAAGTGCACAAGGCTACTATTTAAGTTAAGGAAGAGGGGTTAGTCGAGCACCAACCGTGGTTACAGGCCACTCATCGTTTATCAAAGAGTTCCTTCCATGTCCGCTTCTTATGCGGATGATTGCTGATTATTTTCTCGACCCAAGTATGGAGATTGTCCATGTGGGCCAGAATCCATTGGACGGCTGAAAGGGAAGATTAAAAGGCAAGTTATCTTTAAAAAAGGGTTTTGAGTACTTACGGTGCATGTTCCATTCCTCCGGGAAAGGCATGAACCTAGTCGGGAAAATTTCCATAGTCGGGACAATAACGAAACGTTCTAACTAGCCTCGATTTTTATTTTCATCGACGCTCGAGAAGATGGAAAATTTCCCTCATTTGGATAGCTAACGACCTCGCCGCGAAAAAAATCGAGGCGAATATAAGCGGATCAAGTGATCCAAGGTGAAAGTTTCTTTGACCAAATTGGCCAAGAACCGGAGGAGGCAAGTAATGATCCTTCATATATACGGACCAATTTGTGCAAGACACATATTGTAAGTACTGCACATCTCGAGGATCACAAGGTCAATCGGTGGGTTGAGTTTGAAAGTGAATGGGTAGGTGTAAACATTAGAGTATCCGGACCTAAAGGTGGTGATGTCTTCGTTCAGGCCAGAAACAATGATTCCGGAGAGATCATTCCAACCACAATCATCTCAGACTCCTTGATAGAGGATTGACATTTTTTAGCCTCTTCCCTCGGTCAGATTTTTTGGAGGCAGTTTGAACAGCGAATTCAGTGTCGAAGTTGAAAGTTAATGGAAACATATCGAAGACTCTTGGTTCAGTAGTGTCCTAAGCTTCAGAATGGTCTCTGGCGCCGATGGTTTCATCGAAAATCGACAGTGGAGAGGTTGCCGGAGAAGATTGTCATGAAGATGATCGGGCAGATTTCGTCATGATTTTAAAGATTTGAAGATTTGAAGGTTTGAAGATATGAAGGTCTGAGGATTTGAAGGTATGAAGATGTGAGGGTTTGATGTTTTGAAGGTTAGAAGGAGTGAAAATTTGAAGATTTAAAGAAATTCTGGAGAATTAAAAGTTGGTTAGTCGAAGGATGAAAAGAAATTTACCAAAAGGTAAAATCTATGAAGTGAAAAAAGAGGGGGTTTTATAGGGGCGAAGTCATCATTGTAAAACGTTTCGATTCGTGAATTGAGACGATGGTTCAATCAGGGGGAGACACACGTCCGAAGTGGCAAAGTGATAAGATGTGAGTTAGATCATGTGGAAGGTTAAACGATTCATTTTTCCTCTTATTTCGGGGTAATTTGAAAGAAAGCTTACAAGAGAAGACATCGGAAAGATCATTTCCACTTCCCATGACTATAGTAAACTTTGATCCAGGAAGTATGGGGACTATATGTATACGGTGAAAACCAGCACGACACGTGGCATGGTTTAGGTGTGAGATCGAAGGGAGTAATGTGCACCCGACGTGAGTTGTCTCGGGGTGAGACTAGGTGTCAGAGTGAGTTCGGATGTTTGAGCAAGACCGGGTAGTGACCGAGCCAGGAGATCGAGTGATCAAGAAACCTAAGAAGCTCAGCACGTATTCGTTGCGGATACGGTGCCAGCCGTTACGTTTTAGCCATTAAGTGGTCATTGTTGTCAATAGATTGATTTTTGGGCGCTGATGTCTTGTATTATCTACTATAAAAGGAGCTCAACCTTCATGTTGAAAGGGGATCTTATTTTCATTACATATACTTGCACGATTTCATTGTGAATTCATTGTGAACTTAAGATTCTCAAGCTCTCAGTATTGGCTCAGATTCAAAGCAATTCAGCTAAGGACCGGGCCAATCTCATTGTCAAGTTTTAATCAAGATTACATCAATTCAGGCTATTTCTATTGCTTATTATTTACATTTACTGATTTATTTTTAATCATTTCTTACGTTAGCTTACGAATCAATCCACATGTCCTTAAAACCATTTATAAATTCAACGGTTCCTTTTTTGGGTAAACAATAATAGCTGAAATTGTGTCAATACCGCCACATTTGCGAGTTGTTCATACTCCCTCTGAGCTATCTCGAAAAACCTGTTAAATTATCATTGAAATTAATAAGCCAATTTTTGCATCCACTTTCTTCCTACTATTATGATTAAAAAAAAAACTAGTAGATTTATAAAAGGAGAAAGGGTACCATTCTAATATTTCTTGTCCGTCGAAAATCGGACACGTCTAATTATCAGATGAAGTTCCCCTCGTGAATTTGTCATTTTTAACCTTGTTTGGCTTCTTCTTCTCGCATATCCTCCGCTTCTTCCTATCCGATTCGAGAAGGAAGGCCACAGACAATCTTGTTTCTCTTTTTAACTCCTTTCATTTTTTCTAAATTCAAATCTCTCTATAATTATCATTCGTTATAATATCATTTCATAATAATAATCTAGTTTTATTTAGAATTAATTTTTCATGTTATATTTTACTTCTTTATAACAACAGTGTCAATTATTACATCGATATACTCTGGGTAAAATTATTTTTGTATAACAATCATTCTCAAATATTATATAATAATATTTTATATGAAATATATTATATATAAAAATAAAATATTAAAATACTTATGATAATCATCATTAATTTCATGCACATAGTAAATTTCAAGTACGAATATCTAAAATTATATTTCTCATAGTGATCTGGTTTAGTGTTGCAAAATTTCAAAATCACATATTTCCTATCTACCGATTTTGTATAAATTCATTTTGGTAGCTGTATTTAGTCTATTTTAAGTTTGAAATTTCGCAAGACTAAATTAGATTACTATGAGAAATATTCGTCAATTCAAGCGTTATATTATTACTAAGAGACTAATATTTACGAACAACCTACAATTGTAGAATTCTTACGCCAAACTTGAAATATTTAAAATTTTAATTAATTTTAAATGCATATATTCTTTATATTTTAATTTTTTATCGGTATAGTACAATTAATTATGAATTTATTAATATTGTCAATTTTTAATTAATAAAATATGAAAATCAATTGAGATTTCAAAATTAACAAGGTCTGCGTACATACTACCCTCCACAGATCTCACTATGTGAAAATCTATCTATATCTATCTATATTATATTAAAAGCATGAACTTCCTAATTTAAAATTTAAATTATAAAAATACCCTTTTAAATAAATTAAATTCCTTCCTCATTAAAAATAAAAATGAAAAATTGATGCGCCTTATTCAACAAGAACGGACACGACTGTTCATATTTTAATTTTGTCATTGTATTGACGCATTCGATCCCTTCGGCAGCACTTACACTACAAGAGATATCTGCACAAAGGAATACATGAAAACCTAGAAATTTGAGATTTTTTTTCCCACTATATGTATCCTTTATGTACTTATTGATATGCTATACTAACGTTGTTATGTCTTTTTCAAGTGCGTGAGATGAATCGCTTTTTCGCCATTAATTGAGAAGATTTTGGGATTTCCCACTTTATCAAGTAAAATCAGATTTGAAAGTTAATATACCGATTTGGGATCTAGAAAAAGTTATAGTGGAATTAAGGTTGCGCGATAGAAATGGTGCCTTAAATAAGTTTCTTTATAAAGTAAAACCAGATTTGAAAGTTAATATACCGATTTGGGATCTAGAAAAAGTTATAGTGGAATTAAGTTTGAACGATAGGAATGGTGCCTTGAATAAGTTTCTTTATAAAGTAAAATCAGATTTGAAAGTTAATATACCGATTTGGGATCTAGAAAAAATGATAGTGGAATTAAGTTTGAACGATAGGAATGGTGCCTTGAATAAGTTTCTTTATAAAGTAAAACCAGATTTGAAAGTTAATATACCGATTTGGGATCTAGAAAAAGTGATAGTGGAATTAAGTTTGCAAGATAGGAATGGTGCCTTGAATAGATTTCTTTATAAAGTAAATCCAGATTTGAAAGTTAATATACCGATTTGGGATCTAGAAAAAGTTATAGTGGAATTAAGTTTGAACGATAGGAATGGTGCCTTGAATAAGTTTCTTTATAAAGTAAAACCAGATTTGAAAGTTAATATACCGATTTGGGATCTAGAAAAAGTGATAGTGGAATTAAGTTTGAACGATAAGAATGGTGCCTTGAATAAGTTTCTTTATAAAGTAAAACCAGATTTGAAAGTTAATATACCGATTTGGGATCTAGAAAAAGTGATAGTGGAATTAAGTTTGCAAGATAGGAATAGTGCCTTGAATAGATTTCTTTATAAAGTAAAACCAGATTTGAAAGTTAATATACCGATTTGGGATCTAGAAAAAGTGATAGTGGAATTAAGGTTGCACGATAGAAATGGTGCCTTGAATAAGTTTCTTTATAAAGTAAAACCAGATTTGAAAGTTAATATACCGATTTGGGATCTAGAAAAAGTGATAGTAGAATTAAGTTTGAACGATAGGAATGGTGCCTTGAATAAGTTTCTTTATAAAGTAAAACCAGATTTGAAAGTTAATATACCGATTTGGGATCTAGAAAAAGTGATAGTGGAATTAAGTTTGCAAGATAGGAATGGTGCCTTGAATAAGTTTCTTTATAAAGTAAAATTAGATTTGAAAGTTAATATACCGATTTGGATCTAGAAAAAGTGATAGTGGAATTAAGTTTGCACGATAGGAATGGTGCCTTGAATAGGTTTCTTTATAAAGTAAAACCAGATTTGAAAGTTAATATACCGATTTGGGATCTTGAAAAAGTGATAGTGGAATTAAGTTTGCACGATAGGAATGATGCCTTGAATAAGCTTCTTTATAAAGTAAAACCAGATTTGAAAGTTAATATACCGATTTGGGATCTAGAAAAAGTTATAGTGGAATTAAGTTTGCACGATAGGAATGGTGCCTTGAATAAGTTTCTTTATAAAGTAAAATTAGATTTGAAAGTTAATATACCGATTTGGGATCTAGAAAAAATGATAGTGGAATTAAGTTTGCAAGATAAGAATGGTGCCTTGAATAGGTTTCTTTATAAAGTAAAATCAGATTTGAAAGTTAATATACCGATTTGGGATCTTGAAAAAGTGATAGTGGAATTAAGTTTGCACGATAAGAATGGTGCTTTGAATAAGTTTCTTTATAAAGTAAAATTAGATTTGAAAGTTAATATACCGATTTGGGATCTTGAAAAAGTGATAGTGGAATTAAGTTTGCACGATAGGAATGATGCCTTGAATAAGTTTCTTTATAAAGTAAAACCAGATTTGAAAGTTAATATACCGATTTGGGATCTAGAAAAAGTGATAGTGGAATTAAGTTTGAACGATAGGAATGGTGCCTTGAATAAGTTTCTTTATAAAGTAAAACCAGATTTGAAAGTTAATATACCGATTTGGGATCTAGAAAAAGTTATAGTGGAATTAAGTTTGCACGATAGGAATGGTGCCTTGAATAAGTTTCTTTATAAAGTAAAACAAGATTTGAAAGTTAATATACCGATTTGGGATCTAGAAAAAATGATAGTGAAATTAAGTTTGCAAGATAAGAATGGTGCCTTGAATAGGTTTCTTTATAAAGTAAAACCAGATTTGAAATTTAATATACCGATTTGGGATCTAGAAAAAGTGATAGTGGAATTAAGTTTGCAAGATAGGAATGGTGCCTTGAATAGGTTTCTTTATAAAGTAAAATCAGATTTGAAAATTAATATACCGATTTGGGATCTAGAAAAATTGATAGTGGAATTAAGTTTGCACGATAGGAATGGTGCCTTGAATAGGTTTCTTTATCAAGTAAAACCAAATTTGAAAGTTAATATACCGATTTGGGATCTAGAAAAAATGATAGTGGAATTAAGTTTGCACGATAGAAATGGTGTCTTGAATAAGTTTCTTTATCAAGTAAAACCAGATTGGTGAAGCTATGTGATGATCAGAAAAATGTTAAAATAGACAAATTAAAAATTAAAATGAAAAGTTAAAATAGATACCGTAACATCATAATAACTCAAACACCACGGACAACAGGGTAGCAACTATAAATAGGTAATCTTCCTCATGCTATAGTGTGATTCCTAAAGCTAAAAAGTTAAACGACCTCTAGATATCAGTCTTCTAAATATTCTACTTATAAAAAATCAAATAAAAACCACAACATTTATTTGAAAATATATAATCCTTCAAATTTATTACTATTAATGTTCAGAATAGTTCCTAACTAAAACTATTGTTATTTTCGCTTTGTTTGGTTTTGAAAGAAGAGGATTTATTTCCATTTTGTCTAATTATTATTTGTTTTATATTCTTAATTTTTACACCATGTAATTAATGGAGAGAACATCTGAAAGGGTATTTGTGTTGATCCGTGGGTATTAATAATTGCATTACACAAGGACATAGGAATATTACAGAATTTTGTCATTTAATCAAGTGTTGTTACAAGAAAATTAAAATAATGAAGTTTGGTATAATATTTCAAACCACAAGGGAGGTCAATGTTATAAAAGCAAACTTAAAAGGAGATTTTTGAAATTAACTCAAAAAATTATTGCACACACGTACCAGAAACGAAGAACAAAAGGAATTAGCACGGATAGTAATAGATCAGATTAACATGGAAACAACCTCTTGCAGAAATGCAAGGTAAAGTTGCGTACAATAGACTCTTATGGTCCGGCCTTTTTCCGGACACCGCACATAGCGGAAGCTTAATGTATCGGGCTGTCTTTTTAGTAATAGAACATATTAACTATAGAATTGAATACTATTAATATGGAGTACTCCTATTAAATATGAGCAGTAGAAACTCCGGTTAATTAACTGCAGTGTTCTATATTCAAGATTGTGATTTGATTATAATAATTTAACTTCATTTTTAAGATATGTGAATAGAAAAGAAAATCCAGTATACTATCAACACTTATATGTTGGTAAATAATAAGTTCCGCACTGTAATGACAATTTAGACTCCTGTCTTTCTTTATGTTATACACGTATATGTGAAAAATCTAACAAATTTACAACAAACATAAACCTAAAGGAATAAAAATAAATTATCAAAATTAGACATATTATATATGGTTATATGCAGAAATATGAGATTATTTATGTTAAATTTCTAAATATGTTGCTAATATGATGGTGGTTCGTATACATTGTTAATTGTGATTAATATTTCCTTCGGTTAAAAAATTTTCCACTTAGTTATTTGCACACTCCTTAAGAAAATGTTAATTTCTAGACAAAAACAAATAATTTGATTAAACTAATCCTAATTAAATAAGTATTGATAGTTAGTCACTTCCAATTTATTAAGGGCAAATATGAAAAGTAAGGTTAATTCTTTCTTAATTTGTTAAGTGAACATTCTTTTTTAACAAAATAAAAAACTAGCTAAGTGGACACTCTTTTTAAATCAGAAGAAATTATATTAATGTAAGTTGAGAAATTAAAAATTACTGCAGACATAAAAAAAAAAGGAATAGTGAGACAGGTTAACCATAAATTTTCTTATTAATATGGTGTATTGAAGCAGCACAAGCTTCCCCAGTCTCAGGAATGACAAAACTTTGATAAGGAGCGCTATCCCTTTTAAATGGACTTTACACAATATGAATTAGAATTAGCCGCAACCTCAATATGAGTATGGAACACCAAGTCATAACAAACAAATTAACATAAAATTATGCTACTCAAAGTGTCATATAGCCTGTTTGGCCAAATTTATTTTTCTCCAAAAGTGTTTATTTTTTTTTCTTTCAAAAAGTGCTTATTCTAAGAAATCCATGTGTCTGACCAAGCTTATGAGAGAAAATAAGTGCTTTTGAGGAGTAGCAGAAGCAGTTTTTCAGAAGTTAAAAAGAGCCGTTTTTGCCCAGAAGCACTTTTTTTAAAAGCACTTTTTAAACGCTTGATCAAACACTAATTGCTGCTCAAAAGTGTTTTTTAAATTAATTGGTCAAACACAAATTATTTCTCACCAAAAGTACTTTTTTGAAAAACACTTTTCAAAATAAGCTAATTTTAAAAATTTGGACAAACAGACTAATAATCAAGTTCCATACATATCCAATGGCATATGAAAGTGTGATTAAATGATAAAACTTGGAGAGTGGATTAATGCTTTTAATGTCAAAAGAAAATTAATTTGTTTGGAATTGAAGCATAGTTTTTATTGTTGTTGTAACATTACGAAAAAAGACACTGTCAAAAATAATCTCAAAATAATATATTTAATATACTTAAGCCTTATTTGTTTGCACTAAATGGAGTCAGTGCATTTATTTACATTAAGATATAAGTACTTTTTTTTGTCTCAAATGAAGACACCAATAACGAAACAATTTTTCACATTATTAGACACTCTCACATATTATGTTGTTTAACTTAAGTTAATTATTTGTTTGGAAAAAGATGAAACGAACTTTCGAATTATGGTATTTGAATGGAATTATCGTGAGATTTTACTAAGGTTTTACTGGGTATGCTGTTATTGTTGTAGCACATAGATCCAATTAAATTTGATTTTTCATTTTTGTAAATGCAGATAATGTCCAATTAATGAAACTCGACAAATAAGTCATCATATGACAATTCATCTTGATTATTCATAGAAACTTGTACTTTATTTTTTCCGAACAATTATTAGTTAAAACTTATTTTAATAATGTTGATACTTATTTTAACAATTCATGTATTACATGACTCGGCATACACGTGTCAAGAAACTAGTAATATGGAAAGTACAGAAAAATAATTTTTTTGTACTTTTGTTATAACAGCTAAATGAGACTCTAAACATCAAATGCAGCATACATACATAACAACGTCTTACTATAGCAACTATGAAATTTTCAGACAAACGTTGTTATTATAGAGGGGCTTAACTGAGGAAAATTTGTTGAGTTCAGAGTCAGTTCTCAACTGTTGTAACTGTTGGAAATTTGCCTTTGGCGGGAGTTGCGACCGACCAACTTTAACGGCTTAAACACTAGTGTTACGTATGTTGGAGAATCCGGTTCTTCACACATGCATGATCTACTAAGTACGTAGATAACCGTAGGGCCAAGAATCGTCAAATTTCATTGAGAAATGAAAGAGATATTGATCCACGAAGTAAGGTGTTTGAAGCATGGAAAGTGTGGTATTGTGTTCAATTCTCCCTCATCGGTAGAGGAAGAAAGAATTATTGTGTATATAAGACTAAATTGGTTTGGGGTTTGGGACCCCAAGGGTATCCCATGTGTTAAAAGGAGGGAGGACCTAGATGTGCTCCGGTTCAAGGAAAGACCACAGGCGCCGCTCGCCCGTCCTGGCCCAGCCTGCCCGAAGTTCGGTTCGGTCCACGGGTCGTGGGCCGTGGGCTGTGGGTTGTTATTATATTATCTTTTTGGGCCAGAGAACTTTGCGAAATGCAGTTTGATCCCGAAGTTTCAGATGTGCGCTTTGGACCAAGATTCTTTCAGATGTGCGCTTTGATCCCTGAAGTTTCAAGATGTACGCTTTGGTCCCTGAAGTTTTAAAGTTGGAATTTGGACGGTCAACGTAAACGCCCAAGCTCTCAATTCAGCCATTTATCTTGGCTGAATTACTCCTCCTATAATGGCCAAATCCGCTGGTCTTTCTCCCATTAATGTTGGTGGCTTTACTACCTCCATAATGGCCATTATTTGGCTATTATGGAGGCGAATTTCAGCCCTCCCTCACCTATTTAAACACCCCTTACACCATTGTTGAGAACATAAAAGAATGACCAAGAGTTAACAGTAAGAGATGCAGCAAAACAGTGCACGAAAATACACAACCAAAATAGCTTTCTTCCTACAACTTCCAAGCATCATTTCGTTACTCAATATTCTTCACGGTAGCTCTTGAGTTTCCTTTGCTCAAGTGTTCCATTGTTGTTTTATCTTGGGAGACAAATTGTCCAGGACGTATAAAGGATACATACGGGGCAATATTGTCTTAAGGACAGAGTGCTACACTCGACTCAGCAAAAACAATTTACATTTTTCCGTCTTCTACAAAACTGGAATTTCTAGTTTTTACTTGTGTAACAATTGTAATTTCAGATTCCATGTTGAACTATTGAATCCTTGTTTATCCTTTCGAATACTTGTAATAGTTGTATACTTCCCGTACTGCTTTATAAAGTACCGTAGAGCAAAAATAGCCAACAACTTAAGACAATATTTGTATAGTATTACTATTAGTATTCGAAAGATGTCGGTCAAAAGTTGTGTGACCAAATCTGAATATGGCAATGGTTTTCTGGTAGAAGAGAGTGATGATGATGAACGTGTTCATGGTGTCACCGCTACCAAGACTGGTGGGAACAAGCGCTCGAGAGCCTGAGGATGTTAATCGGGACAAGAGGAGAAGATCAAGATGTCCTTCTATCTTGCACCAGAAGGCCTGTATCTATCGCAGACAAAAGATCCGAATAATGGTAAGAAGAAGCTGGACACTCACCGATGAAGTGATCAAGTGAGTCGAAATCCGAAATTGGGATAAGTATTTTTCTTACTTGTCAAGAATAAAGATTAGATGATGAGTATTTTTCTTACTTGTCAAGAATAAAGATTAAATGATGTCCGATTAAAAATGGATTAAAGTAAGGAGGAATATGAAAATAATGTATATTCCTTACGCTTTAACAAATCTAAGTTTAATCTCATCTAATTTTCCGCTTAAAGATTAGAGTTTGTAAACGACTTAAAAAGATCCGTTCTTTTAAGTGTAAATTATTAAAGCGTGTAAAGTATGTTCGCACATACGATGGAGAAAGATCCACTAATCTGCAAGGAAATCTGTTACCACTCTTAAGTAAGCGCCAAGAATTATCTGGGCACCAATCTTAACGGAAGGAGTCTAAAAGTTAAAGGCGTAGAACTTTGTCATACTATTTGGCGTAAGATCCTTCATAGGATGATATTGGACACTCAGTCATACAAAGCCTCCAAGGCCGGAGTGGGCCAAAATTCATTTGATATGATGATATTGGACACTCAGTCATACAAAGCCTCCGGGTGACTGGAGTGGGGCCGTAATTCATTTCATTGGAGAAGTAATGGACACCTAGTGTGGTGGGCCGGAGTTTCCGTGTCTTAATGATCTCAAGGCCTAAAGAAAGGCAAGAAAGAAATTGGACACTCGATGCCAAAGCAGCGAAGTGGGCTAGAGTATCGAGATTACATATGATTCTGCCACGCCTAACCACGGCAAAGAGGTTGTTCATGTGAAGCAACGCCACCTCTAAAATCAAAGGGTTGGAGAAGTTGTCCTCAATAGGACTTCAGTGGAATGAGATCACTCTAAAAGAGGTGATACATGTTCCTAACTTGGTTTAAGGGACGTTGTTGGTCAAGTTGGTTTGAGACTAGTCCAACAGGTCTGTAATAACTAAGAATGGTACAATATGTCTATAGCCAAATGAATGATATATTTGTAATCCGTGCATCTATGCCATCATAGATTAAGACACGTTAAATAATAAGTCATTCAAAAGCTAACGATGTTGAGATTGTTGCCTCCTTTCGAAATAAACCCTCAAAATGAATGTGAGGTAGGCGAAGAGGCAAAATCACCTTTCCAAATTCCGTCAAGGGAATAGCGAAAGAAGCACCGCTCCTCTAGAACTTAGTCACACCTACTAGGGTGATTTGAAGTTTATACAAAATAGAGGGGGGAGACAAGTACGTTGTGATCTTCATTGATGATGGTACAACGTATGGAATCCTTTCTTTGTTAAAAAGCAAAGATGAAGTTGTTGAAGCGGATAAGCGCTACAAAGCAAGAAGTTGAAAATCAACTAAGCCTATGGATTGCGAAATTCATAGCGATAGAGGGGGAGAATGTGAAGCAGCGTTCATTAAACGACTGTTCATTACTCACCTCAGCCTAACGGTGTTAGCCAAGCGCAAACCCGTACGCCTAAATTATGTGGGGCAAGGCGATCCTTACCGCTAATGCGATCCTCAACGGAACTCCACATAAGGATAAAGATAACTCTCCGTGTGAGACATGAAAAGGATCTCACATACAAAAGTTGTGATGTGGGGTGGCTTGGTAGAAGTTGGACTACCGAAACAGGTCAAGTTCGACCTAAGACTATAGATTGCATATCCACTGGATCTGTAAATAACAGTAGTACTTATCGCCTATTGGCGTCAAAGAATGTTGAATTCTTATAAGATAACTTTCCTTGAAAAGGAAAAAGGAGTAATTGCTCAAGGTTAACAAGAACCCGCGAGTGCTCGACCGTCAGGAACTAGACGCCCGTATCTACAAGACTCGAAAGTTGCTGGCTATCCGGAACTTAATATTCCAGATCTGCAGAACTCAGGGATTCTAGATGTTGAACCAAGACGGAGCAAAGAGGGGACAAAGACTTGTTCGATCCTTCTAGCTTGTATGGTTAAGAACGAACCATGGACTATTAACAAATAATTGTTATCTCCAAAAGCTACCGCTTGGAAAGAAGCTAAAGAGAGAAATATATTCCATCATATAGAACCATACTTGCGTAATGGTTGATCTTCCTCCGGGAAAAAGAACCTTTGGGTTGTGAAAAATGATACTCAAAAAGTGAGTACAAAGTAGATGGATCTACCGACGAGTTCAAAGCCTCGCTACTTGTACATGTGCTCCTGGGAGTAGCTTAACATCATGGGCCATTGCAGTCTGCGTGGCATGAATGTTAAAGCGACCTTCCCAACCGGAGAGTTGGAAGAAGAGAATCGAGTTGGTTTTACGACTGTTGGGCTTCTTCCGAACTTTCATCTTGGTCCCTGAAATGTTTACATTTTGGTCCTGAAAGTTTCAGATAAAACAGAGATAATGAATCTGACCACAGAAACATTGACTCTGAAGTTAGAAAGCCAACAGTTGGAGAATCAACAGTCTGAAAGTAAAAGTCATATTGAAACAAAGTCTCGATATGAAAGATATGGATATCACAGATGACATCTTAAGAATTGGATTTCTAAAGACATCTAACGGACTGGTCGATAGTTGACAGTCTCGTTGAAGCCATCAATGGATATGAATCATAGAACTGATTGGAATCATGGTGCACCCATAGACAAGGAGCGATACGCACAGATCACGTGTAGTTCAATGTATTGTACACACTACAACCGACCTGGTATCGTCCTACAAACAGATCAGTTGAACTAAGTTTCACTGATGATCTTAATACATGATCAATAGAAAGTGTTAAGTCGGATATGACGATATCTGAATTATTCGCTTATCTTCGGATTATAGTATTCTGGATGTCCAGCGGTTCTGAGAGAACACAGTGATGCAAACTGGACATCAGATCTGAAGAACACCAAAGCCACAAGTAAATGTGTATGGTGATTCTTGGAAAATCCTCTAAGCAAACTTACATCGTCCGATTCATGATGGTATCGGAGTTTATCGCTTTATACAAAGCATGAAAGAAGTTGAGTAACTTCACGACTCATTAGAGGACGTCCCTTATTGGGAGAAACTCGTGCCTTCAGCAGTTATACACTGTGGCTAGCCGGTCGGCTTTAGGAAGGACACGGATGACGGCGTCTGGACATATCTGTCAGGATTTGTCATGAGACATAAGACCTTATGGCAGTTGATCATCACGGGTGTCACTTCCTTGTTTACTAACTAAGGGACTACCCGGAGATCAAGTGTTCTGCCTGTCTAGGGAAATGGGCTTAAAACCCAAAATATACGGACCAATACAGTGGAAACCCAACCTTACGAACTGGAGATCCCAGTAATTTGGTTCAATGGGAAAACTAAGTTGTAAAGGTTCAGTTGATCGCTTCAGTGGAAGCATGAGCACTTCGGATAGTGATTTCTGAAAAGAAATACCAAATCCAAAGTCGTTCCCGCGATAGACTTTAAGTGCTATCTGCAGTGTGGATAAAGGTTAAGTTTTCAAAACCTGTAATGCTCCTCAACAGTTGAGGTTAGGTTTTTTGGGAAACTTTTAATGGTTCCTAACACTTGTGAAGTGGGGTATAGCAGGATACCTTGTAGAAGACCACCTATTTAAGTGCGAGGACGGGCCGCCTCAAAATGAACGCACTTAAGAATCCAAGATGTTGTCCATGGCCAAAACGGACAAAATATTACGAAGAAGAGAGTAAGGGAATTTGTTGTGTTGGTATCATTGTCTTGGCTTACACTAAACACTGACGGTTCAAGACATCACGTTCACCGCGCAGTAAGTAAGTCCGATGGTATTCAACTATGGAAGGCTCAAAGCTAAGGCTACCTCTCCTTATGCAACATCGGTCCGCTGAAATATTGCTGGAAATGAAAAAGACACCATGTGAGTGCGCCAAAATCTCTTTCAAGAGGGGATTGTTGGAAATTTGCCTTTGGCGGGAGTTGCGACCGACCAAATTTAACGGCTTAAACACTAGTGTTACGTATGTTGGAGAATCCGATTCTTCACACACGCATGATCTACTAAGTACGTAGATAACCGTAGGGCCAAGAATCGTCAAATTTCATTGAGAAATGAAAGAGATATTGGTCCACGAAGTAAGGTGTTTGAAGCATGGAAAGTGTGGTATTGTGTTCAATTCTCCCTCATCGGTAGAGGAAGAAAAAATTGTTGTGTATATAAGACTCGAAATTGGTTTGGGGTTTGGGACCCCAAGGGGTATCCCAGGTGTTTAAAGGAGGGAGGACCTAGATGGTCTTCGGGTCAAGGAAGGACCACACGCGCGCCGTGCCTTCGTCCGGCCTGGTTCGATTCGCTCCGGTTCCGGTTCCGGGTTCCGGTTCGGGTTCGGTTCCGGTTCGCCCGGTTCCGGGTTCCGGGTTCGGGTTCTCGGGTTCTCGGGTTCTCGGGTTCACGGTCCATGGGTCCATGGGTCCACGGTCCATGGGTCGGTGGGTCGGGGTCGCGGGTGGGCCTTCGATATTATCTTTGGGCGAGAGAACTTTGCCGTGCAGTTTGATCAAGTTTCGATGTGCTTTGGACGAATTCTTCGGATGTGCAGTTTGATCCCTGAAGTTTCAAGATGTACAGTTTGGTCCTGAAGTTTCAAGATGTACAGTTTGGTCCCCTCAAGTTTTGAAAGTTGGAATTTCGGCGGTCGAGCGAAGCGTCCAAGCTCTCAATTCAGCCATTTATTTTGGCTGAACTTCTCCTGCTATAATGTCCAAATCCGTTGGTCTTTCTCCATTTATGTTGGTGACTTTACTACCTCCATAATGGGCATTATTTGGTCTATTATGGAGGCGATTTCACCCCTCCATCACCTATTTAAACACCCCTTACACCATTGTTGAGAACACAAAAGAATGACCAAGAGTTAACAAAGAAGAGATGCAAGACAAAGTTTAAAATACACAACCAAAATAGCTTTTCTTCCTACAACTTCCAAGGCATCATTTCGTTACTCAATATTCTTCACAGTAGCTCTTGAGTTTCCTTTGCGCGAGTGTTCCATTGCTTTTTTATCTTGGGAGGCAAATTTGCTAGGACGTATAAAGGATACACACGGGGCAGTACTGTCTTAAGGACAGTGTCACACTCGACTCAAAGAAACAATTTCCATTTTTCCGTCTTCAACAAAATTGTAATTTCTAGTTTTTACTTGTGTAACAATTGTAATTTTCAGATTACTAGTTGAATTATTGAATCTTTGTTTAGCCTTTCGAATACTTGTAATAGTTATATACTTCCCGTACTGCTTTATAAAGTACCATAGAGCAAAAATTCCCAACACTTTTTTTGTCTCAAATGAAGACACCAATAACGAAACAATATTTCACATTATTAGACACTCTCACATATTATGTTGTTTAACTTAAGTTAATTATTTGTTTGAAAAAAGATGAAACGAACTTTCGAATTATGGTATTTGAATGGAATTATTGTGAGATTTTACTAAGGTTTTACTGGGTATGCTCTTATTGTTGTAGCACATGGATCCAATTAAATTTGATTTTTCATTTTTGTAAATGCAGATAATATCCAATTAATGAAACTCGACAAATAAGTCATCATATGACAATTCATCTTGATTATTCATAGAAACTTGTACTTTATTTTTTCCGAACAATTATTATTTAAAACTTATTTTAATAATGTTGATACTTATTTTAACAATTCATGTATGACATGACTCGGCATACACGTGTCAAGAAACTAGTAATATGGAAAGTACAGAAAAATAATTTTTTTTGTACTTTTGTTATAACAGTTAAATGAGACTCTAAACATCAAATGCAGCATACATACATAACAACGTCTCACTATAACAACTATGAAATTTTCAGACAAACGTTGTTATTATAGAGGGGCTTAACTGAGGAAAATTTGTTGAGTTCAGAGTCAGTTCTCAACTGTTGTAACAATTATTCAGCCATTGTTGCAGAAGATCAAGAAAGAACTTTGAAATTTACTGTGTAACGAAAATAGAGAGGGGGGTGGGGTGGGGGTGGGGGGAGGAGTAGAAGATACGATATCAGCTCAACAAGCTGCTACACCTTTTTATAACCCAATTTTTTTGTAATAGTGCATCAGCAGCTAGTGATAGTAGTAATGTGTCACAGAATACTAACAATAGGTAGTGATTAATACTAACTCTTTGTATTCAACCATAACAACAAATGGCTTTCATTTGCTCCTTAAGTAATTTAATACAAGTTTTATCTTTTCTACCACTAAAATGGGAGGGAGAGAAAAATAAGAGACTTTTAGATCTAACTCCTGTCAAATTGGGTTCACACTAATGTTTACACATATAATAAATTTGTTTATGTCGTGTATGTATGTAAAGGCGAATTCATGATTTCTAGAACACGAGTGCACCATTAAAAAAATGGGAAAATGTATTAAGTGGGAATTGATGCACTCAAAAAAGGAAAAAATGTATTAAGTGGGAATTGATCTCTAAAACCTTTAAGTAAATAACTCAACCTTCAACCAAGTGCACCTTTTAGCTTTTTTGTAGCATATGTTCTGACATGTAGTATTATACCAATTTTAAAAAATATATAAATAAAATACTTAATTTTACGGGAGCATGAAATCACATACCCCAAACTTACTACCCAAATTCGCCCTTGTATGTATGTATATATATATAGTAACACCGCAAAAGATCTTTATGGTTTTATGCTATAAGGGATCATTTGATTGTGGTATTGAAGCAAGTAATCTCAATATAAATTCGCACAAAATATATATGTAATGTTCGGTTTACTGCATAAGAAAAATATAATCACCGCATGACTAATGCATAGTTCAATTTACGACATTACAAATATATGTATTAAATTATGGAAAATTTATAATATTACTTTATGTGAGATAGAATATAGAATAAAAATTTGTATATTAACGATGTGGTGATTAAACTATTTACATACAAAACATATCCTTTTAAGTTAGTAATTCATGTATAACAATTCCGTCTTTATTAATCACCACATGAAAATCCCTTCATTTTTAGTCACCAGTTTATCCCTACATTACAGTTTTTGAATAACTTAATAATAAGTTAACCAAACAACCCCTCAGTGTATATTGTTTTTAACCTGTAGCTAGTAATCTACCACACAACAGGTAATATAACATGCTTGAGGAAAAGCCTTTCAGGTTGGATCTCCATATACTAAACGAATGCTTCCTCATGCATAAGATGGAGCGAGGCATTCGTCAACCATGTCGACAAGGTTAGGGTTCTCCAACGCTGCAGCTACCCGCTCTTTATCATTCAACTGCTTATTTACTGCAGGCAGATAACAAATTATCAGTTGCCGGATATAAAGCAAGCGCGGACTACTCTTGAAAAAAGCTAATGCTTTATGATAATAAACAAGAAGGTTGTATGGTTTTCTTTTCCTCCATCTCTTTTCGACTGGGATATGTTTATAACTTAGAAAAAAGGATACCAAAACCCGTGTGATATGTTAAAAGGGGCGAATGTAACAATTACGGTTCATGAGCTTTGCCGGAAAAGGAAGGCGCCCTTTTGTGAAAGCAAAGAGGAAGCTACAAATGCAGGCCTAGGTGGGTTCAAATGGAAGAAGTCCAGCAGAGTGACAGCTAAAGAATTGGAGCTCCAGAAAGTTCTGGTTAGTGGTTAGAGGGTAATTGGTGGTTAAATATCGGATGTTGTATGACAGATACAGAAAGACAAATAGATAACCTGCAGCTTCCGTAGCATGAGTCCCAGGTGCTACTCGAATATCCACCTGGCAAGAAACAAGGAAATGTTATTACATTTGATCTTAGCCAAAAGGCCGAGAAAGGATATGTTATTAAAAACAAGCAGACCGAATACTTGCGGACAGGGAAACAATTTCAAACAATTTAAAGACATAACTAGCTATCAAGAAAAAACTTCAATGTTGAAATATTTGCATGATATTACAACAAAATAGTTGACTTCCAACAGAATTCTTTGCATCATTATTTCATTCTTGTAAGTTAAGAATGCAACTAAAAAGTTGAAATTGCAGACTCGGTTAAAGGTCTGATACAGGTTACCCACATCATGCAGGAAAACGACACAAGTAATTAAAGCACAAGAAAATTCCACAAGCTCATTGACCTCATTCCTGGCAGCCAAAAGAAGCCACCCGACTCCTTTTGTACCTTCACCATACAAGCTATATCACAGTTCATATCAAGCCCAACTTTTTACTTTTGAAGGAAGATAAACGAATTCTACACTTTCAGGATAGCTGAGCTCATTTAGTTATTCCTCACCCAACAGAGTAAACCACCAAACTTCAAAGATTTAGCAGGACAAACAAGGCGATATGAAAACAGCACCAAATTTAAGACTGCTATAAATGAGAGAAGTTCATCCTGCATATAGTCACAAATATAAGAGATCCCTAGGAGATACTTTTTCTCCCAGGCACTAGTTCGAGGTAATGCATTAAAGTTGCTTTCCGAATCAGGGGTTGGATTCCGGTGGTCCTTCTGATCACTGGAAAGCTTATTCTTCATTGCTTCTAGTGTGTTTCTATGGATAATAACATTTATTTTGCAGTTGGTTTTAAATCTTACGACACCGTGAGATCCACTAACACTGCAGATTCTTGGTTTGATTGGACGGAAAGGAGTGGGAATTTCATTAAAAGGGTATCTCTGAATAGGAAGACATTGGAAGGGATCGTTCAGATTCTGAGAGAGGCCTCGAAGTGCAGAGGCCTTAAGATGAATGTCTAGCCTATGTTGACTACCTAGAAACTACATGTTGTCTTATTATAAGATTTTAGCTTATATGTTAGTCTGCAGAGTGGGCTCAAATTCAGGTCATACTGTCTAAATATTTCATTAATCTTTTAGTAAAATGCCTTGTTTAAACTGCTATTGGTTTTAAGCAGATAAAAATTAAAGCACAGTTTTTATGTGTGCAATGGAGAAGAATATTCATAATATACTGATCGAACTCAGAACACCCTTTTAATAAACGGAAAGCAAGAACATGGCAACTTCAGTATCATATTTAGAACTTCAGTGTTCAATACGTCAATACTAGTTAACTAATTTCGATTGGCTAATGGGTTAAAGGTTAGGCTGCTATATTAACACGAAGTTATAGGAATCACAATGCCAATTTTGATATCAGGGAGAACTGTTGGCTAAAAAAAACAATAACTAGCATAATCATAAATTTTTTGTTCTTTTCACTAATGAGAAATCCTAGAATTCCCTTACAATGGCTAAAGCCTTTTTTTCTTTTGATTGATTAAGTGTAACTTCCATTGATATATCAACATAAATAGAGTGCTGGGAGAAGTTATAACCAAGTAGAATGGCTAAAACATTTTCAAGTATAAGAACGTTAGATAGCATAGAAGAAAAGATTAGTTGATGTGCTCGCAACTGGCTCGAATACCACCATTTAGAAGAGTAGCAAGGTAAATCAAGATTTGTCAAAAAGTGTGACCACTTAGAGGTTTGTAAATAAAGTTTTGGGACAATAATCAGAGAAAACTTCTTACAAATAGTTGGACTGCTTTTACCAACGCTAGAAAGTGGTAAAATACTTTGCAAAAATCACATTTTCTGTGAGAAAGTGTAAAAGGAATCGCTTTAACAAACACTTCTAAAGTGATTTGATCTACTTGAACCGGACTAAGATAAAACAACATTGTTCACTACATTACGCAAAGGAGAAGGTCTTCCTCCACTAGCACTTTCTTTTTAGAAAATCATGATATACAAAATAACGTAATTTGACATGACACAAATTCACTGATGTAATAACTCTCATCATTTTTTGAGCTACTTTCTACATAACATATTACACCTAAAACCATGATTTACACCACAATCAGACTCTATATTATCAAATTCCATTTCAACATTTTCCCCCGCAGCTTTTACTCTTTCCACCTCCCTCTCAACTGAAGCAAATCGACAGCCATAGGTGATCAGATTGAATATCATTAGAGCATCTAAAAGGAAACATATCAACAATGAAGATAAACCAGAACTACGCCTGCTTGTCATCAGCTACTCATAAGAATTTGGAAGGGACTGGGATAGAAGAACTCAGAATTACAAAGATCGGCTGTGGTTTCGAAAACCAGCACAACGCAGTTCCAAGTTTCCCAACTACTCCCTCCATCCCATTTTATGTTGCACCATTTGACGGGGCATGGAGTTTAAGAACTTTGTTATGTTTACTAAATTGTCCTTACTTCAGTGCCTTCCACAATAAGTACATCTTCAAAATTAAGTGGGACCCAATAAGGGTAAAATAGGGATGGTGCCATTAAATAGTTGCCAAATAAGGAAATGTGACATTCTTTGTGGGACAAACTGAAAAGGAAATAGTGCCACATTAATTGGGATGGAAGTAGTAGTTTTTTATAAAATGATTTGATTATGATTATGGTGTCACGCTGTGTGGGAGAGGCAGAGGGATTATCACCCTCCTCTCCTCTTCTTCCTTTTAGTTGTAATATTTAGTTATCGCATAGTTTCTTATTCTTCAATGTGTATTACTATATGTTGTTGCACTTGTCTTGTATCTTGCTGTTTTATTTTTCTTACAATCCTGTGTTGGTACATTTCTTTTGAGCCGAGGGTATAGGGGTAAGGTCTGCGTACATCCTACCCTCCCGAGACCCCACTTGTGGGATTACACTGGGTATGTTGTTGATTTGATTTTGGTGTCACCAGGCAGCTACAGTGAAGCTAAAAGATACCACACAGTTAGAGATGTTTAAGATATAGTAGTAAAAGTCAAGAACCATAAGGAGATAGATCTGAGCATCAGCTATATGCTCCTGAGCTACTAATAAATCCGCTCTCTCCAACATAACATTCTATCAATTGAAATATGATTTTTACTGGAAAAGACGTGTAACATATACAAGTCTGTTGAATTAAATATAGAAGGGTGATAATTCTACCTTGTAACGGGAAGGCAAACTTCGCAAAAGCTTCACACGCAAGCATAAACCAATAACAGTCGCCATGCTGCAGTGTTCAACGGTAGGCGTGAATGTTACCCTGAATCAGAAAACTTACTCTTCTTAGACAACACGAAATGGACCTAAGAGGAATCAAAACAGAAACATATGAAAGAGATTTGTTTCTCACCTTACGTAGCTTCGTTCATCATCTACCTCAACGGCATCTTCTGTTATAACTTTCAGCTCTTCCAGAGAATAGGGATGCTCTGGATCTTTTATATCTCTAATATGGTGTAAGAATGTTAAGGAATAATTAAATTTTCATTGCTATGAAGTTTCGCCAACAAATCAAACTTGTACACTTATCCCTCTACGTCTCCCCTCTTTCTGCAAACTAACCAGACACTCAATATGCCTACTTCATTCCAACTTAATTCTTTGGGCTTTCACCAAAATTATGAATGACAAAAAAAAATCTTATCATACCAGAAAAGAAAAAGCTTATAAACATATTTCATGCACCAAGGTACAAAATATTTTTTCACTTCATCTTTCACATTGAACTACATGGCAGAACAATAAATATAAAAAACAACTAGCATAAAGGAATTAACTCTAGCTTGCAAATTTAAGTATATCTCTAGGTATTTGCAGCGTAATATGTTAATGCTACTCAGAGACTTAGTGTGCTGGTTTAGTATGGCTCATATGTACTGCCCCATTTCGAAATCTAAATGATCGACCATAAGATTATCACATATTCTGAAGTGGATGAGTTCTTACCTCGTAGACATTTCCTTAACATATAAAGATTAATTTCAAGTCTGACATAACAAATTAAGAACAATATCCACTTTCAGTCATCAATGCAATCATTCAGAAGGATATCAAAAATTTCTAGCTGGTCGATAGGTTCAGCTGCATATTCATCCACAACATTTGTCGCACCTCTATCTCGGCGCTCCTTCTTTTCATACACAACGGGATTGGCATTTATTAATTCAGAAACCATTTTCAGTGCTGACTTGTATAAGATTCACTCTCCAGTACTGATGTCTGTAAAGAAATACATGCAAAGCCAACTTCTAAGCTAAATAATTCCAATAAACTTCAAACTTGTTTTTCTTGAGCCGAGAGTCTATCGGAAACAGCTTCTCTGCCCCCACAAAGGTTTTGTAGAGGTAAGATCTGCGTACATCCTATCCTACCCTCCTCCCGAGACACTGGGTATGTTGTTGTATCAGCTAAAAATGCATCTTTTTCCTTTCACAAAATATACTTACCACCATTATCAAAACTGAAGCAAACAATGAATTACTAGATGCCCAGTTGCCAAAAAAATCAAATAAACTAACAAAAAAAGAGTTATTCAAAACTAATTTTGGGCAAACTGTGAGAAGGGTGTGCAATAAGAGACCTATGATACATAACTAGAATAAGACAATTACTCCATACCCACGTGAATAAACATACAAAATCACAAATTTTCTCAAGGGTCAGGGGAATTTTTCAAGAAACAATAATAGGTATAAAGGGTCAAGTTAAAAATCACAAATTCAATAAGAAAACAAGAAAAGTATATGATCTTAATATATTTTACTTACAAGTTCAATTTCCAATCTGAAAAAAAAAACTGTACTTGGTGAGGCAAAAGAACTGGAACGAGCTAGAGCCTAGCAGAGAGAGATGGTGGATGAAAGAGGATGTTGGCGGGCAATAATAACATCTCCTAAATCTTTGGGACCTAAAAATGTCTATTTATTTTGTATTCCTTTTTTTTTTATTAGGACGAGGTTGGCTGGGCTTGCAAAGTCAAATTGGGGAAGAAAATGTGGGGCGGGGATCACATGTGATTAATTATGTAGCTTATGTTCGTGCTATTAGATTAATTCTTATAATGTTAGATTTCAGTTTCTATACAGAAACAATTTATTCGTTTAAGACTATCAGCGTGTCAGAAAAAAAAACTTTCAACAAATGAATTAGTATAAATTTGATAATTTTGTAGGCTATAGCTATATGATGATCAATCATTCACCAAGAAGAAATATGTAAAATAAATATTAAGAAGAACAATCTAAAATTATTATATGGGGACTAATTTTATTCTTTTTTTACTATATACTGAATAGTAAGTATTGCTATATAGCAAGGGTGTAAAATCTCATAACTCTAATAAATAAATAAAATATAGGTAAGGAGTTTGTATGTCAAGAGTTTAGAATAACAAAGGCTAAGTCGTTTCTGAAACAATTTTGAGGTGTAAATACTGGTTGGAATCTAAAAAATTAATTTCAACTCATTATCTATTAAATTAAAATTACTTTGCAGAAAAATTAAAAGAATTTCATGAACTTCAATATTAGTATCAAACTTAATTTAAGAAAAAAATTAAAAAAAATATGCAGGACAGGCGGGCCGGTTGAAATTTTTTTAAAAAAAATCCTATGCGAGACGGATTTGAATATTCGTGGACTTTTATGCAGATTTGCTCGCAATCACCCCACCGTGTACCGTTTGTTCCCCCATATGGGAAACCTTCCTTCCATGAGGCATGAAGTTCTTAAAATTACATAAACCATCACTTCTTTTCCTTTCATGTCAACTGGGCCGGTTACTATAACTTGTAGAACATTTTACAAAATATTTCCTCCTCAATTTAAGTGTTTTGATTTGACTTATAGTGAAATTTAAAAAAATAAATGAAGATTTCTTAATCTTGTGGTCATTAAAATTTTGTGTAATATTTTAAATCTTGTGATCTTAAACTTGTCATTTATATGTTGAAATTGAAAATTTTACTAAATATAAATATAGAAAGAGATACTTTTTTTTAGACAAACTAAAAAAGAAAGTAAGAACGTAGAGCCTGTTTGAGCAAGCGGTAAAAAACTGCTTATTTTGATAAGTGCTTTTAGAAAAAGTACTTTTGGGGAGAAACAATTTGTGTTTGGCAAATTCATTTGAAAAGCGTTTTGATAAGCAAATTGTGTTTGGTTAATCTTCTTCAAAAAGTGTTTTTGAGTGTTAAATTACGAAAAATGACAAGTATCAATGAACGATTACTATTAAGATTATTTTATAGAGAGATTTTAAAAAAATATATCTATATGAAAGAATTCAATTAAATTTTTACTTTTATTTAATTAAAATTTTCAATTAATAAAATACATAAATAATCAAAGAAAATATTAAATATTGATATAATATTCACATATCCACACAGTGATTTAAATATTCTAAACGATATCAACCAAAATAAAATTTAAATTATTTCATAAATTTAAATTCAACACAACATACAACATAAAAAAACAAAGAATGATTAATTATAAATTAATGAATTAATGAGGGATATAGTTTGTGAATATGTATTTATGTTAGAAATATTTTTGTCTTGAAAAAAATAAATCTCTTCTTCTGCTTTTTTCGAGAAACATAAATTATCTACTTCTCCCCAACCACAAAAAAAATTGTTCCTGCTTCAACTTAAAAGCAGTTAACCAAAGAAAATATTAAATAATATAATATTCACATTGTTGGAATGTATTTATCTCCCTTGGGAGCCTTTCTCATTAATACAAAATATATATAGGTGTACAATGTGGAATCCCTATACAACAGGGATCCTAGTTCTACCATAATTACATAACACTAAATATGATAAATACAATAGTGGTACATAAGTGCTAATACACCCCCTCAGTCAGAGCGGGAGGAGGCCGGATGCTAAGATTGGATCTGAAGTCGAGGAATAGTTGTCTAGGAAGGTCCTTGGTGAATATATTTGCATACTGATAGGAAGAAGGCACATGCAATACCCTGACATGACCGAGAGCAACCTTCTCACGAACAAAGTGGATGTCTATCTCAATGTGCTTGGTTCGCTGGTCCTGAACCGGATTATGAGACAGATATATGACGGATATATTAGTACAATAAACCAAAGAAGTCTTACGTAATAGACACTAAAGCTTCAAGAGAAGGTTTCGGAGCCAACAGATTTCAGCAACAACATTGGCAACGCCTCTGTATTCTGCTTCTGCACCCGAACGGGATAATGTGGGTTGCCTCTTGGCGGACCAAGAAATAAGGTTATCTCCTAAGAACGCACAGTAGTTTGAGGTGGAGCGTCGCGTGTCCGGACAACCTGCCCAATTAGCATCCGTATATGACAACAACTTGTTCGGTGCGGATGGATAAAGATGCAAATCATAATCAAGTGTGCCCTTAACATATCGAATGATACGTTTGAGGGCAGTAAAGTGAGGCTCCATGGGGGCATGCATAAATAATCATATCTGCTGAACAACATAAGCAATATCATGCTTGGTGAAAGTGAGGTACTGTAGTGCACCTGCAAGACTCCTGTAAAGAGTGAGATCTGACACATAATCATTATCCAAAGCACTAAGCTTTGATCTAGAGTCAATTGGAGTAGTCATGATCTTGAAATTTGCCATTTTAGCCATGTATACAATCTCCTATGCATACTTACGATGATAAAGAAACACAGTATATGCAGATCTAGTCACAGAAATCCCTAAAAAATAGCCAAACTTCCCCAAGTCAGTCATAGCAAAATCTATTTCGAGCAGCGTAATGATCTCATTTTTCAACAAATCATAGGAGGCAGTGAGCACAATATCGTCAACATACAATAATAAATACACAATGCCACTACCTCTATGAAAAATAATAGAGAATTATCACACTTGCTGCACACAAAACCAATCTGCAGGAGATACTGTGCAAAGCGATCATATCACGCTCTAGGGGCCTATTTCAAGCCATAGAATGACTTACGGAGATGACATACATACTGAGGGGTTGCTGGATGAACAAAATCAAGCGCTTGATGCATATAAACCGTTTCTTTTAAATCCCCATGAATAAACGCATTCTTCACATCAAACTGATGGATGGGACAATACTTACCCATAGCAATACTCAACACTATGCGAATGGTAGCTAGTTTAACAACCGGACTGAATGTCTCACCACAATCAATACTTCATGTTGATTAGTGCCATTAGCCACAAGTCTCGTCTTATATCTCTCAAGGTCACCACTGTCTCTATACTTGTGGCGAAAAAGCCACATGCATCGGATCACATTCACCCCCTCTGGACTAGGAACCAAATCACAAGTGTGTTGTTTTGTTAAAGCATTAAACTCCTCACACATGGCTGCATTCCAATTTGGATCTAGTTTGGCCAATTTTGGGTTTTTTGGGAATTGGAGATATGGTTTGTTTTGATAAGCTAAATTGGACTTTGGGTTTGAAAATTCCGTGTTGAGCACGGGTTTCCATACGATGCGATGTGGCTGGGATATATGGGGTTGGTCTACTAGGTGTTGGGTCATCTGGTAGGGTCGTGCTCCGTGGAAGTGAGGCAGCAGAACCGGTAGAGTGCAAGGTATGAACTGGTGGTGGCAGGTGACACTGATTGGGTGGGGTAAGTTGTCAGAGGTGGTAACGGCGCAGGTGTTGATGTAGGATGTGGGATATCGATAGTGTGACTATATCGATGGTGGGGCTCTCGATCTGGGTTTTGTTGGTCGATCGGAGCTACGGCTGTGGGTGTTGATGACACTGAGGTTGGCCTGTGAGTAGAGGGTGAGTGGATGGTTGGTGACTGGGAAGGGACTGATAGAGTGATGGCGGGGGTTGTCAGCGGTGGAGGAGACCTTGACGAGTGGTGAACAGTGGGTATGGTGCTTGTCGGTAGTGACGGAGACGGAGAAACAGTGGTGGCGGATGCCAGAGTCGGCTCTGTGGTGGTGGTCGTGGGTGTCATAGACTGGGCGGTGACGACCGGACTTTCGGTGGCGGCTGTTTGTGCGTCTGTCGCTGCCGGTACAGTGGCAGCCTGGCAGAATGCTTGTTGGACAAGCGGTGATGGGTCCGAATATTCGAGAAATTGGTAATCAGTGACTCAGAATTTTTTAATGTTGTCAAACGGGAAGACATATTCGACAAAGGTGACGTGGCGAGAAATTATAATTTTATCGGTAGAGAGCTCATAGCACAAGTACCCTCTATGGTTTGACGAGAAACGTAGGAAGACGCATGGAGTAGACCGGGGTGCTAATTTATGAGGTGTCGTGGATGCCAGATTTGGATAACACAGGCAACCAAAAATTCTAAGGTGGTCATAAATGGGGATCCGACGATATAGAATTTCGGTGGGTGTCCTATTTTGAATCGCACGGGTAGGTAAAATGAGAACGTTTTCTGACATTTTTAATGCATATACCCAAAAATTAGGGGGGAGAGACACATGAAAAAGAAGGGTACAAATCATATTATTAATGGTTCGAAGAATTCTTTCAGCTTTTCCATTTTGAGGGGAGGTATGGGGGCACGAGAAACGAAAGATCATGTCGTTATCCGCACAAATTTTATGGAATAGGGAATTATTAAACTCACGACCATTATCACATTGAAACGATTTTATGGCTTTTTCAAATTGCGTGTTGATCAGTGTACGAAACTCTACAAATTTGGAAAACACTTGAGATTTGAGTTTGAGTGGATAGGCCCAAAGAAAGTGGGAAAATCATCCAAAAATACTAAATAATATTTATGGCCTAGGTTGCTAGTTATGGGGGAGGTCCATAAATCAGCGTGAATAAATATCAAAGGGAGAGAAAGTTGTGCTCATAGAAGTCGTAAATGGTAGTCGAACGTGTTTCCCTAACTGTCGGGAAGAACAACTATGAGAAATATTCTCTTTGTTACATTGGATTAAATTTCGATTTCGAAAGAATAAAAAATGTGAGACCCCGGATGACCAAGTCTACTATGCCACGTTGAGGGAAATATGGTTGTTAAAACGGTGAGAGGAGTGACACTAGCAGCGGAAGTGGGTAGGAACAGATATAGGCCTCCCTCACTATTGCATCTCGTAAGGAGTTTTTCGGTACAGAGGTCCGTTACAGAAAATTCAAACGAGTCAAAATTAATTGAGACGGAATTATCGGTTACAGAAATTAGATTTTTGATGATGTTTGGGGCATAAAGGGCGTTTTGAAGAGAGAAGTGTGGATGCGGTGGTGGGGTAAGTGTGTAGCCAAATCTTTGAATTGGAATGCGATGACCACTACCGACCATAATAGATTGTGGAGTTGGTAACTGACGTAGTTGAGGAAGATTACCTGAGTTGCTGGTGAGATGAGACGTGACGCCTGTATCCATATACCACGCATTATCAGGTTGTTGACGGGTCAAGGAAGCCATGTATTTGTGTTCTCGGATAAATGACAAATTTTAATTATATCCACACAATGATTTAAATATTCTATGCGATATCAACCAAAATAAAATTAAAATTCAACACAACATACAACATAAAAAACAAAGAATTATTAATTATAAATTAATAAATTAATGAAGGATATAGTTGGTGAATATGTATTTATGTTAGATATACTTTTACTTCAAAAAAATAAATTTCTTCTTCTGCTTTTGCTTTTTTCAAGAAACAAAAAAAATCTACTTCTCCGCAACCACAAAAAAAAAATGTTCCTGCTTCAACTTAAAAGCAGTTTTTCTAATTGCCAAACATCTTTTTTTTTTTAAACAACAAAAGAAAGTGTTTTTTTAAAGAAAAAACGTTTTTGGCCTCCTAACCACTTGATCAAACATGCTCTTAAATCATCACTGATTCACTACTTCTACAGCTTCATGAAGAAGTTCGCAATCAACCAAGTAACATGTAAATAGCTCACACAGACAGCTCCTATAAAACCTTACAACTACTTTTTGAAGAAACTTGCCATCAAACAAGTAGCTCATCCATGTAATTTGTAAGCTGATTTCATAAAAGCCTTATAGAAACAGTTATATCAATTTATTTTGTACAGTGATCTCAAGAGACATAAAATATTTATCTCTGTATATATTCTCCCTACATCTCTTCATCTCTTGTGACCTATTTTATTATTGTTTTTATAACACATATTTAGCATGAGACTTTATCGTCTAGATGATTTACAGTAGACAAGATTTTGGGTTGTTTTCTTCTGGATAAGAATCTACTTCACAATTTATTTTTTTCCAATTTCGTTTTAACTTGAAAGTGTCAATAGTTTTTCATTGAAACTTACAACGCTTCTGCCAAATTGAAAGAATAATTACTTGATCTTCCTTCATGTCAGGTGAGTAAATTATTACTCTACATGCTTTTAGTCTTGCTATGTTAATAACCACCCACACTTGCCTATTTTATGTTTTATTAATTATGACTAGATTCTTTTATGCCTATAATCATCAGAGAGGTAATATTTTCATAAGTGTATTTTTTTTTTTGATAATCCAGGTCTCCAGGCTTGCGCCTGACTACGTCCTGGAGGTAATAGCACCGGTCCTTCAACACTATTACCAGGTAAATCGCGGGATGTGCTCCGGTGGCGCTCGGGAGCGTACAACTGATCAATGAGACAAGGTCAAATTCCCCCAACATGCAGAGTTTCTTCGTGCTTGCGGGGAATCGAACCCACGTTGTCCCATGCCAGAGCGTCTTATAGCGCCCAGGCTTTGCCACTGGACTATGCCCCGGAGGACTTTCATAAGTGTATTTTAATCGGTAGATAGTGATAGTTTAGATAGGTAAAGAAAAGAATGAATAGTTACGATTATCTCAATTTTAATCTATACTAGTAAACTTGTTTGCGCTTCGCGCGGTCATAAAAACCACCAATTATATTTATTTTTACAAACTTTGTTGAGATTGAATTTGATAATATATATATATATATATAAATTTATTTTAATTTGGTATCAATCATCATATCCTCACTAATTTCTCATATACTATTAAAATTTTATTCTTCGTTGTAACTTTATTTTCCGAAGTCATTCTTCACATACTTTTATCATCAATAAATACAACATAAGTATATTTTCTTATTGAATGAAATTTAGAATACACAAATATAAATAATACTTCAATACAATTAAAAAGTGGACGAATAACTTTACATTCTCCAAACATACTCTATAACAAACTCTTGTCGCTTGATATATTTATTTGCCACAATCCTAAAGCCCCATTTTTCATGTTACATGTCAACAAACGTAACCACCATTTATATAAAGACAACAAATAGAGAGATAGATTAACACAAAAGAAAAAAGAAAGAACAAAAGTGGATTGGCAAATGCAAGAATTACAAAAATGTAGGGATCGACATGGATTAACACAAAAGACAGAATAACACAAAATAAGTTTGAAAATGAAAATGAAACACTTATCAGAAATTTACTATACTAATGAAATAAATGTGATAAGTTGTGGTTATGCATTAGATAAAGAATCCACAAAGAAATTTTAGCACCTGTACAATAGTGTAAAAAATCATGACTTGTTCAATTTTTCGAAGACATCTTGAAGAGGAGAGTGAAAATGTAACATCTTCTATTTTCTACCAAGATAGGTTAGTAACACAAATTAAAACGATGACAATTTGGGATATCTAAAGACTTCACATGGATAATAGAAAATGAATCATCCACTTAAAGGTTATTTAAGAGCTATTAAAATCTAATTACTAATAAATTCAATGATAGTAGGGATTTTTCTTCCTCCCATTCAAGGAATAGGAAAGATTAGAAAGTGATAATTATTTTTGGAATTTATTAATAATATATTCATGAAGACTTCAAGAATATATTGATTTTGTAGTAAAAGATTAGACAAAAGGCCAAAAAAAATATACTACAAAAGATTAAATACAACATTGAAGTTATTTAGCAAAATTAACAAGGGTTTCTCTTAAAGATGTTATATAAAGAGTTAAATGTAGCACGTTTAATATAATTAAGAGATATTTTTTTTGGTAGAATAATTAAGAGGGTTAAATGAGTAACTTTTGAGTTTTTTCTAATATAGCACATAAATGAAAAAAACATAAAAAATAAATAGAATTCCTTATTTTCTCATTCCTAGCTTTATTATATATCTATATAGATTATTGTAAGTAGCTAGATGTTATGAAAATTGAAAAAAAGTTACAAATATGATGATTCATTAGAGAAAAATTGTTACAAAATATGAAATACATGTGATGGCATGCTATTAAATAGTGGGTGGGTCTTTATTGTTGGTAGAGGGATGAAATCTTTAATATTTTATTTTATTTTTATTTTTAAAAATAGAGAAATGAAGAGAAAAATGTCAAAAAAGAGAAAAAAGATAAATGGTAATGGAGGTCATAGAGGAGTGTCACATCACCTTGTCTATGCCTAGTTTTATATTATATACTAGTGAATTTGCTCGCGCTACGTGCGGAGTTTATAGCAAATCAAAACAAGGATAAATAATAATAGTTTTAATTTTTGTACTAAAAAAATATTTTTTACTCTTTGATTGATTTTTCTGTTCTCTCCGCTCTGAAGATTGATATCAGATGAGAGAAGAAAATCCAATGTAACCCAACACGTTCAATATCGAACAAATTAGAAATAATGCAATTTTAAGCAATAAGTCAAAATACATATTCCATATTCCGGATTGTTTTTCATTTCATCTATTCTCCTTTGTATTATATTAGACATTTTGATTTAATAATGAATTCAAATAATATTATTCTTTTCTATGAGAAAGAAAAATACACAAATAACATGCATGTAGAGTTAATTCATACGTTGATACATATATTTGGCCATTTGGATTCTTATTTTTTCCATCAATATCTTCCTATTGTCCTTCTTATCCCGCTTCTTTGTGCAATCAAGCAGCCATATCTAATGATAAATTTTTATTGAGAAAGCAACGACACAAAGCTTTGGAACTCCGGAAAAAAAAAGATCCTTTCTATAGCATCATTAATTAGGCAATGAAAGTGCTGGAATTTTGTGCCCCTAAATTCATGTCATCACATTGGATGAACACATAATTGATTGCCAAGAAGATCATAGAGATGGCAACAGTTGTAAAATTCAAATATCTTCATCAAAACTTTTGTCATTGTTTCACTTTGGTTTAAACAATAAAGGTGTTAAACTGTAATCAAAATAAATTTGAATGAAAATTATGTTCAATTTAAATGTCAAATAACAAATAATTATAGAGTAAACACTTTCAAATAAAGAAACAACTATGCAAAAACATGAAAATCTAATACGTTCCTAAGCATAGGTTCTTCTACGAACATTACTTCTTCCCTTTCACCCTCTTCGAAAAATTAAATCTTTCAAATCCGTCCCAAAATTCAAAGAGAAAAGGCAAAAAAAAAAAAAAATCTACACTAAGATGTTATCGCAAATAAAATGAGATTATGTACCTAAATATTGATAATATGCACTTGGCCAATTCACATGAAGTGGGCTTCTATTTGTACTTGGAGATATAATTTATCTGACGATCATTTTCTCGGCAAACAGATATATCTTTGACAAAAAGAACACAAACATATATAGTATATAAAAGAAATGAATCATCATATAACCAACTACCATGGATAAACCACAATTGCTTAACAGACCAAAATGATGCAGTTAAAATATTGTAACCTATGCAATGAATATTGTCATTAGTATTAATTGTAAGAAAGTGGCATTAAGAAAAATCGATGAGGCGTTAAGGATATTCATTTCTTTAAGCTGTGGCAATAGAATAGAAGTGTAACTGATTTTATTGTAACAAAAAGGAAAGTATTATTTTTTTCAAGGTCCCTTTTCATCAGAAAATGCAACTCTCAAGAATCAGAAACACTAAAGATATTAGCCATGGGCCCATAGTTTACTTCAATGATTAATAGACATCTAAAGAATTCACTTATATGAACTACAAGAGCATGGTCATCAAAAAATAGAAAAACAAGTACTTTTCTCAAGGTCCCTTTATTCAGAAAATGCAATCCTCAAGATTTAGGAACACTTGACCTATTTGCCATGGGCACATAAGTGTTGTCAAAGGCGCGCTTAAATTCTGAAGCGAGACTCAAAACGTGTTGAGTGTTTCGCATCGCTTAATGTAGAGGTAGAGGATCGGGTAAGAGGTGTAATTAATAGAATTGAGAGAGTGAATTTTTGTTTTTTTTTAAAATGTAACATATTAATTTTAAAATGAGAAAAAGTTTAAAATTTTAAAATCATCGTGTCGCCAAATTTCCCAAAAACAAAAGCCCTAACTTTTTCTTTCTTAATCGTCCAATTTTTGGGTAATTTCCCCTCAATTTTACTCTTGTTGGTTATGTAAAGCAATACGGGAAGTAAATAAATATTACAAGTGTTCGAAAGGATGAACAAATAACCAATATTCAGAACTGCCGCAAGCTTGTTGAGTCTTGAATCTTGATAACCTGAAATCAAGAAACACTAAATCTAGATTGTTACAACTGCGGCTGAATCGAGACATGACTCTCTGTCTTTAAGACAAGATTGCCCCGTATATATGTTTTTACATTAGCGGGCAATAGTCTCCCAAGATAAAACAATAACTAATCAACACTACAAAGCAAATAGGTTGATTCTGACGAAGAAAACGAACACGAAACAACTTGCTGATTTAGAGGGGGAAAAAGGAAAAGTTTCTGTTTTTGTTGCTCACTTTTGGACAGATTTTCTGTTGTGATTCGTCCTCTCTCTTGTTCTATATTATCTTCCTCAAATCTGTTTCAGAAGGGTTATACAATGTTTAGGAGGAGGAGAGGTGATTAAGAGGCCCTTTAAGAGGTGTAATCATGGGTATTCATGGCCAGAAACGTTGGCTTTCTGGATGCTTCCTGAAACTCCAGGGAAAAAACTGTAAATACTAAATAGTTTGGGGTCTAAAAAGCTAATATCAGAAGTAGCCTAGAAGCCCAGACGACCACGATCCGAGCTCGGACCGGGCGGGCGGCGGTGGCGCGCGAGTGGGCTTAGCCTCGAACCCAAGCACACCTAGGTCCTCCCTCCTTCAAACACATGTGTTACCCCTTGGGGTCCCAAACCCTTATCCATTGTTTAGGCTAATAAAGAGAACAATTCTTCATTTTCCCACCGATGTGGTAGATTTGTCCCACACCATATTTCTATGTCTCAAACACCTTACTTCATGGACCAATATCTCTTTCATTTCTTAATGAAATTTGACGATTCTTGGCCCTACGGTCATCTACTCACTTAGTAGATAATGCACGTGTGAAGAGACAAAGCCTCCAACATGCGAAACCCTAGTGCTTAAGTCATTAAACATGGGTGGACGCAACCTCCCCACCAAAGGTAAATTTTCAACAATCCCCTCTTGAAAGAGATTTTGGTGCACACACAAGGTGCCTACTTTCAACGAAAAGATATTGCATCTGGAGAGGTAGCTTCTGCTTTGAACCTTCCCTAGTTGAATACCACCGAACTTACTTATGTGCGGTGAACGTGATGTCTTGAACCGTTAGTGTTTAGTGTAAGCCAAGACACTGATACCAACACAATAACTCCCCTTATTTGTTTTCATTATTATTGTTCTGTCCGTTGTGGCCGTGGACACACTTGGATTCTTAAGTGCGTTCATTTGAGGCGGTCTGTCCTCGCACTTAAATAGGTGATCTCCTACAAGGTATCCTGCTATACCCCACTTCACAAGTGTTAGGAATCATTAAAAGTTTCCCCAACCTTAACCTCAACCGTTTGAGGATCGTTAAAGGTTTGAAAGCTTAACTTTTACCCACCATGCAGGTAGCACTTTAATGTTTATCGCGGGAACAACTTTGGATTCATGTTTCCTTACAGAAATCATTATCAGAAGTGTTCTTGCTTCCACCGAAGTGCTCAACTGAACCTTTTTACAGCTTAGCTGTCCCATTGAACCAAATTCTTAGGATTCCCATTCAGTATGGTTGGGTTACCACCGCAAATGTTCGTATTGTTTAGGTTTTAAGCCCATTCCCGTAGACAGACAAAATTCTTGATCTTCGGGTAGTCCCTTAGTTAAAGGATCCGCTATATCCATTGATTAATAATCAAGGAAGTGTCACCCATGATGATCAATTGTCATACGGTCTTATGTCTCCGACATATATGTCCAGACGCCGTCATCCGTGACCTTCCTGAAGCCGACCGACTAGACACAGTATCTAACTGTCGAAGGCACGGGTTTCTCCCAATAAGGAGTCATGAAGTTACTCAACTTCTTTCATGCTTTGTTTAAAGCGATAAACTCCGATTCCATCATGAATCGGACGATGCAAGTTTACTTAGAGGATTTTCCAAGACCCACCATACATATTTACTTGTAGCTTTGGTGTTCTTCATATCTGATGTCTAGTTTGCATCACTGTGTTCTCCCAGAATCGTTGGACATCCAGAATACCATAATCCGTAGATAAGTGAATATTTTAGATATCGTTATATCTGCTTTAATGCCTTCTATCGATCATATTTAGAATCACGAGTGAACCTTAGTTTAACTGATCTGCTTTGTAGGCCGATACTGTTGACACCCAATTTTGTCCCATCTTTTATGATTTTATTTGTAATTTTTAATATTTTTTCACTTTTAAAATAATTTTAAAATATAGGCATATATGTGTGTATCTTCGTATTATTATTATTATTCGCATATTTTATATCATTTGCATTTTATAATAATCATAAGTTATCCATAATATTCTATGATATTTTATTTCATAAAATTGCATCGCATTTCCCTTTTATTAAGCATTAAGCATTTACATAAATATTATATTTTATTATTATCACGTCGTTATGTTATTTTAAATAATTCACATCTTTTACAAAAATATATATATATATATATAATATATTTTAATATTAAACCTCTTTTATATTTTTAAATCCATAACCCATTTTTTATTTCCTAACCCAAAACAATTCCTACCCAACCCAAACTAAAACCCATTTTCGTCAAGCCCAACCCATCACCCATTTTATTTCCTAACCCAAAACAATTCCTACCCAACCCAAACTAAAACTCATTTTCGTCCCAAGCCCAACTCATCACCCATTTTATTTCCCCAACCCAAAAACAAATACCCAGGCCCAAGAAAGCCCACCGGACCGGCCCAATACCCAATTCCCTTCCTTTTAATTCCCCCAAAAGACCCAACCCTTAAAAACCAAAAACCAAAAAATATACAAACCCTAACCCCCAAGTCGCGCACACCCCTATGCACCTACCCCCACATCGCCGCACCCCTACCAGTCACGCCACTGCCACCACCCTACGACACCGCTTGAGCATGCCCCAAGAACACGCCCCAAAAATCAGATTTTGTTCCCCCTTTATTTTGAAATTTGAATTTGTTTTAAGGGGGGGGGGGGTATGAGGGGTTGGAACGTTGGGTTGAGTACCTATAAATACCCCATGTTGTTCTTCATTTTGAGGGGATTTTCGGGGGAGAAAAAATAGATTTTTGGAAGGATTTTCGGAAGATTATTCCATATATACATAAATATTTTGTTGTGTTCTTGAGTTTAAAGCATTTGGCTTCTTTGTTGTTTCAAAAATCAAGTCCGAAAAGGTTTGTTCTCCCATTTTGATTCTCTGATTTTCTTCGATCGATTTGGTCGGTCGACCAGTTAGATAACATTTTGAAATTCTTGCATTTCATATTTATGTATGTTGGTTATCTGAATTTGGTGTTAAAATTTGATTTGGATCATGATTTGGGTCAGATTCTTGACCGGTCAGATCGACCGATTTGAATTTCCAAATTTCTTGCATTATTCTTTGTTGTTATCATTGGTTATCTGAAATTGATGAAATTATTTGATTAGGGTTGAAACTCCAATTCGGTCGGTCACCGACCGGGTTAGTCGCCTCAATTTGAATTTCCAAATTTCTTGCATTATTCTTTATTATTGTTATTAGTTATCTGAATTTGGTGTTGAAATCGATTCGAGTTTGGATCATGATCCGGGTCAGATCTTGACGGTCGGGTCGACGATTGGGTAACATTTTGAATTCTTGCATTTCATATTCTTGTTATTGGTTATCTGAATTGGGTGTTGAAATCGATCCGGGTTGAAACAACTTGATCCGGTCAGGTCATCGATCCGGTCGGGTCGACCGATTTGGATATTTCGAATTCTTGCATTCCATATTCTTGTTATTGGTTATCCGAATTTGGTCTTGAAATCGATTCGAGTTTGGATCATCGATCGGGTCAGATCAGCGACCGGTCGGAGCGACCCGATTTGAATATTTCGAATTTGAACTTCGGGTCGGATATTTTAAAGCGCTCACGCTTTCGTTTCTTTGCTTTGTTTTCTTGTTTTATTAATATCGCATTAAAGGCGAAATTGAATTGAGGCCGCTTTTCTTCGTTTCGCTTCTCTGTTTTTAGTTTAATCGTTTTTAGATATCCGTGCGGATATATTGTGTTTTATTAAGTTTCTTGTTTTAGATTTCTTGCTGACGGATATCATTGTTTCTTGTTTTGAATAAATCTGCGTCTGTTGGCGTTTGTTTTCTGTTTGCTCCCGTTTCAGATTCTTGTTTCTTGTTTTTATCATTTTCTTGTTTTAAGCTGAACACCGCACCTTTCAAACATTGCTTTCTGTTCGATCCTTTGTTTGACATTCAAATTACCGTTCTCTTTGTTTCTTGTTTTATACCTAGATAGCGTCATTTTGAAGCTTTTTTTCCTCTGCCTGTTTTTCACTCGCTATTACTCTGCTTCTGCACTCTGCTTTGTTTGTGTTCGATTTAAAATTTTACTGATTTGAACACGATACTACCTTTGGCCGATGAAAAATATCCGTCGATTTTGAGGCCTCCTGATTGCAAAGGCGAAATATAAAGACGGGCAATGATGAAGACTTAAACCTTTATTTCATCCAAGATCAACATGTTTAGTAGGCGAGGTGACTAAAATAACCAACAAGTTATATATTGACGTGATTATAGTGATCTTTTCTATTTCACGAGACCGAAACACGTTTAGTAGGCGAGGTAATCAAAATAACCACATTAGTCATATGTTTGCAGCCACGGCGTGATTGGAATGCTCTTTTCAAAATTTAAGTCTGAGCCCTCCGTGATCAAAACATTCTTTGTTTTGAATGCGGATATGGAGTTATTTGTATTTAAGCTTGTTTCTAACCGTTTGTTCTTGATAGCTTGAGGGATTAAAGTAAATAAGGCGAATTATTCCTCGGAGTTTATTTATTTTATTTCTTTCTTTAATTCAGCTTTTATCCCGCTTTGTATTGTAATATTATTTATCGCACTTATGTAACTATTGAAATGCTTAGAATAGGCAAACTTAGGATTAATTCATAGGGTAGTTTAAGATTTGAAACCCGTCGCTAGCTTATTTATTTGTAGGCTCGGTTGAATTCAAACTTAGAAACCCTTCGCTAGTTATTTATTCTAGGCTCGTCACGCGTATTCAAGATTTTCAAAAAACAACTTTTGTCATCTTTTATTCGCTTTATTAATCATTCCGAATAAGTTTATCTTTTGTCAATTTACAATTCAATGATTCCAAAAATTTTACTTCTTTGATAGTATAAATAATTTATTGTCACAAATGCATATTTTTCAAAACTTTACATGTATCTTTTTTTTTATGTCATCTGAATACGTACTTGTATAAAATGCATCATTTACCAATTATTTGCAAAAATCTTTTAACCTATTATACTTGTAAAAACATGCATTTTCTAGCAATAATTAACCTGAGTTTGACCGGATAACCGCAAGTTAGCGGATCTTAAAGGATGCCTAACCCCTTCCCTTTAGGATAATAAAGAACCCTCACCTAGAATCTCGTTAGTTTCGCAGACCATTAAAATCGGAGTTACATTGCAGCATTTAGTTTAATATTTAGGTGTCCTAATTCACCGTAAAAATAATTAGGTGGCGACTCCTCAATCATTTACCCAGGAATCACCGGACACGTCCGCACTCCGCTTTGACCCGAGCAAGGTCGAAAAATGGGCGCGACAGCATGGCGACTCCACTGGGGAATTTTCAGGTTCTTAACCATAGCAAAATTCAGGTTAATTATAATTGTGCTTTACTTTCACTCTTTGTTTGACGAAATGCTTTGATTTGTTTCCTTTGTAAAATTTTTTGCATGCATAACTGCTTTAATTTCCATATTTTTTACTGCTTATCTTAAATTGGCATTTCGCTCATATTTCTTCCACTCTGGAAAATTGACACTATCACACACTACACGCGAGGTGTGTTTTGCGCACCCGCAAATTTCTTTCAATCTACCAAATTTTAGGAGAGTTGGCGTATGCACGGAGTGATCGGACCATCCCCGGTGGCGCGTAGCCTTCTCACTCGAGTAGTCCGCTGGGAACCTTGTGTCTAGTCGGCCAAATCTTAGAAAATTTAAGATAGAGCTATACCCCCCTTTATTTTAAGTCATGCATGCATCCATCTTAGGTGGGTCGATCCTTGGTATCGACTCCACAATTAAGAAATCCGCCAAAGATGTCTACGGGTCTCACAACCCAACGACCAATCATCATATTATGTGTAGCGTGACAAGGATACACTAATCCAAGACTAATCGTGACATCTTTGAATTTGGAAAATGTACATTCATTTTTTCTCATTTCCGACAAAGCATTGCAGTTTAGCAGCTTGGATCAAATCTGTCGTAATCCCGCATATCTGGCGTTTAGGCCCACCTCAGGCATAAGGGAGGCCCCATGCATATTAGGATGCGCATTTAATTGCCTTACAATCATTTTGTTGTTTTCTCCTGCTTTTTCACTATGTGCATATTATTTAAAGCAATAATTACTCGCCTTGTACTAACTTGGTTTTCTTTAAATTTTTTTTTAGAAGGTTTATTTTGTCTAGATTATTTTCCCAAAGGTTGATTTGCGTTGACTAAAAATGGCGGATCATCCCTACTTCACGAGGTCAAAGGCACAATCCTTGACAAAATGATCGATTTAGATGCATTGAACAGATCGGCCTGGAACTTATCACTCTTTCCAGAGATGAACGAGGCTTCGAAAAATAGAAATGCTACCGTCCCAAGAAAAATACATCGCCCAACTGTTACAACAGGATGGCTGACCATGCAGACCGAGATAAGCGGCTCCAAAATCTCACCGGCTTTGTCCATTAGCGCCAATACTCCACTCCCTGAACAAGGGACAGATGCAGCTGCACCGCAAACTTTTTCATCTCATGAACAACCATTTTCCCAAAACCTCCCCGATAATTCGCCACTATGCAAAACCGATCCACAACACACTAACCCGCAAGCTAGTCCACAACAAAGCCCGCTACAAAATGACCCTACAACTTCACATACCCAAATTAACCCACTCATCCAAAACACCTCTTCCATGCAAAATCACCAAGCAGGCCAACACATATTGATGGCACACGTCGCTGATCACAGCAAGCAGTATGTGCCGCCAATATATGTAATGGAAGCCCAACCTTTTACTACCGCAACACCAAACATGACTCTTGAAATTGGCGGTGTGAAGAGATGAATGACGAGTAAGAATCGAACCGATGAAAGTGTGGCGAGAGAGATTCTGACCTAAAGAGGCATTCAAGAATATCCAAACCAGCAAGGGACATGAAGGACTTGAGTACGAAGATCTGTATGCATCCCGACATTGAATTGCTGTTCGGATATAAAATGCCAAAATTTGACTTGTTTGATGGGAAAGGAAATCCTTACTCTCATTTGAGATAAATCTTTGCGACAAACCGATTAGGGTAGGTAAAAATCAGGCCATCATAATGAAGTTGTTCAAGGAGTTTGACAGGGAAGCACTAGGCGGTACACAAGCGGGACCATAAAAATGGCGTAATGGGGCACGATGGCACAAGATTTCGTGGACAGATTTAAATTCAACAACGACACAGTCTTGGACAGATTTTATCGATGAAGTTGGAAAAGAAGTCCACAGAGACCTTGAGAGAATATGTCATGCAGTGGAGGGCAGAAGCAGCGAAAGTTCAACCCCCGATAGAAGAAAGTGAGATAACCACTGTCTTTGTACAATCTTTGAAAGATGCAATATACTATGAGAGAATGATAAGCGTCATAGGGCGAAGTTTCTCACGAAGTTATAAGGATGGGAGATTTCATAGAAGAGGAATCGAACAGGAAGAATTACAAACTTTGTAGCATTGCAAGCAACAAGTGAGGCGATCCAATCGGACTCATTTGAGGGAGCGAAAGAGGAAGAGAGACTGAGTGTCTTCTGTGGTGACAGTTCAGAAACATAGGCCAAATCAAATGTCAACCTACCAAATGCCATCACCCCAGCCTCCCTACTACAATCAAAACAACCAAAGTCCTCATCCTTCCTATTATTACCCATACACCCAAAGCCCTCAACCTTACTATCAATACCCACCTGGTCCCTACCCTGTCTACCATACCCATCCAATATATAGCCTGCCTCGAGCGCCTGTCTATCCGAATCCCCCACAATATCAGCCCACATACTTACCTCATCCACAAGTCCATGCACCAAATGCACCCAGACCCCGCGCAAAATACGAAAGAAAGCCAGCCAAAACCTATACACCTTTAGCCAGACCTCGAGCCCAATTATATGAAAGGCTGAAAACGCAGAATACTCCGACCCGTCCCGGAAATGTCCCCAATCCTGTTTCAAAATGGCACGATGAGACTAAGCATTGTGCATACCACTCGGGAATCCCTGGGCACGACACTGAAAATTGTTATGCCCTCAGAGACAAAATTGAGGCATTAATCAAAGAAGGAGTTATCCAACTGAAAGGACCTTCCTCTAATGTAAATAATAACCCTTTGCCAAATCATGACGATGCCAACGTAAATATGATTACTGTTGATGAAGACCACAATTTGGAAGGGACTATTGTGCCAGTCCAGGGAAAGGAAAAGGTTGAATCATCGGCCTCTATCACCCCTATGATTACAGTCCAGTTAAGGGCACCGTTGGGAGTAGAAGTACTTCCTCCAAAGTCGCGGATCATGGCACCATCTTTTCTTGAAAAAGTCTTATCAACCAATCTCCGAAGGAAGGGAGATACTTCTTTACCAAAACTTGTTCCGCCTCTGAGTCAGTCATTCGTCAAAGCATGCGCCACTCAGGAATCAAAAGAGGACAATGCAGCCGACCTCGTGAAGGGATTCAAAAGATTTTTCATTGATGAAGAAGAAGCAAAATGCAATATGATTCTCGGTGATTACGCTAGAAGCTCAACTATTTGGGATGCAGAGCAAGGAGATGTTTTGGGAAAATTGGACATGTGCCCTGGCCTTGTTTCTCCCGAAACTAGTTAAGCGCATTAATATTTAATGAAACAATGCGATTGATTGAGGCTGAATCACATATATGCATTTAATGTGTTTTGCCTCTACCTTTTGAAAGCTTAAAATGACAAATCTGCATTGCTTTTGCTACTATAAAATATGTTTTGTTCAATAATTCTCTTTTCTTTTTCATCATGCAAAATAAATTGTCGGAGATGTGACATATAATGAAACAAACAAACAAGGTCCCAAACAAGCAAGGCTTCGAAGAATATAAGGAAGACTCACAAGCGGAAGAATTGAGGCATTTTTGGAATAAGTCAAAGCCAGATTTGGATGAAACATCAAGATGGTTGATAGTTACAAGCATTGGCACGGACGTTTGCCATTTGCACTCTTGGACTACCATACTACAATCAGGACTTCTACTGGGGAAATGCTATTTCTTTCGCAGCCAAGTGGATACAGAATCATTTACTAAGAGACTGATTGATGAAAAGCAGATGGACACAGTTGTCCGGGGCAACCTTATCAGAATAGAATGGCCAAAAACCATCAACGCAGATGCGGTGAAAAGATACTACATTTAGGATTTTTTCCGTGGAGACCTGAACTACGTTATGACCTGATTCCCTCGGCGGGATACGTAGGCTGCCACATCGGCTTCGGTCCCATCTTTAGAAAAATCCTTACAATCTCCTTTGCGCCACCTGAACTACGTTATGACCTGATTCCCTCGGCGGGATACGTAGGCGGCCACATCGGCTTCGGTCCCATCTTTAGAAAAATCCTTACAAATCTCTTTACTTGTAATGAACTACGTCATGACCTGATTCCCTCATGGGGATACGTAGGCAGCCTAAATCGGCTTCGGTCCCACCATTAGAAAATATTTTCTCCTTTATCTCACATAGGACAAAATGCACCCATCTGATCGCCCTGATAGGACATGCAAGCAATCTACACAAGACTCGGTTGTCCGTTCAAAAGATCATCATCCTCACATATCGGAAACTGGGGCATTTTTAAGGGATCACTGCCGGAGGACGCCGATAAACATGGAAAAGCATCGGCAAACTAAGTCTTCAGCCTAAGAGGATTTTGGATAAGACGTTTGCTTTGTTTCACGACATGTCACTGCTCGACAGAACTTTTACATATAGACATACTTTCTTATAAGCAATTTATTTTCAACAAATACTTTCATTAGAGTTTGACAAGATTTTTATTACTAATATGCATATTTTCTTATACACAATTTATTTTCACCAAATATTTTCATTAGAGTTCGACAAGAACTTTTTAATGATAAGCATACTTTCTTATAAACAATTTATTTTCAACAAATGTTTTCATTAACGGATAGCCAAGACTGGGAACCAGACATGGGCTACAGGTCCGAATCAGCAGGACATGCAGCTATCAAGAGCCAAAGCTACAAAGTCAACGCGAATCAACCGCCCCTCCCCAAACTCACAAATTTTCTTTGAGTACAGGTTCTTCAGGTTGAAAAAGCAGGGAAGCCACATCACTTATGATCAATTCCCAAAGAATTTCGGATCGCAACTCACTACAAGGATTACGTTCTGTTTTGCATTTATACGAAGACATCATCTTGACCTCTGAGGTCCCGACTATTATGTACGCACAAAGATGTTATTGAATCATAAAGAACGACAACAAGGCAAACCCGACGGCAAAGACGTCGTGATCACATTTTGCCCATGCCAGGATGACATTTCAATTCACATGAGTTTGGATCGTGAAGATTGACACAACGTGGAACCCTATTACAAAGAAGCGGCGGCAAGGGCGTCACCCATCTCTTACAACAAGACAATATTTCAAAACGTCATCGACGTTATGGCAAAGACGACAATCATTTTTACTGACTTTACAACGACGTCAACAACATTACAATGACGTCTTCAACGCAAAGAACTATCTTTTACCGCATCTCAACGGCGTCAATGACACTACAATGGCGTCTTAGTAGCGACTATCTTTACGGCAACACAACAACTATCTTTAAGATCTCAACGACGTCAGCAGCATTACAATGACGTCTTCAAAACAACGACTATCTTTACGGCAATGCAAAGAACTATCTTTACCGCATCTCAGCGGCGTCAACAAAGATTACAATGGCGTCTTCAACGCAGCATCTATCTTTACGACAACGCAAAGACGACAATTATCTTTTACCGCATCTCGACGGCGTCAACAACATTATAATGACGTCTTCAACGCAGCGACTATCTTTACTGAGATTACAACAATGTCATTGGCGTTCTGCGGCACATCAACTATCTTCAACAAGATTACAACAACGCGTCCACGGCGTTCACGGCAACACGACATCTATTTTTACAGATTACAATGACGTCCAACAACATTACAATGACGCCTGACAACATCTACCTTCTACAAAACTATATTACAACAACGCGTCCACGACGTTCAAAGACGCCAATTTTTTTACAACATTACAACGGCGTCAACAACATTTCAACGGCGTCTTGGTAGCGCCTATCTCTTACAACAAACAACATTACATTCTTGCAACAACGTCATCACAATGACGTCTTCAACACAACACGTCGATACAATGACGACCCCATCGTTACATTCTTACAACAACGACATCAACAATATTACAATGATGTCGTCAGCAACGCGCCCATACAACGGTGTCATGAACAACACGCCTATACAACGTCGTCTTCTGCAAATCAACTATCTTTTACAGCATTACAACGACATCAACAACATTACAATGATGTCATCAGCAACGCGCCCATACAACGGCGTCATCAACAACACGCCTACGCAACGGCGTCTTCTGCACAACATTTATTTTTACAGTATTACAACGACGTCAACAGCATTACAACGACGTCTTCAGCACAACAATTATCTTTACTGACAAAGCGACATTACAACAACGCGTCCTCGGCGTTACATGCGACACAACAACTGTCTTTTACATAATTACAACGACGTCAACAATATTACAACGACGTCTTCAACACAACACGTCAATCCAACGGCGTCATTTGACGCCCACCTTATAATGCGGGTATTTTAATTTCGATCGGCGCCCACCTTATAATGAGGGTACTTTAATTTCGACCAGCGCCCACCTTATAATGAGGGTATTTTAATTTGATCATGCGCCCACCTCCTAATGCGGGTATTTCTAAGTTATTTTCTCTACAATTTTTCTCGTGATTATACACTAATTATATCTTAAGCTTTAGTTTGCAGGAGTTTTTAATTTGCAGGAATTTCATCACAGCGTGAAACTATCTCTTACGGTGAACCGAGGCAAATTGATCAACGACCTACTTCGAACGTCGATCCGCTTTTCCCATTAGTTTCTCGCATCTGCGACCAGTGTCATCCTAAGTCGACACTGGGGCATTGTTTCTTGAATGCACTATCTTTTTGCAACTTCTATACCCCAGGATTCTATTTCTTACCATGCGATTCGATGATCGGGACAAAATTGGCTACTCGATCAACTTCTTTGGCGAAAACTCTTTCATCGTCTCCGTCCAAAGAGGGGCATCTGTTGACACCCAATTTTGCCCCAACTTTTATGATTTTATTTGTAATTTTAATATTTTTTCACTTTTAAAATAATTTTAAAATATAGGCATATATGTGTGTATCTTCGTATTATTATTATTATTAGCATATTTTATATCATTTGCATTTTATAATGATCATAAGTTATCCATAATATTCTATGATATTTTATTTCTCAAAATTGCATCGCATTTCCTTTATTAAGCATTAAGCATTTATAAATATTATATTTTATAATTATCACGTCGTTATGTTATTTTAAATAATTCACATCTTTTACAAAATATATATATATATATATATAATATATTTTAATATTAAACCCTCTTTTATATTTTTAAATCCATAACCCATTTTTATTTCCTAACCCAAAACAATTCCTACCCAACCCAAACTAAAACCCATTTTCGTCCAAGCCCAACCCATCACCCATTTTGTTTCCTAACCCAAAACAATTCCTACCCAACCCAAACTAAAATCCATTTTCGTCCAAGCCCAACCCATCACCCATTTTATTTCCCCAACCCAAAAAAAAAATGCCCAGGCCCAACCGAAGCCCACTGGACCGGCCCAATACCCAATTCCTTCTCCTTTTAATTCCCCCAAAAGACCAAACCCTTAAAAACCAAAAACCAAAAATATATACAAACCCTAACCCCCAAGTCGCCGCACACCCCTATGCCCCTACCCCCACATCGCCGCACCCCTACCAGTCACTTCGCCATAACGCCACCACCCTACGACACTTGAACGCATGCCCCAAGAACACGCCCCAAAAATCAGATTTTGTTCCCCCTTTATTTTGAAATTTGAATTCATTTTAAGGGGGGGTATGAGGGGTTGGAACGTTGGGTTGAGTACCTATAAATACCCCATGTTGTTCTTCATTTTGAGGAGATTTTCGGGGGAGAAAAAATAGATTTTTGGAAGGATTTTCGGAAGATTATTCCATATATACATAAATATTTTGTTGTGTTCTTGAGTTTAAAGCATTTGGCTTCTTTGTTGTTTCAAGAATCAAGTCCGAAAAGGTTTGTTCTCCCATTTTGATTCTCTGATTTTCTTTCGATTTGGTCGGGTCGACCAGTTAGATAACATTTTAATTCTTGCATTTCATATTTATGTATGTTGGTTATCTGAATTTGGTGTTAAAATTTGATTTGGATCATCGATTTGGTCAGATTCTTGACGGTCAGATCGACCGATTTGAATTTCCAAATTTCTTGCATTGTTCTTTGTTGTTATCATTGGTTATCTGAAATTGATGAAATTATTTGATTAGGTTGAAACTCCAATTCGTGGGTCATGACCCGGTCGTCGCCTCAATTTGAATTTCCAAATTTCTTGCATTGTTGCTGTTATTGTTATTGGTTATCTGAATTTGGTGTTGAAATCTGATTCGAGTTTGGATCGATCCGGTCAAACATCGACCGTCGGTCGACCGGTTGGTAACATTTTCAGAATTCTTGCATTTCATATTCTTGTTATTGGTTATCTGAATTGGGTGTTGAAATCTGATCCGGGTTGAAACACTGATCCGGGTCGGGTCGACCCGATTTGGATATTTCCAGAATTCTTGCGTTTCATATTCTTGTTATTGGTTATCTGAATTTGGTCTTTGAAATCGATTCGAGTTTGGATCATCGATCCGGTCAGATCCTTGACCGGTCGGAGCGACCCGATTTGAATATTTCCAGAATTTCAGAACTCGGGTCGGATATTTTAAGCGCTCCGCTTTCGTTTCTTTGGCCTTTGTTTCTTGTTTTATTAATATCGCATTAAGCGACGAAATTGAATTGAGGCCGCTTTTCTTTCGTTCGCTTCTCTGTTTTTAGTTTAAGCTGTTTTAGATATCCGTGCAGCGGATATATTATTGTTTTATTAAGTTTCTGTTTTAGATTTCTTATGACGGATATCATTGTTTCTTGTTTTGAATAAATACCGGCGTCTGTTCGGGCGTTTGTTTTTTTCTGTTTGCTCCCGTTTGGATCTTTGTTTCTTGCTTTTATCATTTTTACTATTTTAAACTGAACACCGCACCTTTCAAACATTGCTTTCCTGTTCCAGTCCACTGTTTCGGCATTCAAATTACCGTTCTCTTTGTTTCTTGCTTTAAACTAGACACCGCGTCATTTTCAAAACTGTTTTTCCTCTGCCTGCTGTTTTTCGCTCATCACTCATCGCGTTTGTGTTTCGATTTAAAATTTTACTGATTTGAACACGATACTACACTGGCCGATGAAAAATATCCGTCGATTTTGAGGCCTCCACAGTTGCAAAAGCGGAAATATAACCACGGGCAATGATGAAGACTTAAACCTTTATTTCATCCAAGATCAACATGTTTAGTAGGCGAGGTGACTAAAATAACCAACAAGTTATATATTCGCAGCCATGACGTGATTATAGTGATCTTTTCTATTTCACCCGAGAGACCGACACGTTTAGTAGGCGAGGTAATCAAAATAACCACATTAGTCATATGTTTGCAGCCACGACGTGATTGGAATGCTCTTTTCAAAATTTAATTCTGAGCCCTCCGTGATCAAAACATTCACTGTTTTGAATGCGGATATGGAGTTATTTGTATTTAACTGTTTCTAACCGTTTGTTTTTGACAGCTTGCAGGGATTAAAGTAAATAAAGGCAATTATTCCTCGGAGTTTATTTATTTTATTTCTTTCTTTAATTCAGCTTTTATCCCGCTTTGTATTGTAATATTATTTATCGCACTTATGTAACTATTGAAATGCTTAGAATATGCAAACTTAGGATTAATTCATAGGGTAGTTTAAGATTTGAAACCCGTCGCTAGCTTATTTATTTGTAGGCTCGGTTGAATTCAAACTTAGAAACCCTTCGCTGGTTATTTATTCTAGGCTCGTCACGCGTATTCAAGATTTTCAAAAAACAACTTTTGTCATCTTTTATTCGCTTTATTAATCATTCCGATTAAGTTTATCTTTTGTCAATTTACAATTCAATGATTCCCAAAATTTTACTTCTTTGATAGTATAAATAATTTATTGTCACAAATGCATATTTTTCAAAACTTTACATGTATCTTTTTTTTTATGTCATCTGAATACGTACTTGTATAAAATGCATCATTTACCAATTATTTGCAAAAATATTTTAACCTATTATACTTGTAAAAACATGCATTTTTCTAGCAATAATTAACCTGAGTTTGACCGGATAACCGCAAGTTAGCGGATCTTAAAGGATGCCTAACCCCTTTCCTTTAGGATAATAAAGAACCCTCACCTAGAATCTCGTTAGTTTCGCAGACCATTAAAATCGGAGTTACATTGCAGCATTTAGTTTAATATTTAGGTGTCCTAATTCACCGTAAAAATAATTAGGTGGCGACTCCTCAATCATTTACCCAGGAATCACCGGACACGTCCGCGCTCCGCTTTGACCCGAGCAAGGTCGAAAAACGGGCGCGACAGATACCAGGTCGGTTGTAGTGTGTAACATACACTGAACTATATGTGACCTGCGCATATCGCTCCTTGTATATGGGTGCACCATAGTTCCAATCAGTTATAGGATTCATATCCATTGGTGGCTTCAACGAGACTGTCAACTACCTCACAAATGATTTTGGAATTAGACCAGCCTGTTAGATGTCTTAGAAATCTCAATTCCTAAGATGTCATCTGTGATACCCATATCTTACATATCGAGACTTTTGTTTCAATATGACATCCACGTTCAGACTGTTGGTTTTCCAACTGTTGGCTTTCTAACTTCAGAGTCAATGTTTCTGTTGTCAGATTCATTGTTTCTGTTTTACCTGTAACTTCCAGGACCAAAATGTAAACATTTCAGGGACCAAAATGAAAGTTCAGAAAGAAGCCCAACAGTCCAACAAACCAACTCTGATCCTCCCATTCCAACTCTCCGGTTAGGAAAACTGTTTCAACATTCATGTTACACAAGACTGCAATGGCTCTGGATGTTAAGCTATTCACAGGGGAGCACATGTACAAGTAGTCGATGCCTTATACTCGTCCGTAGATCCATCTACTTTGCACTTACTTTTGAGTATCCACTTTCACAACCCAAAGTTTTTTTTTCCGGAGGAAGGTCAACCATTACACACGTATGGTTCTATATGATGGAGTCTATTTCTTTATCTGTAACTTCTTTCCAAAGAAACGCTTCTGGAGATGACAATTTTTTATTAATTGTCCATGGTTCATTCTCAACCATACAAGCTAGAAGGCCTGGAACAAGTCTTTGTCCCCTCTTTGCTCCTTCTTGGTTCAACATCTAGAATCCTGAGTTCTGTAGATCTGGAATATTAAGTTCCGGATAGTCAACAACTTTCGAGTCCTGTAGATAATGAACGTCTAGTTCCGGACAATCAGGCACTCGCGGGTTCTTGTTAACCTCGAGCAATTGCTTCTTTTTCCTTCTTAAGGAAAGTTATCTTTAAAGAATTCAACATTCTTTGACACCAAGAGGCGATAACCACTACTATTATTTACAGATCCAGTTGATATGCAATTTACAGTCTTAGGTCCAACTTGACATGTTTCAGTATTCCAACATCTACCAAGCCACCCCACAACACAACATTTGTATGTGGGATCCTTTTCATGTTTCATACGGAGGGTTACCCTTATCCTTATACGTAGTTCTGATAGAATCCCATTAGCGGTAAGGATCGCTTTGCCCAACATATTTTTGGGCGTACGGCTTTGCGCTTGGCTAACACCGTTAGACTGAGGTGAGTAATGATCAGTCGGTTGATGAACGATGCTTCACATTCTCCCCCTCTATCACTACGAATTCCTCAATCCGTAGGCTTAGTTGATTTTTCAACTTCTATTTTGTAGCGCTTATTCACTTCAACAGCTTCATCTTTGCTTTTCAACAAACAAATGATGCAATACATTGTACTATCGTCATTAAAGGTCACAAAGTACCTGTCTCCCCCCTCTATTTTGTACAAACTTCAAATCACCCATGTAGGTGTGACTAAGTTCTAGAGGATCGGTGTTTCTTTCACTATTCCTTTTATGGAATGGAAAGGTGATTTTGCCTTTTCGTCTACCTCACATTCATTTTGAGGGTTTATGTCGACAAAAGACAACAATCTCAACTTCGTTAGCTTTTGAATGACTTTCTATTTAACGTGTCTTAATCTATGATGTCATAGATGCACGGATTACAAATATATCATTCATTTAGCTACAGACATACTGTACCATTCTTAGTTATTACAGACCTGTTGGACTAGTCTCAAACCAGCTTGACCAATAACGTCCCTTAAACCAAGTTTGGGACATGTATCACCTCCTTTTAGAGTGATCCCATTCCCTGAAGTCCTTTTGAGGACAACCTCTCTAACCCCTTCTACTTTAGATGTGGCGTTGCTTCACATGAACAACCTATTGCCCGTGGTTAGGGCTTAAGCGGATCATATGTGATCAGGATACTCTGGTCCACTCTAGTTGCTTTGGCAGACTGAGTGTCCAAATTCTTTTATGCCTTTCTTTTGGCCTTCAAATCATTTAAGACCTGGACATTCTGACCCACTCCAGTTGCCCGTAGACTTTGTACGACTGAGTGTCCAATATCATCCTATCAAAGGAATTCTGGCCCACTCCAGTCGCCCGTAGGCTTTGTACGACTGAGTGTCCAATATCATCATATCAAATGAAGGATCTTCTGTCAAATAATGTGACAGATTCAACGTCTTAAGATAAGCCATTATCTTTTATTCTTCTTCCCTTGAGATTGGTGCTCAGATAATTCTGGGTGCTTACTTAAGAGTGGTAACAATTTTCGCACAGTAAGTGGATCTTTATCCTTCGTATGTGCGAACATACTTTACACACTTTTAATAATTACACTCAAAATAACGGATCTTTTAAGTCGTTGTTTACAATAGTCCAATCTTTAAATGGGAGGGAAGGTGAGATAAAACTTCTGATTTTAAAGTGTAAGGAATATAAATTATTTCGGGAAAACATTTTCATATTCCTCCTTACTTTAAGCCCTTTTTAATCAGACATCATTTAATCGTATTTTTGAAAAGGAAGAAAAATTACTTATCCCAACTTCGGATTCTGTCCCACTTCAGTCACTTCATCGGACTGAGTGTCTGTTTCCTCCTTATCGTAATTCGGATCCTTTGTCTGGGATAGATATAGGCCCTCTGCTACATGATAGAACAACATCTTCAGCCTTCTCCTCTTGTCCCAGTTGACATCCTCAGCCTCTCGTGGGCGCTTGTTCCCACCACTCTCGGGTGCGGTGACACCATGAACACTTTGACCTTCAACAGCATAATCAACACTATCTTCTACCAGAAAACCACAGCAATAACCAGATTTGATCACACAACTGTTGACCGACATCTTTCGAACACTATTACAAATCTTGTCTTAAAATTGTTAGATATGTAAAGCAGTACGAAAAGTAAATAAATATTACAAGTGTTCAAAAGGATGAACAAATAACCAATATTCAGAACTGCCGCAAGCTTGTTGAGTCTTGAATCTTGATAACCTGAAATCAAGAAACACTAAATCTGGATTGTTACAACTGCGGCTGAGTCGAGAGATGGCTCTCTGTCTTTAAGACAAGATTGCCCCGTATATATGCTTTTACGTTAGCGAGCAATTGTCTCCCAAGATTAAACAACAACTAATCAACACAACAAAATAAATAGGTTGTCTGACGAAGAAAACGAACACGAAACGACTTGCTGATTTAGAGGGGAAAAAAAAAGGAAGAGTTTATGTTTTTGTGGCTCACTTTTGGACAGATTTTCTATTGTGATTCGTCCTCTCTGTTGATCTATATTATCTTCCTCAAATCTGTTTCAGAAGGGTTATATAGTGTTTAGAAGGAGGAAAGGTGATTAAGAGGCCCTTTAAGAGGTGTAATCATTGGTATTCATGGCCAGAAACTTTTTTAGTAAGTGCAAAACGTTTCAGAAGTTTAATGCCAAAATTATTGTCTTTCTGGCTGCTTCCTGAAACTCCACGAACCAAATTGTAAATTCTAAACAGTTCAGGGTCTAAAAATATAATATCAGAAGTAGCCCAGAAGCCCAGTAGCCCACAACCCGAGCCTGGTCGGGACGGGCGGGCAGGCTTAGCCTCGAACCCAAGCACACCTAGGTCCTCCCTCCTTCAAACACACGGGTTACCTTTGGGGTCCCAAACCCTTATCCATTTTTAGGCTAATAAAGAGAACAATTCTTTATTTTCCCACCGATGTGGTAGATTTGTCCCACACCATATTTCCATGTCTCAAACACCTTACTTCGTGGACCAATATCTCTTTCATTTCTTAACAAAATTTGACGATCTTTGGCCCTACGGTCATCTACTCACTTAGTAGATTATGCACGTGTGAAGAGACAAAGCCTCCAACATGCGGAACCCTAGTGTTTAAGTCATTAAACATGGGTGGACGCAACCTCCCCACCAAAGGCAAATTTCCAACAACTCTTTGATTGATTTTTACCCTTGTTGAGCAACGCCCACAAGCACTATATTTTGGGTAATCCCTTGATTTTATCATGTAATTTTGTGCTTTTTTGTTCTTTAATGTTTTCCCTTTAATTAGGTTTTTTCTTTAATATTTCCCTCTAGCAATCCAACTTAAATTCTTTAATGACAAAGACATAACTTATGGAATATTATGATGCCAAAATATAAACGTTCAGTTAGTTTTTGTTACGAGGGCAAAAATTAAAGACAACACAAAATAGGAGCAAAGGTGCAAATGGCCCTTTTGTAGACATTTTTCACTTTTCAATTTGAAATTTTGGGGATTATAGCAAGGTAATAGCAAATCTATATGACTGGACACTTGGGATGAACGAGTAATGCTGATTTAGCTTTGATTATTTTGTGTAGTTTTGCAAATTTGGTAGAGCTAGTGTCTGTCTTTGCATGTGTGTTAGTTTGTGGTAATTTTGGTCTACTATTTGTGTTTTGTGAAAGAGTGATATTGACAAATCCTCTAAGGAGGCAAAAGAGTCAAAGGAGGCGAAGACTCCCACTTCACAAGTAACTGTTTTTCTTACTTTTTTTAATAACCAGAGTTATTATATATCATGTGAGGTAACCTAATTCCATAGCATCATTATTTTTGTTGCATCATGTAGGAGCATGCTTCATCTACTGCCACTGGTACAGTAAATCCAGACCGGCCCAGATTTCAGGTTGAGTCTCTATGTAGCATTGTTACAGTTTGTTACTCATCCTTTTACTCCATCCATTCACTATTACTTGTCCACAATGTACTTTGCACAATCCTTAAGAAATTATTAATGAAGTGCATATTTTACCATGATACCCATATTAATTGATGTATAGTCTTAATGGAGTTGGAAAATTATTTGGAAATGAGTAATTAATGTCAACGGTAAAACAGAAAAAAAGGTTTTTTTTATCTTGATATGCTAAATTTGACAAGTTAAAGTGAAAATCTATTTTTAGTATAGTGGACAAGTAAAAGTGAACGGAGGGAGAACTTTATTTGTTGAAATTTCATTGTTTGTAGTCAAAGGATCGTAACCTCCTCGTCATATGACATCAACTTTACCAGTTACGCCACAACTCCTCTTTTTCCTTACTTGCACAAGAAGTTTAATACTCTCCAAGTCATGAATAAGCACAGTGATGCCTTACGCGACCGTTGCCTTTAGGCAAGACTTTAAATTTAAGAAAGTAAGATTAATCAAATGCATATACTTTGATGTTCTGTTGTATTAATTTCACACCACCAGAATTGATGTCTTCTCCCAAAGGGGTAGTTGGCTAGCATAAACATTGAATAAAAATCTGTCACTTAAATTCATTTAAGTCTTGTCGCTAACTTAAATTTTGCTGAAGTGGTAGAAGAAGGTCTAGCCCGACAATAATATATGGTTTAACTTGTAAAACTTTGCCCTCAAGGCACGAGTTGTAAAAGTGGATATTAAAAATAGGTTGATTTTTATTTAATGCTTATGCTCGTGATACACTCAAATTGCACCTAAGTTATGGTGTAAAGTGGATGACGTCAAATATAGTAACCCAAAAAGGTTGGGGTCGAATCCCATGGGGAATATGGTGAGAAAAGGTTATTATCGTAGTGTAATACTTGATGTAAGTCTTTATTCTAATTTCGTAAAGGTTGTAAAGAGTTGTATAATTTTAACAGCTATATTGACTTGATTTAAATTCAGATGATTAAGAAATCAAGATTGTGTCCTTGTTTAGGTTAGATGCTATGCTCTAGGTATTAATGTAATATACTCTTCACGGATTGCGTATTGTATGCACTTAATCTCTATGTGACTTCTTAATATTTCTCAATAGTTAGAAAGTATTTATCTTCATGTTTTTTCCAAATATAGAAGACTGATGTTAAGAACGATTAATTATGTCAAGTAAAACTCCTTTTATTCCTAAGTGAGTTTATTAAACGAGAGTTAACGTCCCGACTCCTTGTTAATTATTCCTACCAAACCCTACTAAGTTTCCCAAGAATAGTAGAATTTATGGCTTAGATTAATGTTTGCAATCGCTAATCTCGAGGCGATGTGGTCTCCGAGGCATCAATCTCAGTATCCGCAACAATAAGAGCAACAACAACAGGCTCTAGCACTGACAGGGATAGGGGCGGAGGCAGGGTTACTCTGGCCGAAGCACTACTGGACGAGGCACCTACAGCGACGCTGGGAACTAAAGTGGGGTAATTATCGATGAGGGACTTCTTCATGGCTAGTTGTACATTTTGCTCCTCTATTCGGTGTAACCGAACTTGAGTCATATCCATTGGCTCATCACTCAACTCATCTTGTTTCATCTTCCCCTAATGTCTGCCGGAGTAGCAATCAGGGAGTCATCATCCTCAATCAAATGTTGAACCTGGACATATGCAGCCAAGTCCACCTGTGTGGTCGGAGTCAGATTCTCCAACGTAACCTGATCACGAGCCTGCATTGCGGCTCTCAACTTCTGTATCTTTGTCCGAAGTGACCCAGCATCACTACTCGGACTTAATGTCTCCAGTGATGCTAGCCTAATCTCAAACCCATCTAGGCGAGCATGCAACAACTCATGAGACGTCGTTGTGGTTGTCTTCAATGGCTCAAGAACTTTACTAGTCTCTTTTGCAACGAATTTACGGAGCTTCCCCGTGATAATAGTGGTTTGCTGATCTGCCCTCCCTGATTTGATAGCAACCTGTTTGAAGGGTTCTCTGATCAGGGCAAATGGGTCAGCGACTCTAGCTGCAACCTGTGGCTGTGTGGTGGTAGGAATCTAACTCGAAGATGTGCTAGGTGCAACTGCATGTGGTGGCACAATGGCAGTAGTAGGTACAGCCTTCGGACATGGGCAGTAGTGACAAGCGACACCTTTGTGGTGGTACCCTTTGCGGCCTCAAATGTCTGATCAGCTCGAGGCTCCTCATGTCTCTCAAGTAGCGCTAAAAAATATCCTCAACATCCTGGCCCTCTCTGAGGGTCTCATCCTTGTTCTTTCACAAATCATACATATGTGAAGTTAGGATGCAGTGATCTCTATTAGGTAAGGAATGAACATGTGCTTGCTGATAGAGCTCAGTAATCAGGCATGGTAGAATCAAGGAAGTGAATGACTGGACGCTCTCAACTGGATCTCCTCCGCCATACACCGTTCAAAGTTGACAGGGACATCAATGTTGCGATTAGAGTAGCTCGATCCATGGTAAGTGCATTATTGTCCTGAGTGGGAAGGATTCTGAATTGCACAACACTCCACCAAAACTTTGTCTCGAGAGTCAGAAAGCATTTGAGTATCATTTGCGTCATATTCGTTACCAAACTCCGTTTGCTAGCTTTTGCGATTACTGAAGCCACCCACTCACGTACACACTGTGACTGTATTCGGGTCACTTTATCCGTCAACTCAGCCTCATGGGCGGGTGCAATATACAATAATATACCCAGTGAAGTCTCATAACGTGGAATATGGGGAGGGTAGAGTGTACGCAGTCCTTACCTCTACCTTGGTAGGTAGAAATGTTGTTTCCAAAAGACCTTCGGGTCAAGACAAAATATAAGCACAAGCAAAGCAAGAGAAATGGTCAACCCGAACAAGAAATTTAAAGTAATATGAAAATGATGGTAACAAAAGCAAATAAGCCATGATAAAACATTCTGAAAAAAGAAGCAGTAACTAACACATGTAATTAAGATAAACAAAGTACACAAAAGAATATACAACAGCAGAAATCAAATGTCAGAGGACTATAAAGCAATATTGTGCGTACTAGTATGATAGCCTCAATAGGGCTCCAATAATAACACTACAACTACCAGTATGTAAGTATAAGTAAGACTACGCTAAACTACCTACTACTCTAATCCCTGTCCTCTACAACTCCATATCTAAAGTCATGTTCTCAATAAGTTGCACATGCGTCATATCCCGTCTAATCACCTCTCCCCAATACTTCTTTGGCCTACCTCTACCCCTCATGAACCCGTCCATAGCCAACCTCTCACACCTACGCACTGGGCATTTGTGCCTCTCCTATGCACATGCCTGAACCATCTCAACCTCGCTTTTCGCATCTTATCCTCCATCGAGGCCACTCTCACTCTATCTCGGATATCATTATTTCTAATCCTATCCCTCCCTGTATGCCCACACATCCATCTCAACATCCTCATTTTCACAACTTTCATCTTTTGGATGTGCGAAGTCTTGACTGGCCAATACTCTGCCCCATACAACATAGTCGATCTAACCACCACCCTATAGAACTTGCCTTTAAGTTTTGGTGGCACCTTTTTATCGCACAAGACTCCAGATGCGAGCCTCCATTTCATTCGCCGTGCACCAATACGACGTGTGACATCGTCATCAATCTCTCCATTCCCTTGTATAATAGACCCGAGATACTTGAAGCTTCCTTTTTTTGGAATGACCTGAGTACCAAGTCTCACATCCACGCATGTCTCATGGTCGCTCCTGTTACTGAACTTGCACTCCAAGTATTTTGTCTTGGTCCTACTTAGCCTGAACCCTTTAGACTCCAGAGTCTATCTCCAAACCTTCAGCTTAGCGTTCACTCCGCTGCGAGTCTCATCAATCAGGATTATGTCATATGTGAATAACATACACCATGACACCTCCCATTGAATTCGTCGCGTCAGTCCATCCATCACCAAGACAACTAATAACGGGCTAAGAGTTGATCCCTGGTGCAGCTCCATCATCACTGAAAAGTGCTCCGAGTCTCCTCATACCGTTCATACTTTGGTCTTAGCTTCATCATACATATCCTTGATCGCCCTAGTATTCGCCACATGTACACCTCTAACCTCCAAACATCTCCATAGAACCTCCCTAGGGACATTGTCGTATGCCTTCTCGATGTCAATGAAAACCATATGTAAGTCACTCTTCCTCTCCCTATACTACTCCACCAACGTACTAATAATATGAATGACTTCTGTAGTTGAACACCCTGGCATGAATTCAAACTGGTTCTCAGAAATAGACACATCTCTTCTCACCCTCATCTCCACGACTTTTTCCCAAACTTTCATAGTGTGGCTTAACATCTTGATACCCCTATAGTTGTTGCAACTATGGATGTTACCTTTGTTCTTGTACAAAGGATTCATTGAACTCCATCTCCATTCTTTGGGCATTCTCGCCGTCTTAAAACTGACATTAAACAACTCAGTCAGCCACTCCAAACCTGTCCTGCTTGTGCTCTTCCAAAATTCAACTGGAATCTCATCAGGCGTAGTCGCTCGTCCCCTGCGCATCCTGCGAACAATACCCTTAACCTCCTCAACCTTAATACTTCTACAATATCCAAAATCTCGGTATCTTTCGGATTGCTCCAGATCTCCCAGCACAAAATCTTTATCTCTTTCGTTCAAAAATTTATGGAAGTAAGACTTCACCTCCGTCTAATACATGTGTCCTTCACCAGTACTTTGCCATCTTCGTCCTTGATGCACCTCACATGATCCAAGTCACGGGTCCTCCTCTTTATCGCCTTGGCTAGTCTGTACAACTTCTTATCCCTATCATTTTTCTCTAATTCCACATACAGACGTTCAAAAGCCATCGTTTTCGCCGCCATAACCGCTAGTTTTGCCTCCTTCCTCACCATCTTATATAATTCTCTATTCGTTCACTTTTTCACCTCATCTTTGCTTTATATCAATTTCACATACGTTACTTTCTTTGCTTCCACATTCTCTTAAACTTTACCATTCCACCACCAGTCCCCTCGATGCCCACCACGGCTACCCCGCGAGACCCCTATCACTTCTCTAACTACCTCTCGAATGCAACTGGTCATCCTGTCCCACTTACCGGTCGCATCCCCGCTACTCCCCTAAGCCCCCTGGCCATCAACCTCTCCCCCATCTCATTTGCACTAGCCATGGTCAAACTCCCACATTTGATTTTTAGCATGTCATCCACAAACCCTCCTCTTCTTCTCCATCTTGATCTCCAAATCCATCACCAAAAACTTATGTCGGGTTGTAAGATACTCACTCTGAATAACCTTATAGTATTTACAAAGACCGTTGTCAACCTTTCTATAGAGCAAAAAGTCTATATGAGTCTTAGCCACTGAACTACGGAAAGTCACCAAGTGCTCCTCCTTCTTCTTCATGAACCTCGAATTGGCTATCACCACCCCAAAAGCTTTAGCGAACTCCAAAAATGAGATGCCTATCCCGTTCCTATCCCCGAGGCCAAAGCCTCCATGCACGTCATCATAACCCTCCGGAAGTGACCCGATATGTTCATTGAAATCCCTTCCTACAAATAACTTCTCAGTGGGTGGTATACCTCCCACCACCTCATCCAAATCCTCCCAAAAGAGCCTCTTCTCATTCTCGTCCAAGCCCGCCTGTGGTACGTAAGCCCTAATAATGTTCATAGTGAATCCTCCAACTACTAACTTAATTGCCATCATCCTATCATTGGCCCTCCTGACCTCTACCACCTGATCTCTTAGCTCATTGTCTACCAAAATGCCTACCCCATTTCTATACCTCGACCTACCCGAGAACCATAATTTATACTCGTTCACATCCTTAGCCTTAGGTCCTACCTATTTGGTCTCCTGGACACATGCTATATTAATCCTCCTCTTCTTAAGAATCTTAACTAGCTATATGGACTTCCCCGTTAAAGTCCCAATGTTCTAAGACCCTATTCTCAACCTAGCATCTCTCTTACCCCACTTACCACCCCAACCCTTGCCCCCGTCCCCGACCGAGAACATGAGTCTAGTGTACCATCAGTCACCAAAGCGGATATAAACTAATAGACTAATAAAATGTTTACACCTAAAACAGGAATACCAAAAATGATATAATTAAAGGCAAGAAGAGTAAATGCAAGAACGTAATATACTAGGGACATGAATTAATATATTATTAAACAAATTCGACAGCCAAGCAAAGGTAAATTAGCAACAAGAAAGAAGACCAGAGAGATAAAACCTAGATGTTAGGTGGAAGACATGAGAGATAAAGCCCAGATGCACGTCGTGACAAATTTGGTCTCGACGGTCATGTTCCGACAATTGATGCTTTGGATATATAAATGCTGGTACTTGCAAAAGTAAAGCAAAGGAAAACAAAAAGGAAAAAAGGAAGAGATATAGGGAGAATGGTCGCTTGAGAACTGCCGAAATAAGCTATCGACGATGCAGTGGCGGCTGCTAGTGAGGAGTAGTGGATAAGAAAAATTTTGAGTAAGGGCAACTGTAGGTACCAACTCCAGGTTGATAGAGAACCTGCTTCACACGCCGGAAAATATTATTCACTGCCTAAAATCACTGTTTCTTATCAGAAACCACTATTCATTGCCGAAAAACTTTTGTACTTGTGCATAATTGACCGGAAACCTACTGGAGCAGGGTTTTTGGTTGCAAATGAAAAAGAAACGACAGAAGAAGAAAAGGAAAAAAAGGAAAAGAGAAGAGAGGAGAAAAATCTGGCTGGAAAACGAGGCCGGAAAGAGACACCGGCATCGGAGCAGCGGCGTTACCTGACCGCCGGTCGGAGCGGCAGAAGCAGAAAAAGAAAAAAGAAGACAAAAAGTGAGAAGAAAATTTTGGCCGTAAAAGTCGCCGGCGTGCCTGATCGGAGCAGCACTGTGTAGTAGTCCGCCGGCTTTACCTGGTTACCGGTCAGAGTGGCGTGCATGGATGGGTTACCGTCGGGGAAGGGGTGGGGATTAGAGATCTTACCGTTGGGGAGAGAGGGGAGAGAGGACTGTATCAAATATAAAGATTCGCTAGTGCAATATAATCATCCCCAAAGTAGACTCTATTGATTGCAATTGTGGTATGAAATATATTTTGGTGGGTGTTGACTATGTCTCAATGTGGGTAGAAGTAGTGGATTTACCCAACAATGAAGCGAGAAATGTGACGGGGTTTTTGAAGAAGAATTTTTTCATCTGTTTTGGCACACCGAAGGCGATTATCAATGATGGGGTTTCACATTTTTGCAATAGGGCATTTGTTGAGCTGCTAGAGAAGTTTGGGGTGAATCATCGAGTGAGCACTCCATATCATCCTCAAATGAGTGGCCATGTTGAAGTTTCGAATCAAGAAATAAATAGCATACTAACAAAATCAATTAATGCAAACAAGACCGACTCGTGGAGTAATCTAGACGATGTTCTTTAGACATACAAAATGGCGTTCAAGACGCCCATTGGGACTTCACCTTACCATCTGATTTTTGATAAGGTATGCTACCTGTCTGTTGAGCTCGAACATAAAGCCATGTGGGCACTGAAGAAGCTGAATATAGATTGGGATGATGCAGCCAAACTCTGGATGTTTCAGCTCAACGAATTGGACGAGTTAAGATATTATGCGTATGAGAGTGCAACCGAATATGAGGAGAAAATGAAGCATTATTATGATAAAAAGATCCTTAAACGGGACTTCCGACCGAAGGATGATGTCATGCTATTCAATTCAAGGTTAAAAAAAAATTCGGGCAAACTGAAATCAAGATGATCTGGACCTTTCCAAGTGGTGAGTGTTTCACCCAATGGCTCGATGGAATTGAAGTCCGGAGATGAAATTCGAACTTTCAGAGTGAATGGCCACAAGGTGAAGCACTACCATGGGTGTATTGACGGTGACAAAATTATTAATAGGCATCGTCTTAAGCATGGGTACACGCTAGATTCCAATCCGTAGTAAATTGGTAACACCGTCGTGCCGTGACGTTAAATCAAGCGCTTCATGAGAGGCAAACCCAAGTTTAAATTTTTGTATTTTTCTTTGTTGTTTTTGAATTCTGTTATTTTTAGTGTTTTTGGATTGTGTAATATTTGCTGATGTAGTAGGAATTCTAGATCTCAGGAAAAATGTGCACGATTTCATGTGTTAGTTGTTCAGGTCACAGGAAAAAAGATGGACCGTCAATTTTCACCTTCTAAGAAGGCTGGCTTTAAGCTGCTCATTGTTTTGCTCGACTTGGGTGATTGTCGAATTCAACGGACCGTATAAAATTTCATGGTCCGTCCTTTTTGGCCACGTCATAAATGAATTCATGCATGGCTCTTAAAATTCAAAGCACGAAAGGTGGGGGGTCCCAACTACCGGGAAAAAACAGGTGTAGAGGTAAAGATAACATGCAAACAAGGTTACGGGATGAAGCGTCAGACCAAGAGGTTGAGGTTATTCTTCCCAAGAAAATAGGGTCGCTGCCGCAATTGTACATTGGCCACCCACACCGATATCCAACCTGGGTACATCACCTTCCAATTCCTCCCAGTCTGAAGAGGAGGGATTGTCCTCATCTCGATCTAATGATGAGGACTCTAACCAGGCTTCCGCAACCTAGTTGGCTACTAAAACTCATTCCATCTCGCCGAAAGCTGATTGTGATGACGAGAAAAGGAGAGCTCAGGAGATACAGAGTAAACAGTTGGAGAAAGATCGATTTCGATTCACGGTTGAGAGTGCCAAAAAATTGTTTGATTGGGGTATCCAGTTGACCAAGAGGGGTGGGTAGAACCACCAGAGGAGCATATTTGACGAGAGACAAATCAGTTTTGTTGGGTTAGAGGTTCTCCCCCGCACTGTTGAGACCTTGGAGTTCTATAGGTTGGGCTTTCTAGACAACGCTCCTGGGGAGTATTGTCTTGTTCTAGTTCGCGAGTTCTATGCTGCCTATGGGGATATGCTAAATAAAATATAGAAGCCGAACCAACAAATATATCAGATTAAGCCACTCGATGAGGTTAAGGCACGGGGTTTGAACGTTGATATATCTAGCACTGCAATCAATCGAGTCTACTTTGGGGATGATTATATTGTACCAGCCCAAGAGGCTGAGTTGACATATAAAGTGACCCGAATAAAGTCGCAGAGTAGTAGGTGGCTTCAGTGATCGTAAAAGATAGCAAGCAGAGTTTGGTAACGGATATGACGTAAAGGATGCTCAAATGCTTTCCGACGCTCGAGGCAAAATTTTGGTGGAGTGTTGTGCAATTCTGAATCCTTCCCACTCAGGTCGATAATGCACTCACCATGAATTGAGCTGTTTTAGTCTCAGCATTGATGTCCCGGCCAATTTTGGACGGTGTATGGCGGAGGAGATCCATTTGAGAGCATCCCAGCCATCTACTTTCTTGATTCTACCATGTTTGATTACCGAGCTCTGTTAGCGAGCACATGTTCATTTCTTACCTAATAGAGATCAACCACATCCCAAATTCACATGTGTAGAATTTGCGAAAGAGCAAGGATGAGACCCTCAGGGAGGGACAGGATGCTGAGGATGTTTTGCCAGTACTACTTGAGATACACGAGGAGCCTCAGGCTGATCAGGTATTTGGGGCCATAGAGGATACCACCATAGAGGTGTCGCCTGCCATTACTGCCCCTGTCCCGGAGGCTGTACCTACCACTACCACTGTGCCACCACATGTAGCCGCACCTAGTACATTTTGTAATCAGATTCCGACCACCACACAGCCACAGGTTGCAGCCAAAGTCGCTGACCTATTTCCCCTAATCAGAGACAACTTCAGACAGGTTGCTATCAAAGCAGAGGGGGCGTATTAGCAAACCACTATTATCATGGGGTAGCTCCGTAAGTTCGTTCCAAAGGAGATTAGTACAGTTCTTGAGCCATTGAAGATAACCACAACGACATCTCTTAAGTTGTAGCATGCTCGCCTAGATGGGTTTGAGATTAGGGTAGCAGCACTGGAGAGATCATGTCCGAGTAGTGATGCCGGGTCACTTCAGACAAAGTTACAGAAGTTGAGAGCCGCAGTTCGGGCAAAGCAGGCTCGTGATCAGGTTACATTGGAGGATCAGACTTTGACCACACAGGTAGCCTTGGTTGCATATAAGGCTGACTAGTGGGCCTCGTCAGAATTTTGGCTCATCCATTGCTTTTATGTATTTCCAAGGAGAAACAATATATTAACACCCGAATACAATGTATTTTTTTAAAAGGATTTGAATGTATTTTTCATTTTAGGGTAAATACAGTGGTATTTTATATTTCGTCGGATATCCGACCGATTTTGATAGTATTCTTCCTTTTTAAATACAGTGTAATTTGTATTTTCGCTAGAGATTTGACTGTATTCTTGATTTCATTATTTTTTTTGTGTAAATACATACAAATACAGGGGAATATGATGAAAGAAAGGTCGCGAGCCTACTCTCCCAACATGAGCCACGAGGTGACTTGCGAAGAGTGCCAAAAATTGTCGTCCGTTATAAGGTGATATGCTTAATATGGAATGGATTATGGAGTGGAATTGAAGATTGGACGTGAAGATCCAAGAAAGAACATGTTTATTTTCGGACTTTATGTAGGTCTTGGCCGAAACCATTTTTCTTTTAGCTTATTTAATTCCTAGCTTAACTACTAACTCTCATTAGGACATAGTTAATATGCCATGTAATAACTACTAGCTCTCCTTAGGACATAGTTAATGTGTTGTGTAATAGAATATGGTGACAAGGCCAAGAACCATCTAGAAGAAGAAGCTTCCAAGGAGATAATTCATGAACAAACTAGTTCATATACTTGGCTACATAAAAGATACCAAAAATGGCCTAGGGAACATGAAGGGTTGGCCGAGCATTTCCCCTTTCCATTCGGCCAAGGTACATGCTAGAGTTGGAAGCTTCCAAATGTATTCCAAGGGGATGATTCGTGAATGGCCTATGTTCATGTACTCATCTACATGGAAGACACAAAAGAGTGGCCTAGAGAACATCAAGAGTTGGCCAAACCACCCCCTCCCTTTCACATTCGGCCAAACCTCTCATTCATTTCCCATTTGGCCGAGAGTGGTTCAAATTTTGTCTATTTATTTGTCTTCTAGAAAGGTCTAAATACTAGTATAAATAGGACATATAGTTGATGTAAAAAAGTGTGGAATATTTATGAAAAATATTTGAGTTTTACTCATTTGCTAAGTTACTCAACTTTTGTGTTGTTTATCTTAGTTAGTCCTTTTGTGGTCCGAACCTTGATCCTTTTGTGGGTCAACCCCTTGGTGCAAGTCTAGTTAAAACTTTTGTGATCTAGCTAAACCCAAACTAAGGTTCCCATCGGTGCAAGTTGGAGTTGGAACTTTTGTGATCTTACTAAACCCAAGCCAAAGGCCTATCCGGTTACTATCACAAGGTCATCGGCCTCCCTCACTTAGTTTGTTCTAGAGCTTGTACTTATCAACCTCGGTCAAATCCTTGTCCAATCAGCCTACCTCACTTGGTGTCGACCCGAGCTTGCCCATAGCAACCTCAAGTCTCTATCCTTGTCTATTTCGACTGACCCTCACTTGGTTTGTACCCGGGCTTGCACTTAGTAACCTCGTGTCCATTCCTTATGCAAACAACCCTATTCATCTCACCACCATACACCGCAACACTTCCTTAACCTCTACATAAAAGGTCACTAACCGAAACCACCCACAACTACCCGTACACCCCTCACAAAACCAAACAATCCGCAAAACACCCTTTACCGACAACCTTACTATTCCGACTAGGTTCCGTCACCTTACCACCATCCAACCACTAAACCCCAACCACTAATACAACCCTCAACGTATCTATAACAACCCCACAAAATGCATTAGCCCACTTCCACCCTAAACTACCCGTCCAAGCCCCACAATACCACACTGCCCGGCTTAAAACATCCCACCTGACAACCTTCACTTGCCCCTATTTTTGTGTCAACCGTGTCCAACCAAACTCCGACCCACCTACCAACTTACACCCTTCCTTATATACATCAGTTTGGTATCAAAGCAAGGCAATTCCGTCCCACGCCTTGACGCTATGGCTTACACGACAAAAGAACTTCGAAGGATCATGAGTGACATCTTTGCGAAAAAAGCGCAAATCTTGAGAAGAGAATTTACGGGGCATGCCGTGACAAATAATGTCAAGTTCGGGGTTGTACAAAACAGGCCAAGGCATGAAAGGAAAGAGTATCAAGATTATAGGGATTCCTTTGTTATTAAGGAATCCGAAGTCAATGAGGTCTTAAAGGAAGGTGTTGATATTGCGGAGAAGAGTGAAAGTTTAGTACTCCAACGTGTGTTGAATGTTCAACTTGAAGAACATGAGGAGGCACAAACAGAGAAACTATTTTACACTCGATGCAAGGTGAATGACAAGGTATGCAACATGATCATTGATGGAAGAAGTTGTACCAATGCGACCTCCGTAGAAATGGTGAACAAATTAAACTTGCCTACCCGCAACCATCCGAAACCATATGCTCTCCCATGGTTGAACGAAGACGAAGAGCTAATGGTAGTGAAATAAACTCTTGTTAGTTTTCGGGTTGGTAAGTATGAAGATGAAATATGGTGTGACATCCTACCTATGGATGCGTGTCATATTTTATTGGGTCGGTCATGGCAACTTGATCGGAAGGTGCAACATGATGGAGAAAATAATATATATTCTTTTCAAAAGATGGTAAGAGAATCTGATTGGTACCATTGTCACCTAGTGAGGTGAAGAAAATGAAAATCCAAATTGCCAAGAAACGTAAGGAGAAATCCGAGACCCTCTTACTTGATGCCCGGAAGATAGAAGAAGAGTAAAAGAAGGGGAGTCCTATAGATGCATTATGTGTGAGGAGGAGAAGAGTCTAGTGGGAGATGCGGTTGTAAATACTTAAAGGAACTCTTGGAATATGTACTTCCGGATGACCTTGCACCCGGATTACCCTCAACCAAAGGTATTGAACGTACTATTGATGTTATCCCCGGGAGTCAATTACCTGATCATTCAGACTATAGATAAAATCTGGAAGAGTCTAAGGAGTTGCAAGAATCACTAGTCAAAGGCATTGTCTAAGAGAGCCTTAGTCCATGTGTGGCACCCGCCTTATTGGTGCCAAAGAAAAATGAAATTTGGCACATGTGTATTGGTAGCCGAGCGGTCGATAACATCACCATAGCGTGCACATTTCCTATGTCGAGATTGAAAGATCTTTTGGATGTATTGGGTGGGTCCAAGTGGTTCACCACAATAGATTTGAGGAGTGGCTACCATCACATGAGGATCCGAGAGGAAGGTGAATGAAATATGGCTTTCAAAGCCAAGTATGGTTTGTACGAATGGCTTGTGATGCCATTCGAATTGTGTAATGCTCCAAGCTCTTTCATGAGGCCAAAACCTTTTGTCTTACATTCGGATCATGAATCTTGGAAGTATTTACATGAGCAAAGAAAATTGAATCCAAAACATGCTGAGTGGGTAGCACACTTGCAAACTTTCACATTCTCTACGAGATGCAAAGATGGCAAGCCTAGCATAGTAGCGAATGCATTTTCCCGAAGGCACATAATGTTGACCATGCTTGAACAAAAATTGGTGGGTTTTGAAGTGGTAAAAGAGTGCCATGAACGAGATCCCGAGTTCAAAGATGTAAATAGAGTGGTACGAAAGTGTTCCACTTGTTGAAAGGCTAAAATATTCTTCCATAAGGAATCATATACTCTTTTACCGGCTCCGGAGCGACCATGGGAAGATATGAACTTGGATTTCATCCCCGGCTTACCAAGAACACAACGGGGCAAAAACTCTATCATGGTAGTTGTGGATAGACTCACGAAGATGGCTCACTTCATTGTTTGTCACAAAACCGATGATGCAACACATATTGCATACTTGTATTTGAAGGAAGATGTAAGGTTGTGTGGCAAGTTAGACACGTATGCTCTTATGATTACTAGTATCCCATCCTTAAGATACATAGTATCTAGTTCATAGTATCTTATGAACTAGATAATTCCTGAACTAACTAGTTCATGTACTTGGCTATATAGAAGACACCAAGAATGACCTAGGGAACATGAATGGTTGGCCGAGCATTTCCTCTTTCCATTCGGCCAAGGTACATGCTAGAGATGGAAGCTTCCAAATGTATTCCAAGGGGATGATTCGTGAATGGCCTAAGTTCATGCACTCATCTACATGGAAGACCCAAAAGAGTGGCCTAGAGAACATCAAGAGTTGGCCGAACCAGCCCCTCCCTTTCACATTCGGCCAAACCCCCCATTCCTTTCCCATTTGGCCGAGAGTGGTTCAAGTTTTTGTTTATTTAGTTGTCTTCTAGAAAGGTCTAAATACTAGTATAAATAGGACATATAATTGATGTAAAAAAGGTGTGAAAGATTTATGAAAAATATTTGAGTTTTACTCATTTGCTAAGTTACTCAACTTTTGTGTTGTTTATCTTAGTTGGTCCTTTTGTGGGCCATCAGTCCTTTTGTGGTCCGAACCTCGATCCTTTTTTGGATCAGCCCCTTGGTGCAAGTCTCGTTAGAACTTTTGTAATCTAGCTAAATCCAAACTAAGGTTCCCCTCGGTGCAAGTTGAAGTTGGAACTTTTGTGATCTAACTAAAGCCAAGCAAAGGGCCTATTCGGTCACTATCACAAGATCATCGACCTCCCTCACTTGGTTTGTTCTCGAGCTTGTACTTATCAACCTCGGTCAAATCCTTGTCCAATCAGCCTACCTCACTTGGAGTAGACCCGAGCTTTCCCATAGCAACCTCGCGTCTCTATCCTTGTCTATTTCGACCAACCCTCACTTGGTTTGTAGCCGGGCTTGCACTTAGCAACCTCGTGTCCATTCCTTGTGCAAACAACCCTATTCATCTCACCACCATACACCACAACACTTCCCTAACCTCCACATAAAAGGCCACTAACCGAAACCACCCACAAATACCCGTACACCCTTCACAAAACCAAACAATCCGCAAAGCACCCTTTACCGACAACCTCACTATTCCGACCAGGTTCCGTCATCTTACCACCATCCAACCACCAAACCCCAACTACCAATACAACCCTCAACTTATCTATAACAACCCCACAAAATGCCTTAGCCCACTTCCACCCTATACAACCCGTCCAAACCCCACAACACCACACTACCTAGCTTAAAGCGTCCCACCCGACAACCTTCACTTGCCCCCATTTTCGTGTCAACCCGTGTCCAACCAAACTCCGACCAACGTACCCACTTACATCCCTCCTTACATATATCAGAATAACTTCAACCTTGCGACGTTCGGCGACGACTTTACTGATCGGAGTTCGAATACATTTATATACAGCCAAATATAAAAAGATAGATCAATATATAAATACACTAAAATACACAGCTTCATCGTATATCTAAATACACTGAAATATAATCATTTTTAATACATGACTTAAACGTGTACAACATAAGTTTATATTTTGTAAAAAAAAAAGATTCATAAATTAGTAGATATAGACCAATTGATCGACTTTATATTATATTGGATATAATTGTTCAATACATAATTTATATTGTATATATATATACAAAGGTATGACTATGTCATGACTTAAAAGTGTATAATTTCGAGCAGTAATTTGCTAATTTGGTAAGATTGCATAAGAATTAAAATTTTTTTGATCATTTTCATAACTTGTGGGGTTTTTATGTCAATGAAAAAAATATAGCTTAAGAAACCCACGAATGATTTGAAGTTGATGTCCAAATCTGCTTAAAGAAAGAGCTATTTATTAAAAAACGAAAAAAGGAAAGGAAGTGATTGGATACTTTAGTTTGAATGGCACGTAACCACCAACCAATGCCATTGTTCTACCGTTGATTTAGCAACCACCAGCGGGAATAGTTGATGCAAAATGTCGGTAATGTTTGCTGACATGTCCGTTGCGGCACTCGTATGCGTTTTCCGACTCCAAATCCTTTCTCTCTCCTTCTTTCTCCAAAGTAAGCTTCTTATTTTTACTGTTTTTAGTCTCATTGGATGTAGTAGTTATTTTCTGAAACTGCAATTATTAAAGGAAGAAGAAATAAACACTCATAATAGAGACTAGACAGAGTGTTATCTTAATATGGCTCTAGGTAATAACTGACAGTATTTGTTTATTGTTGCTATATTTAGTTGAAAATACAACTTAGTTGACGAGTTAGAGAACAAAAATTTGACTGTATTTGCTATTTTAGTTGAAAATACAACTTTGGTTGAAGAGTTAGCCCTCCCGAGCATAAGTACTCACAGCATAATGGTATGTGCTTAAGCCAAATTCATTGCTTCATAGATTTGAGAAACCATATTTGCTTACTCTTCAATTTTGCAAGAAAATGTTGAAATACAAGAGTCTAGCCTAGCAAGCTGATACTTATAATCATCAAGTAAATAAGCTGGGAGGTCCTTGAAACTGGATAAGGAAAAAGGCTTCCAGTCTCCATAGCACTAGGACATTGCATGTATCTTTTTGCAATGAACCATATAATTGTTATCAATTTCCAAAAGTTCAAAATGAAAATAGAATGAATATCCCTAAGTGGAATCTGCATTGTTTAGTCTCTTTTTTTTTTCCAAGTATAAGTTGTAGTAAGTTTTTCTCACAAAACAGCACTAACAAATTGGGAATCTAAACAAGCTAAAGGACTTGAGCTCCTATCTATGATAAAGGAGTCTATTAAGCCCAAAAGACTCTCGTAATGATATACATCTATCATTTTACATCAAAATGATAGAGAAAGTAAACATTTAGATTTTATGTAATGAAGTGCAGTTGTTTTTCCTTCAAAACATCTGGAGTCCCTCTCCTTCCACATTGTCCATAAGGTGCACAGAGGTATAGTGTCCTGTAAAACCTTGAGCTGCTTTTCCATTCTCTGACCTCTGCATCCTTCACATTGTTTGGCATTGTCTATCGTACTCCGAAAAGGCTTTTGAACATGCTCTTTAAAATGAAGAAACGGATGCTCTGAGTCTTCTATTTCCCTGGAACAAAGATAGCATCTACTGCGGGATATAGGGCCCCTTCTCTGTAGTTTCTGTTGAGCGAGGCCCTATTTGTGCATTGCTGTCCATGCGAATCAGTCCACCTTTAGAGGTACGTTCTTCTTCTACAGATTTCCCAGGGCCATATCTTTCTCTACCACTTTCTCCCATTAGGTTATAGCATGACCTGACAGAGAAAGAGCCGTCTTCACTGCTTTCCATGTTAAGGGATTAGGCTTTTGGGATCAATATAGGACATTCTCCCGTTTCAGGATAAACTAAACCACCCTATCCATTTCACAATCCTGCAAATTCCTTCTGAATTTTAGCTTGTCTATTATCTATCTTGCTGCATCCGACGATAAAATCTTGATCTGTGGTAATGCATACAGATCAGGATATGTTTCCTTTAAGGGGTCATCATATAAACATGCATGGTCATGTTAGTATAATGGACATGATATTGTGAATATTGAAAACATAAATAGAGATACTCTAGATATATGAAAATATACTTAGAGATATTTTATATTTATTGTAGAATATTGTGTAACATTAACTATAGAATATTACGTGGAATATTTAGTAGGATTTACATTAAGTATAAGATATTTTTCAGCCTTTTATCTCTTACTCCTCTTGTGTATAAATACCTATGTAGTATGATGTATTAGATGGACAAATTGAGATAGTCATTTTTCAATTTCTCTCTTGTTTTTCTCTGTTCTTGACATGGTATCAGAACCATCTTTTCACTGTTGAGTCTTAGTTCTTTCATCTGTGATTTTTTTTTTCCAGATTTTTTTTGAAAGTCTTTGTTCTCTTGACTATTGATCAAGAGTCAGTCCTACACATCTAGGGCTTTTGGTCTTGGTCATTCTAGTTATTTTCTTGGATCATTGTGTTTCTGGTGTTCTTAGCTAGTTAAGAACATGGCGTCACATCAGTTTGAATCCTTCAATGTTCGTTTCACTGGAAAAAATTATTCTGCCTGGGAATTTCAATTTCAACTATTTGTCACCGGAAAAGAATTATGGGGCCATATTGATGGAAGTGATCCTGCTCCTATTGATCCTACAAAGTTAGGTCAATGGAAGGCTAAAGATGCTCGGGTGATGACATGTATTTTAGGGTCAATTGATCCTCTGATAGTTCTTAATCTCAGGCCGTACAAGACTCAAAAATGTTTTTGTATCACCTAAGCTCTTCACTAGTCTTATTTTAGTTGGTCAATTGGTGGATAACAATTGTGATGTGAATTTTTCTTGTAATGGTTGTCTTGTGCAGGATTAGGTGTCGGGGACGATAATCGCGAAGGGGCCTAAAGTTGGAAGATTATTTACTATACACTTTTCCATTCCCCGTGTTCTTTCTTTTGCTTGTTCGTCTACAACTAGTAAGACTGAGGTTTGGCATAAGCGTTTAGGACATCCAAATTCTACTGTCTTATCTCATTTATCGAATTCCGGTTTATTAGGAAATAAAAATCTATTTCAGTTGCTTCCATTGATTGTTCTACTTGTAAATTAGGCAAAAGTAAAACTCTTCCTTTTCCTAATATTGGTAGTTGTGCTGCAAAATGTTTTGACGTCATTCATAGTGATGTTTGGGATATTTCACCAGTTATTTCTCATGCTCATTTCAAGTGCTTTGTGACATTCATTGATGATTATAGCTGGTTTACATGGGTGTATTTTCTCCGTTCCAAATCTGAGGTATTTTCCATATTCAAGACATTTTTGGCTTACATTGAGACTCAGTTTTCTACTTGTATCAAAATATTTAGATCTGATTCTGGTGGAGAATATATGTCTCATGAATTCAATAATTTTTTGCTTGAGAAAGGAATCGTCTCGCAACGCTCATGCCCATATACGCCACAACAAAATGGGGTTGCTGAGCGTAAAAATCGTCATCTTTTAGATGTCACTCGTACTTTATTGATTGAGTCCTCTGTCCCATCTAAATACTGGGTAGAAGCTTTGTCTACTATTGTCTATTTAATTATTAGACTCCCATCTAAAGGGTTAAATCTTGAGTCTCCATATTATCGTCTTTATCACGAAAATCCAAGCTATCATAATTTTCATACATTTGGTTGTGTTTGTTTTGTGCATCTGCCTCCTTCTCAACGCAATAAACTTTCTACTCAATCTACTAAATGTGCTTTTATGGGTTATAGTACTTCACAGAAAGGTTTTATTTGTTATGATCCAAGTTCTAACAAATTTCGTGTTTCTCAAAATGTCGTTTTCTTTGAGAATCGGTATTTCTTTCCTACTCATGTTGAGTCATCTTCTGTTTCTCCTCTTTTTCCTATTTTTGAGGATTTGTCATCTTCTTCTGAGGGGTTCAAACCTGGATTTGTGTATGAACGACGTCGGCCAACTTTACCCCATCCCGAAACTGATCCGCTACCTGAGACTGCTCCACAACCAGGACCTGAGATTTCTTCTGCTCCTCTTGAGCCCACTCGGCGATCTACCAGAGTATCTCGTACTCCTAATTGGTATGGTTTTTCTTCTACTTTATCCACCATTTATGTTCCAACCCATTACTCACAAGCTTCTAAGCATGAATGTTGGCAGAAAGCAATGGAGGAAGAACTTTTGGCTTTTAAAGAAAATGACACATGGGGCATTGTTTCATGTCTTCAAAATGTCCGCCCAATTGGATGTAAATGGGTCTATTCCATTAAACTTCATTCTGATGGAACTCTTGATCGGTATAAAGCTTGATTGGTTGCCCTTGGTAACAGACAGAAGTATGGTGTGGACTATGAGTAGACGTTTGCACCAGTAGCAAAAATGACTACGGTGCGAACTATTATTGCCATTGCTGCTTCACAAAACTGGCCTCTTCATCAAATGGATGTGAAAAATGCTTTTCTCCATGCCTGGTTTGTTCTCATCATCTACATCAGATGTATGCAAGTTGAACCGGTCTTTGTATGGATTAAAACAAGCTCCCAGAGCTTGGTTTGACAAGTTTCGGTCTACTTTGCTTCAATTCTCTTTTGAGCAGAGCAAATATGACTCATCTTTGTTTCTTCGTAAAACATCTACAAGTTGTGTTCTTCTGTTGGTATATGTAGATGACATTATTATTACAGGAACTGATTCTTCATTAATCACTAGCCTCCAACAGCAGCTTAAGGATTCTTTTCATATGAAAGATCTTGGTACTCTTACATACTTTTTGGGGTTGGAAGTTCATTATGATTCTTTAGGTGTATTCTTAACCAGCACAAATATACTCAGGATTTGATTGCTTTGGCTGGTCTTCAAAAATCTTCCTCTGTAGATACTCCATTGGAATTGAATGTAAAGTATCGGCGTGAGGAAGGAGATCTTCTTCCTGATCCAACTTTATTTCGGCAATTAGTTGGGAGCCTAAATTATCTTACTATTACTCGGCCTGATATCTCTTTTACAGTTCAACAAGTGAGTCAATTTATGCAGGCTCCCCGTCATCTACATTTGGTGGATGTTCATCGCATCATTCGATATCTCTTGGGCACATCTACTCGTGGATTATTCTTTCCTAGTGGTTCTCCAATTCGGCTTGATGCATTTAGTGATTCTGATTGGGTTGGATGTCCTGATACTCGCCGCTCCGTCACAGGTTGGTGCATGTTTCTTAGGGATTCCTTGATAACTTGGAAGAGCAAGAAGCAAGCTCGCGTTTCGAAATCTTCAACAGAGTCTGAATATCGAGCCATGTCTGTTGCTTGCTCCGAGATTTTTTGGCTTCGGGGTCTACTTGCGGAGATTGGATTTTCTCAATCTAATCCTACTCCTCTCCACGCTGACAACACAAGTGCCATTCCGATTGCCATAAACCCGGTTTATCATGAAAGGACCAAACACATCGAGGTGGACTGTCATTATATCCAAGAAGTTGTAGTTAAGGGAGTCATTACTCTTCCACATGTGTCTAGTGATCTTCAGATAGCTGATGTGTTCACAAAATTCATGACACGACAACGTCATCAGTTTCTAGTAGGCAAATTGATGCTTCTTGATTCACTAGCATCAATTTGAAGGGGGATGTTAACATGATGGACATGATATTGTGAATATTGGAAACATAAATAAAGATACTCTAGATATATGAAAATATACTTAGAGATATTTTATATTTATTGTAGAATATTGTGTAGCATTAACTATAGAATATTATGTAGAATATTTAGTAGGATTTACATTAAGTGTAGGATATTTTTCTGCCTTTTATCTCTTACTCCTCGTGTATAAATATCTATGTAGTATGATGTATTAGATGAACAAATTGAGATATTCATTCTTCAATTTCTCTCTTGTTTTTCTCTGTTCTTGACAGGTGACACATTATGGTCTTCTTACCGTTGACCTACCCTCAGTACTAACCTCCGAAATTCAGCCAATATGTTCCTTATACCTTACAGAAAAATGAGTTAAGGTTATTGCTTTGGTGGCCAAGGGTGATATGCATGTTCAGTCATCTTTCTGATATAACTACAACAATAACATACCCAGTGTAAATCCACAAGTGGGGTTTGAGAAGGGTAGATTACGCAGACCTTACCCCTACCTTGGGAGGTAGAGAGGTTGTTTCTGAAAGACCCCGGCTCAAGAGAAAGCATGACAAAAAAGGTCAGACAAAGATCGATGAAAGTAAAATGGCCATGACAAAAAAAAATGATAAATAAGCATTATGATGAAAAGTAACAGTAAAACTGCAGCAAACTAATATGATAATTGAAGTAAAAGATACAACACATAGAGACAGAAACTACAAATATCTTTCTGATATTACTATCCCTTATAATTACAACTGTCAATTGGGCTCTATGAGCCCTATCAGAGTGGCTCATTCTAGCATAGCTTCAGGTTTTAATCTTTGAGGCTACAGAAGCTAAAGCCTGAGATTACAATCAAACTTGGACCTATGGCTTCCATTTCATAAATAAATATTAGAATATCAAAAACTAACCAGCAAATTTGATGGACAAGTAGGTTGAATTGGTATATTTTCAATGTGGAAACCTTAAGAAATATCTATTTCACCAATGGTGCAAGATTATACTTTCTCCCCGAATCAGCCATTAAAAGTTGAATTCGTTTTATGTAACTGACATTGAATTGGTAAATAATAAAATGGTCTTTTAGGAGCATGGAGGTGACTGATATAGAGGTGGTTGCATTATGCATCTGATCGAGGAGAAACTGTTGGAAATTTACTAAATGTGGAATTAAGTATATCCCATTAATTTATGACTCGAACAATTGGGGTCCGCACGTCGGAAACGTCGTTTCCACACACGTGCACACGTAGTGCCAAGTATCGCAAATTTCATTAGTGAAAAAGATATTGGTACGTATGTAATACGTTTGAGACATAAAATTATGGACGGTTGTTGGCCAAATGACAAAGTATTCCACATTGGTAAAAGAAGGAAGAAGTGTACGAAGTGTAAGATGAAACGTGTCGGAAATCGCCGCGGCGCTTCGGAGGCAGAAAGCTGCAACGGGAAGTTGGAAAAATCTGACCTTTGGGCTGGTTTTGGAGCATTGATTCTCCATTACTTGGCACATGAATTCAGCCATTATTTGGCTGAATGTAACCCCTCAATCAAGTGCCATTACATGGCTATTGAAGGCCATTAGTTGACTAGTTGAGGGGTCTTCTCCTTACACTATAAATTGAGGGCTTTGGCTCAATTGAAGAATACTACACAACACTTAGAAAATATTTCCAGATTTTCTGAATTCATTTTCTTCCTCTCTAGCAAAGTTACTATACTCAAAGTTCTTCAAGAGTAACACTTGAGTTTCCTTTACTCAATTGTTAAGTTGTTGTATCTTGGGAGACTATTGCCCGATAACGTAAAAGGAGATATACGGGACAATCTTGTCTTAAAGAAAAAGTGACATCACTCGACTCAGCGAATCACACAAGCAATCGGTTAAGTTCTTGATTTCCAGTTTATTGTAATAATTAGTTTATCCTTTCTTACTATTGTAATAGTTACTTACTTCCCGTTCCCTACAACAATTGTATCCCAACAGAAACATCTATCTATCACTAATATTTCAAGCTATATCACTTGTTCTTGAACATCGTGTGGTTTGGTAAACTTAGAATGTGTAAAGATATCTTCTCGGGATTGTTTTGTTTAGTGCTCTTTAGAAAAAATTGGCTTATCAGTGCATGAAACATCTTGTTTGTGTTGAAAAGTTATTATTTTTCTTACCCCTTCCTAGGAGCTTCCCATTTTTGCTCCCTTGGTGACTCGAACCCGCAACCTTAGGGTTGGAGGTGGAGGGTGCTTACTGCTTACCACTTGAGCGGTCCCTGCTGAAAACTTATTTGATCAGCTGAAAAGTTATGAAATTTGGATGTTTCTCCTGTAAATATATCTATGACTAAAAGTATAGCTTTATTTTGATCCATCTTGTATGCTTGAGTGATGGAATTTGGAAACATTTAATCTGATTTAAGGGCTTATAGATATATGGGTTCCTTGTTTAGCCCTTCCTTTTTGGGGTCAGGGGCTTGAGAGAAGAGAAGGTTGTTAGGGTTTGGGTGGGGGCTTGTGTGGTCAAATAATATGTGTGTCATTGTACTCTCTGTGGCTTTATGCAATACATCTTTCCTCAAGAAGTAAAAAATAATGGTTCAATTTGACCATTTAGCTGATTATATAATTGTATGTCGATGTTCTTGATGGAGGGTCACGAAGTGCAATACTTTCTAGCTTCTAGTATCTCAGAAGAGAAATTTCTTTAGTACCTGTAGCAATCTTACATTTAATGCCTATAGTAATGGTACTTTCTTCTGCAGAATTCTCCATGCTTTTCTGCTCCGAGGCTAGGAATTGGGCCAGGAAAGGCCCAAACCAGAAGCTGGACGACAAGAGCAACAGCATCAGGAAGTTCAGGAGGTGATTTTGTCCCAGTTGCTCCGGTTCGGTTGGAGTCAGCTGTTGGTCAATTTTTAGCACAGATGTTACAAACCCATCCCCATCTACTCCCTGCAGCTATTGAACAGCAGCTGGAGAACCTTCAGAATGAGAGGGATACCCAAATAAAGGAAAATCAGTCTTCATCCAAAGATGTCCTCCAGAAGTAACTTATGTGCCCTCTGCTTCTTTATGTTTGCTTAGGGTGACATATTTCAGTCGTCGTTTCCTGCCCAACGAAAACATAACAGCAAGGCTATTTATATGGACATGACTGATATAAATACATTTTGAATTTCAGGAGAATCGCTGAAGTCAAAGAGAAAGAAAGGCGGAAAGTATTACAGGAGATTCTGTACTGCTTAATTGTACATAAATTTGTAGACAATGACATTTCAATGATCCCAAAAATATCTGAAACATCAGATCCTACTGGAAGTGTGGGTTTTTGGCCAAATCAAGAGCAGAAGCTAGAATCTGTACACTCCCCTGATGCATTTGAAATGACCATCAGCCACATATCTATAGTTCTTGGTGAGCGTGAGGTGGGGCCTCTCGATAGCATTGTTCAAATGAGCAAAATCAAACTTGGTAAGCTATGCTGCTTCTATTATGTATGGATATTTCCTCAAAAGGGTTGATGAACGTTACCAACTTGAGAGAACTATGAGTAAGCCTCCTGAGAGTTTCGAGATCTCAGTGAATCCTGATGAGCCAGCAAAACCAAGACAACTATGGGATCCAGATTCATTGATAGAAATGTACCCTGAAGATGGTGACCGAGAAGGATTTGCAGATTCTAATTTTGAGAGTAAACCAGAGAGGCTGAGATCCTATGTGATGTATTTGGATGCGGCGACACTACAGAGATATGCAACCTTAAGATCAAAGGAAGCAGTTACTGTGATCGAAAAGCAGACGCAAACATTGTTTGGAAGGCCTGATATTAAAGTTTCTGGTGATGGTATCCTAGATGTATCTAATGATGAAGTGCTTTCTGTTACATACTCTGGTTTGACAATGCTGGTGCTGGAGGCAGTTTCTTTTGGATCATTTCTATGGGAGGCAGAAAGCTATGTTGAGTCTAAATACCATATTAATAGCTAAAGATATTCTTTTGTACTTCAACAGGAAATATTTATTTATCTTCTAGCTCTGTAAATTGTTTACTTGTTCGAACCCACTACGCATGCATTTTGTATCTGATAATCATCAAGCTCATATTCACCTTTTTTACGCGTATACTGCTGTACGATACAAAACCAAATTTCTAAGCTTCCAACTCCAGGAAATGCTGGTTTTCAGTGTGGTTCTGGAAGTCCATGAAAATGCAGAGTACTCTGAGTGACATTCACGATCAAAACCCTTCAGGTCTCCAAAGTGAACAGCCACTGATCGGGGAAACCTAGGTAAAATGGCTCCATAACTTGGGAAAATTGGCTCTGTGGGTTTGGCACGGGTCCCAGGCCCGAACCTATCGGTTGTCAGTGGACGGTTCGAGCTGCTCCTGCAGCAAGAGCAGGTCGCCCCATGCTGGCCAAGGGACGGACAGGGAATGGTTCTTTTAAGGGTTCCTTTCTGGTCGTCGAACAGCCAAATTAAAAAGAAAAGGAAAAACTTTATTGTTTGCCTCTTTGGTCCTCAAATTTGTTTACTTATATGATTATCTGGTAATGGTATTTCTGACTTTAGCTTCTTATATCCTATTGAATAGTGGAGTCCGTTTGATATTGCTGATCTCATGGATCCATCATTACAATTCTAGTGGAAGCTTCTAAATTGCACATACAGTTTGTGTCATAACTTTAGCCCCAACTATGATTGAGATGTCTGACTTATTTTTACCTTGTTAAAGAGAAAAGCAGGCATGCTGATATACAGTCTTTCTCCTGCCCGTTGCACATAATCATCACTGCAATGAAGTGGGATTTTCTTACTCACATGGATGATGCAGCCAGCTATATAAAGAGTTGCCAGGTCAGTTATCTTTCTTTGAGGGAGTTCCATAACTTCTTGTTATGTTTTGGGAGTTTCATGAATCCAGAATTAGAAGTGCCATGTTCATTTGGTGCCACACCTAGAAAACTAGAAAAGCCAAAAGCTTTACTGAAATGATTTTGCGATGCAAGATTGAATTGAGTGCTTCCATCACTGGGCCTACATGAAGACAGTAAAGGGAAGATATCACTGTATATTGTATTTTACATACATTGGCCATCTTGAACTAGGTTCAGACAGACATGCCTAATGATGACTCAAGAGTTATCCTAGTTGCTCTTTTTTTTTTATGGAAGTGGTGTTTGGTCAGCTTGCACGCACCTCGACTAATTGCACGAGGTACCTGCTATCTCCCACCAACATAAGTATCGAGTAATTCCGTCCACCAAAGTTTGGTGGAAGGAAATTGTTGGAAATTTGCCTTTGGTGGGAGGTGCGTCCACCCATATTTAATGAATTAAACACTAGGGTTCCGCATGTTGGAGGCTTTGTCTCTTCACACGTGCATAATCTACTAAGTGAGTAGATGACCGTAGGGCCAAGGATCGTCAAATTTCATTGAGAAATGAAAGAGATAGTGGTCCACGAAGTTAGGTGCTTGAGGCATGAAAATATGGTGTGGGACAAATCTACCACATCGGGAAAAGGAAGAATTGCTCTCTTTATAAGTCTCAAAATTGGCTAAGGATTTGGGACCCCAAGGGTAACCCATGTGTTTAAAGGAGGGAGGACCTAGATGTGTTTGGGTTCAAGGCTAAGCCCACACGTGCGCCGCCGCCCGTCCGGTCCGGGCTCGGGTCACGGGTCACGGGTCACGGGTCTTGGGACTTCTTCTGATATTATCTCTTTGGACCCCAAATTGTCTAATATTTACAGTTTGATCCTTGGAGTTTCTGGAATGTTGAATTTGGGAACGACGGAAGGCAGAAAGTTTCTGCCTACCGTTGGAGTTGATTTTTGGGGGCGTTATTGTGCATTAACCAGCCATTATTTGGCTGATTAACTCCCTCCGTTAACAACCATTACTTGGCTGAATTACACTCTCCTCCAATGGCCTTAAACATCCATTACTTGGCTGAATTACTCCCTCCTTCAATGGCCATTAATAGCCATTATTTGACAGTTGAGGAGTTCCTCCCTTATGCTATATATTGGAGCCTTTTGGCTCAATTGTGTGACAAAATATGAGACAGAAAATAACGAGACGACAATATATACACAGAGACGTTGGGACGAAAACATAAAACTCTTCCTTCCTTTTCTATTCTTCAGCAAGTCGTTTCATGTTTGTTTTCTTCGTCAGAATCAACTTATTTGCTTTGTAGTGTTGATTAGTTGTTGTTTTATCTTGGAAGACTATTGCCCGTTAACGTAAAAGCATGTATACGGGGCAATCTTGTCTTAAAGACAGAGAGTCATCTCTCGACTCAGCCACAGTTGTAACAATCCAGATTTTAGTGTTTCTTGATTTCAGGTTATCATGATTCAAGACTCAACAAGCTTGCGGCAGTTCTGAATTGCCTATTTGTTTATCCTTTCGAACACTTGTAATATTTATTTACTTCTCGTATTGCTTTACATATCCAACAGAAATCACCTAGTGTTTTTGCCTCAATAGAGTTTAGAACTTGAGACATCATGTTTTTCAACCCACTTCATTGACGACTCACCCATGGTTGCAAGAGTTATCCTAGTTGTTCTCCTCGTTAAGTGACTAATGCACAAAATATAATAAAGTAAAAATATTGTTAATTCTGTGAATGACCATAAGACCAACTTCAAAGCACGAATGCCTTATTGACATTTGAGTACTTAAACTCCATTTCCAGACTCGAGGTTTTATGAGTCTTAATTGAAGTTTGGAGTTATAGTCCAGTGATTGTGATTCTACCATAAGTAAGTGTAACTTTCTATTTACGGTAGACTGTGACTTTTTACCTTTCTATCCTCATTATTCGCGAGTTCATCCTCACCCGTCAAAATTTTATTAGACCTCATTTGCAGGCATTGGAGTAATGCTGGCTTTTGGATTATACCCTTGGTAATACATTTACCAAATTCTGTTTGTTAATCAGTGCAACCAATTAGCAGTTGCAGAAAATCCTATTATTGGCAATTCATACCTATTCTTTTTCAGAGAGAACTCTTTTATCACCACAATCAATGGATTGTAACATATTAAATCATATGTACCAAATTCTATAAAGTTACTTTCTTTTTACAATCTTTTTGACAAATTGAAGAGTTTCACTAAAATGTCTACTTCCCATCCACTTTACGAGAATGAGCTTTGCTCAACTTGACTTTGGTCCCCAAATTTTTCCTTCTACTTTTTCATTAATTTGACTTTGGTCCCCTAACACGACCAATTTTCGGAAATATTAGCGAATATTCTCAGAATATTCGTCGTATATTTTGTAATTATGATAAATGTATATTTAAGGTAACTTAGGATTCTAATTGTATTAGGAATCAACCTTTGTAAGGTAAGTTAGGATTCGTACCATATTAGGAATCAACCTTGTACAGCTATATATATTTGTGAATAATGAAAGAAATTCCTAAGGGAAATTATTCTATCTTTCATGGTATCAAGAGCCTAAAACCTAAATCCTCATTCCCGGCCGAAATCCGATTTTTTTTTTTCTGCTTTCACCGAAAAAAAAAAATTTTTTTTTTTCTGGTTTCTTCCTCCATATTTCGGCCAAACCAGAAAATTCTCTTCCCTCGACAGGCGGCAACCATGTCTTCCCCCACAAATTTCGTTTCATCCACTGGCACACTTGAAAACCCCTCTCAACGTTCAGTAACTTCTTTTCATCCGGCATTCGCCGTTAACAACATCAAGAATTTTATCCCTATAATTCTTGACCAAGAAGACTGTCAATATTCCATGTGGATGGAACTATTCTACATTCATGCATGTGCATACAACGTGCTCGATCACATTGACGAATCTGTTCCTCGTCCCACCGATGTTACAGACTCAATATGGCGTCGTCTTGACGCCATCGTCAAACAATGGATCTACGGCACCATATCCAAAGATCTGTTATGCACTATCATGAAAACAGGTGCTACGGCACGTGAACTTTGGGTCCGGCTAGAAGAAATCTTTCAGGACAATAAAAATACTCGGGCTGTGTATTTGGAAGAGCAATTCAACAATACCCGCCTCGAGAATTTCAACAACATGTCCGAATATTGTAAGCAACTGAAACTCATAACCGATCAATTATCCAACGTCGGGACTTCTGTTTCAGAAACCAAGATGGTGCTTCAACTTGTTGCGGGTTTACCGAAAGGTGAATATGACACACTCGCAACAATGATTCAACAAGCCGACCCTCTCCCAAGTTTCAACAAGGCACGTTCACAACTATTGTTGGAAGAAACTAGACGTGCTAAACAAGAGGAACATAATCAAAAGGCGTTAGCCGTTGACGGGATGGCAACACCTGCGGCCAGCAGCAACCAGCAGTTCCAGCATGTCCAGCAGCAGCAGCAGCAGCAGCACCACCTGGTTGCAGTCCACCAGCAGCAGCAGCAGCAGCAACTGCAGCAGCAGCAGCAGCAGCAGCAGCAGCAGCAGCAGCACCAGCAGCAGCAGCACCTGCAGCACCAGCAGCAGCAGCACCTGCAGCACCAGCAGCAGCAGCACCTGCAGCACCAGCAGCAGCAGCACCTGCAGCACCTGCAGCAGCAGCAGCAGCAGCACCTGCAGCAGCAGCAGCAGCAGCAGCACCTGCAGCAGCAGCAGCAGCAGCAGCAGCAGCCCAGCGGCCTGTCCCCGACTAATTTGGGCCAGGCCTACACCACCGTGAACCTTCAACAGCCCGACGACAATTGGTACATGGACACCGGAGCCACATCTCACCTCACCCGGTCGTCAGGTAACCTATCTCAACTACGTCGGTTAAAGTGTCCTCAATTTATTACTGTCGGCAATGGTCATCGCATTCCAATTGAAGGTTACGGTAACACACACCAAACATACACACCCGCCTTTCTCCCTAAACCACGTCCTATACACACCTAACATCATTAAAAATTTAATCTCTGTTAGAAAATTCACTAGCAATAGTGCAGTATGCGCCGAATTTGACCCTTTTGGTTTTTCTGTGAAAGAACTCAATACGGGGAAAATTCTTACACGCCACAATAGTATGGGAGACCTCTACCCATTCACTCAATCTTCCGCTGTCAGACCGCAAGCACCTCTATCCCTTGCGGCAATCTCTCCCTCCACTTGGCACAACAGACTCGGACACCCCGGAGACCCAGTTTTTACTTTTCTTAGGACTTCTAAGCGTATTCAATGTAATAATGGAAAAATTGCCCAACACTGTTTTTCTTGTCCACTAGGCAAACATACTCGTCTTCCATTTATGTCATCAAACAGTGTTACTTTTTCTCCCTTTGATATTGTTCATGCTGATTTGTGGACATCTCCGATTGTTAGCTCTTTGGGTCATAAATTCTATCTAGTATTCTTGGATGATTTTTCACATTTTGTCTGGATTTACCCACTGAAATTCAAATCTGAAGTTTTTACAAAATTCCTCGAGTTTCACAAATTCATTAAAACACAATTTGAAAAATCTATCAAATCATTCCAATGTGATAATGGACGTGAATTTAATAACTCGACATTTCACAATTTCTGTTCTAAACAAGGCATGGTTTTCCGTTTTTCTTGTCCCTATACTTCTTCCCAAAACGGAAAGGCTGAAAGAATTATACGTACCATCAATAACATGGTTCGTGACGCTCGCTTTCATGCCTGCCTACCACCGCCTTTTGGGTCTATGCTGTCAAAATGGTAGAATCCCTTCTTAATATTTTACCAACTAGCACACTCCAAAACAAAACCCCTACAGAAATCTTATACCGTAGGCAGCCATCATATGATCACCTACGTATTTTTGGATGCTTATGCTACCCCAACATAGCCTCCATCGCACCCCACAAACTTGCCCTCGCACTCTTCCATGTGTCTTCCTTGGTCTATCTCCTAATCATCGGGCTACTTGTGCTATGACATTGCTACTGCAAAATCATCATCTCCCCGTCACGTTACCTTTAACGAGACAGCCTTTCCTTTTCAAATCTCGGAAATTTCAGACCACCGATTACATCTTTCTCGATGAACCGAGTTTGTCTCCTGGTCATCCAAAATCTGTACCAAGAAGAACATCGTTCGACGCCATCGCCGCTTCTCCAAAGAAGGTCATCTCGACCCTCCCGCAAAGAATGACACCACCCATGTCGCACCTGTTGAGTCTAATGCACCACTCACATCGCTGCCTCGGTCCCAAATCCAACAACCTGTCGAGTCTCCTGCTTCTGCAGCAACACTGCTGCCAACCAGGCCCGCAGCCGGTGCCTACGATCCCAAAGAACCGGTCCCGACCTCCCGCTGCGGCCCCTCACCGCATGGAGACTCGTGCACAACACGGGATCTTCAAACCCAAGGTTCACTTCAATCTCTCCACACAAACCTTATCACCCATTCCAAAGAATCCAAAACTAGCTAAACTGGACCCCAATTGGAATGCGGCCATGTGCGAAGAGTTTAACGCTTTAACCAAGCAGAACACTTGGGATTTGGTACCTAGACTAGCTGGTGTGAATGTTATCCGGTGTATGTGGCTATTTCGTCACAAGTTCAGAGACAGTGGTGACTTAGAGAGGTATAAGGCAAGACTAGTTGCAAATGGCACTAATCAGCAGGAGGGTATTGATTGTGGTGAGACATTCAGTCCGGTTGTTAAACCGGCCACTATTCGGACTGTTCTCAGTATTGCTATGGGCTTGCATTGGCCGATTCATCAGCTTGATGTCAAGAATGCGTTTCTTCATGGGGATTTGAAAGAGACTGTGTACATGCATCAACCTCCTGGTTTTGTTCATCCGGCAGCTCCACAGTTTGTGTGTCGTCTCAGGAAATCATTGTATGGATTGAAACAGGCCCCCCGCGCTTGGTATGATCGGTTCGCCAGGTATCTTACGCAAATTGGTTTTGTATGTAGCGGTGTGATACCTCTCTCTTCACTTTTCACCGAGGTAGCGACCTTTGCATATTTGCTATTATATGTCGGCGATATTATTCTTCTTGCCTCATCCGACGGGTTGAAGAATGAAATCATTGCTCTACTCAAACCGAATTTGCTATGGTGACTTGGGAAGCTAAGTTATTTTTGGGTATATCGGTGACTAGATCTGCTTTGCCAATATGTTCTGTGTCGGCGAAAGTATGCGAGAAGAGATAGTGTCTGAGGGCCAAGATGGCAAATTGTAAAATTATGCCAACTCAGGTGGACTCAAAATCCAAGCTTAGTGCCAATGACGGTGCGCCAGTTTACGATCCCACTCTATATCGGAGTCTAGCGGTGCTCTTGATTATCTTACATTCACTAGGCACGATATTGCATATGCCGTTCAGCGGTGTGTCTGTTCATGCACGACCCCGAGAGTCCCATTTGCCGCCCTCAAGCGTATTGTCGGATATGTTAAGGGCACACTTGACTTTGGATTACATCTATACCCCTCCGCTGACCAAATTGCTAGCCTACACGGATGCAGATTGGGCGGGATGCCCAGACACACGCCGCTCCACCTGGTGCTGTGTATTTCTTGGGGATAATCTTATCTCATGGTCCGAAGCGGCCAGCCACGCCGTCCCGCTCGAGTCTTTGAAGCGAATATCGCGGAGTTGCTAATGTCGTCGGCCGAGATCTGTTGGCTCCGAAATCTTCTTTTGGAGCTCCAGTGTCCATTACGCAAGGCGTCTATAGTTTATCGTGACAACATATCTGCTATCTATATGTCTCATAATCCAGTCCAACATCAGCGAACTAAGCATATTGAGATGGATATCCACTTTGTGCGAGAGAAGGTTGCTCGTGGTCAGGTCAAAATTTTACATGTGCCTTCCTCGTATCAGTATGCAGATATTTTTACAAAGGGACTACCGCGACAGCTCTTCACCGAATTCCGATCCAGCCTTAGCATTCGGCCTCCTCCCGCTCCGTCTGAGGGGGAGTATTAGCGAATATTCTCAGAATATTCGTCGTATATTTTGTAATTATGATAAATGTATATTTAAGGTAACTTAGGATTCTAATTGTATTAGGAATCAACCTTTGTAAGGTAAGTTAGGATTCGTACCATATTAGGAATCAACCTTGTACAGCTATATATATTGTGAATAATGAAAGAAATTCCTAAGGGAAATTATTCTATCTTTCAGGAAATTTATTAGTCCTTTTCGGCGTTTCATTTGCAGTTCCAAAATAAGGATTCGTTCCAAACGATCAATATTTTAATAATTTATGAGAAAAGTACTTTTTGTTTGTTTCATTTTTACGTATTAAATTTACTTTAATCTCAAAAAAATAAGTTGATGCTTCAAAAGTTTGATCAAAAGTGTGAGAATGAATACTGAAGTTGAGTTTTACAGCTAATCACTCAAACTGAAGAATTTAACATTACGAAAGAACTTATATTTTCCGTGTTCCATTACTGCATATATTAATACGAGTAGTTGTTAAATTCATTTTGATTCTCACATGGTGTGTTTGTTTTGTATCAGAAATTTCACTCAAGATGAAGAGATTGTTGGAAATTTACTAATGTGGAATTAAGTTTATCCCATTATTTATGACTCGAATAATTGGGGCACTGCACGTCGGAAATGTCGTTTCCACACACGTGCAATCTTAGTGCCAAGTATCGTAAATTTCGTTAATGAAAGAGATATTGGTACGTAAGTGAAATGTTTGAGACATAGAATGATGGACGGTTATTGGCTAAATAACAAGTGTTCCACGTTGGTAAACGAAGGAATAATTGTGCGAAGTGTAAGATGGTACGGGTCGGAAAAGGGCCGCGTAGACGAGAAGGGCCGCGGCGCCGGAGCGCCGCAACGCCCCTCTTGCAGCACCGCGGCGCCTGATTGACAGTGAGCATCGTGAGTTTCTGGATGAATTAGCGTCGCGACGCTAATGTGGCAAAGTCACGGCGCTTCATTGGCAGTGACTGCTCGACGGAATCCCAAAAGTTTGGCTATTGAGGTGGTTTCAATGGCATTGAATCCACCCAATAATGGCCATTACTTGGACCATTATGTTACTGCATTACTTGGGTGTTAAATGTCATCCATTACATGGCAATTGAATGTCATTGTGAGGCATTTGAAAGACCATCTTGCACACCTATAAATGAGGCATTTGGCTCAATTCTATAGATGAACAGAAATGAACATATGAACATACTTACAAGTTAACAACACCACAAAGAGATCAGTTTTCTGATAAACAATCCTTCTCTTAGCAATCTTCATTATTCGTGTTCTTCACTGGGATAATTTGTGTAGGCTTTGCACATTTGATATTTTGTTGTTTCATCTTGGGAGATTATTGTCCACACTTCCGTAAAGCCTATACACGAGGGCAATCTTGTCTTAAAGACAGAGAGTCATCTCTCGACTCAGTCGGTGGTGTTGTGATTATCTAATTGGTTGCTAAGTGTTTTAGGTGTGAACTTGAATCTCAAAGGACTAACCGTTCGGATTCTCAACGGATCTACAAGCCACAAGTGTAGCAGTTCATGTTCTTGTATTTCCGAATACAAGATTCATATTTGAAGTTCCAATTCAAGATCAAGATATTGACAACTTGTTGTTGTAATCTTTGTTGTTTATCCTTTCGATCACTGTAATAGTTATTTACTATTCCCGTATGTGCTTTACATATCCAACAGAAATGATGAGCTCCTTTACTCAAAGTTCCAAGTTTCTAATATAGACTATCTACACTAATAGCTCTTGATAAAATAAAATAAAAATTAGGTAACAAATTGATATATTTATAGTGCGTAAATGTAGGACAACATGACTCATGAGTAAATGTTAAAGCTAGGTGGAAAGTTTAACTTAGATACATTAATAATGTAAATACGTAAATTTGTTGCTAATTTTCTATAAAAAGTACAATCAGTAGTACAATAATTCTTTTATAATATCAGCATATTTAAGTTAAACTCATATACATGGAACTTGCATGTTCCTCGAACTCAATTCTTGTGTATATACACAAACAATACTCGATGTTGCTTTCCTTTTTAATTGACCATTTGCAGCTCTCCCTTCCATATTAGGAAACTCGTGCCTACACAAACTTTAACAACACTCAATGTTGATTTCCTTTGAGTTGTCCATTTGCATATAGCTGCTTTTCATATTAGGAAGCTGCATACATCACTACATGCCATACTTCGAATTTAAATTATATATGCGGACCGTATAAAAAAATAGGATATTAATGGTAAGAAATTATATTCTATTTACATATTTGATATAGAGAATTACTTGTTATTGTAAATCAACTTCATCTAATAAAATAAAAGTAATTTCTTTACACTATTAGCGGAAAGAGTAACTCGACTAATATTGAGATCGAACTTGCAATATTACAATTCAATATTCAATACGTCTTGGTCGTTGAAATGAACTCTCTTTTGAAAGAAATAATCTCCTTAATTATTTTCATTGATTGAATAGATATATATACAAGTTACATATTTCCATAATAGGAAAATTCTTTTCCTATTCTACTTCTAAATCCTTATTCTACCATAATTCTAACTATACAATTATGGTAGGTGTATAACACTAATTAAGGTATCCTTTTCATAATATACTACAAATCTATATACTATATATACAATTTGGACTTCTGGCCGAGATGGGCTCTTTGGGGCCTTTCTTTGATCTTTGGCGAAATGGACTCTTTGGGTAGCGACCCAACCTTGCTTTGTTACTTCTTGTATACGCGTGATATATACTGCCGTATATTCGGTGTATATCATGTCTATTACCTATGTTTAACACACCACTTGATCATAGCGGGCGGTTTCAACGCCGAGGCTGTCCTAAAATCTTCAAAGAGAACATTGGTAGACCCTTTGTAAAGATATGCAATTTGATAACGAGACGGGACATGGCATACACGAACTTGACCCTTTGCAACCTTTTCACGGACAAAGTGAATGTCCATTTCGATATGCTTGGTGCGTTGGTGCTGAACGGATTACCTGACAGGTAGATGTCACTAATGTTATCGCAATATACCAAGGTTGCCTTTTGAATTGGACAATGAAGCTCCAAAAGCAAATTACGTAGCCAACATGATTCGGAGACCACATTCGCTACCCCTCGATATTTTGCCTCGGCACTTGAGCGGGATAGAGTTGCCTGACGTTTGGCTGACCAGGAGACCAAGTTGTTGCCAAGGAACATCTGATGGCGTAAGTCGACCGTCTGGTGTCGGGACAACCACCCCAATCAGCATCCGTGTAAGAGATAAGTGTGGATGTAGATGAAGGATACAAGTGCAACCCATAGTCTAGTGTCCCCTGAATATACCGAATGATGCGTTTGATTGCATTCATGTGCTCAACTCTAGGATCATGCATGAATAAACACACCTGCTGAACCGCATATGTAATATCCGGTCTGGTAAATATAAGATACTGGAGGGCCCCTGCAAGACTGCGATAGCGGGTCGGGTCCTCGTATGGTGCACCTGCTGCGGCACTCAGCTTTGGGTTTGCATCAACCGGTGTGGAAGTGGACTTAGGGGATGACATCCCCGTCCTCTCAATGATCTCAGCTGCATACTTCCGTTGAGATAGAAACAAGCCACCTGAATGACGCTTGACGGCAATCCCCAAAAAGTAACTCAACGGCCCCAAGTCCTTCATAGCAAACTCAGAACTGAGCATGGTCATGATAGATTGGCGCAAGGCATCGGAAGAGTCGGTCAAGATGATATCATCCACATACAACAGAATGTAGGCCAAAGCAGAACCACGACGGTAGATGAACAAAGAATTATCTGACCTGATGTGAGTGAACCCAATAGTCGAAACAAAATCAGCAAATCGTGTATACCAGGCCCGTGGAGACTGCTTAAGCCCATATAGTGATTTCTTCAACAAACAGACATGATGAGGGCGGTTGGGATCCCTGAAACCCAACGACTGATGCATATAGACTGTTTCTTTGAGATCACCATGTAGAAAAGCATTCTTGACATCCAACTGATGGATTGGCCAAGTTTTTGAAAGAGCCAGGCTAAGCACAGTGCGAATGGTAACCGGTTTGACCACCGGACTAAACGTCTCACCACAATCAATACCAACCTGCTGAGTCTTACCATCACCAACAAGTCGCGCCTTATGTCGAGCAAAGGACCCATCTGAATTCTCCTTATGAGCAAAAATCCACATAGACGATAATATTAATACCATATGGGCGGGCATCAACTCCCACGTCTTATTATCAATAAGAGCATTATATTCATCACCATAGCAATTTTCCAATTAGGATCATTTAATGCGGACACGGGATTGCGGGAAAGGGGATATAGAGACATCGAATGTAAATTAAAATGTCTTTTAGGTGTAAAAATACCCACGACTACGAGTGACCGGTCTATGACTCGAGGAAGGATTGATGAAATTTTGGAAATTTCTTTGGGCTCGGGGCGGGTAGCGGCGGCGATGGGCTTTCTTGGCCCAAAACGGTACAAATGAGACTCGGATTAGGAGCGGTTCAAAGATTGGTGGGCAGGCCCGATTCTTTGGAACTGTTCGATGGTTTGGATTCGATGGCGATCTTGTTGGTCCAGTAGGCGATGGGCTATTGGAGGATTTTGGGCAGGGGAGATGTCCGAAAAATTCCAAATAATATACGGGGATATTTGGTCATCCAAAAAATTATATGACTTAGGTTCGGGAGTATGAACTTTCGTAAATGGGAATTGAGTTTCATCAAAAATGACATGGCGATTGATTAGGATTTTCTTGGAGAATAAATCAAAACACTTATAACCATGATGATTTGACGGATAACCCAAAAACACACACGGGGTAGACCGAGCCTGAAGTTTGTTAATTGTGGTGGATGGGAATAACGGATAACACAAGCACCCAAAAATATGAAGGTGGGAATAAGAAGGGTTCTTATTATATAGGACTTTGAGGGGGGAAGAGTATGTCAGACCTTTAGACGAAATTATGTTTAGAAGGTAAGTGGCCATTTGTAGAGTATGATGCCAAAAATATGGAGGTATGGAGGCATGTATGAGGAGAGTTCGGACAATGTTATTTATGGAACGAATTTTGCGTTCGGCTTTCCCATTTTGTGAAGATGTATGAGGACATGAAAAACGAAAATTTATCCCATGAGTAGCACAAAAATCTCGAAACTCCCTATTGTCATACTCTTTCCCATTATCACATTGAATATTTTTTATTTCTCTTTCGAATTGAGTATGAATGAACGCTCTAAATTTTATGAAGACGGAAAACACTTGTGATTTATTCGCAATTGGAAATGTCCACAAAAATCGAGAATAATCATCTAAAAAGAGAACATAATATCGATGACCCATTGAACTAAGAACATGAGACGTCCATAAGTCGCTATGAATAATGTCAAATGGCATAGAAGTATGGGAATTGGAGTCTACAAATGGCAACTTAACAATTTTTCCTAATGAACAAGACTGACAAATTGGAGTACGACTTGTACCCTTACAAGAAATAAAGCTATTTTTATCTAAAGCTGATAAAATAGAAGATCCCGGATGACCCAGACGAGCATGCCACATGGAAAGAGAGATGGCTGCAAAAGCTGATGGCACGGCTGGACTCGATGGACTGAAACCGGCATGATAGGATACAGATCCCCCCTACTATCACACCTCATGAGATGACTCCCCGTCTTGAAATCCTTCACAGAGAAACCGAAAGGATCAAATTCAACAGAAACAGAATTGTCATTTGTGAATTTTCGGACAGACACTAAATTTTTAATCAATTTAGTAGCATGTAAAGTATTTTTCAAGAGGAGTGGTGGATTAGGAGGAGACAATGTTTTCTGACCATACCCTAGAATTGGAATAGAACTGCCATTACCAACAATTATCCCCCGAGGGGTGCTCAAAATGGAATAAGATGAGAGAGTACCTGATTCGGAAGTCATGTGAGTAGTGGCCCCGGTGTCCATGTACCAATTTGGGTCCGGTTGGGACAATCCCAATGTGTGCATCGCGGCCTCGATATCGGTCTGAGTGGGGCCTGCTGTAAATACATAATTTTCCTTTCTTGAACAAAGGAAATTAATTGGAATGCCCATGCAATCAAAAATAATTATACAAACATAGTCAGTTAAAAGATAATACATTTCATAACTAGTTAGAGAAACATATTTATATAACACATAATAGGTATGTACATTATATACCTTCGAAATATACAATTCACAAGTTGTATACAATAGTGTGATTCAACTATTCTTGTTGCTATATGCCTTCCGGATATACAATTATTGAATAGTAATACCCAGTGGTGGAGCCACATGCATTTAAGGGATTTGACACTCTTTCATCGGAAAATTATATTGTGGTAGCTAGGTACTTTTTTATATGTATATATTGTTGGGGTTACAAGGATTTGCAAGAAACGGAAATTACAAGTAACTGCTTATGTAAGAATTAAAATTACAATTCAACTAGAAAACTGAAAATTACAATATAACAATAAAACTGAAATTACAATATTTGTTGAACAAGAAGACCGGAAACTGCTTTGATTTTTGCTGAGTCGAGTATGGCACTCTGTCCTTAAGACAATATTGCCCCGTATGTATCCTTTATACGTCCCGGACAATTCGTCTCCCAAGATAAAACAGCAATGGAACAATTGAGCAAAGGAAACTCAAGAGCTACCGTGAAGAATATTGAATAATGAAATGATGCTAGGAAGTTATAGGAAGAACTGATTTTCTGGTTTTCTGGTTGTATATTTTCGTGTATATCAAGTGTATTTTTCTGTACCTCAACAATGGTGTAAGAGGTGTTTATATAGGTGAGGGAGGGTTGTTTAACTGCCCCCATAACAGCCATTATTGGCCAAATAATGGCCATTATGGAGGTAGTAAAGCCACCAAAATAAATGGTGAAAGACCAACGGATTTGGCCATTATAGGAGGAGTAATTCAGCCAACGGATTTGAATAATGAAATGACCCGTGACCCGTGACCCGTGACCCGTGACCCGTGACCCGTGACCCGTGACCCGTGACCCGTGACCCGTGAACCCGTGAATCCGAGAACCCGGAACTCGGAACCGGACCCGGACCGGACGGGCGGGCGGCGGCGGCGCGCGTGTGGTCTTTCCTCGAACCGAAGCACATCTAGGTCCTCCCTCCTTTAAACACATGGGATACCCCTTGGGGTCCCAAACCCCAAACCAATTTCGAGTCTTATATACACAACAATTCTTTCTTCCTCTACCGATGAGGGAGAATTGAACACAACACCACACTTTCCATGCTTCAAACACCTCACTTCGTGGACCAATATCTCTTTCATTTCTCAATGAAATTTGACGATTCTTGGCCCTACGGTTATCTACGTACTTAGTAGATCATGCATGTGTGAAGAACCGAATTCTCCAACATACGTAACACCAGTGTTTAAGCCGTTAAAGTTGGTCGGTCGCAACTCCCGCCAAAGGCAAATTTCCAACAATCCCCTCTTGAAAGAGATTTTGGCGCACTCACATGGTGCCTTTTTCATTTCGACAATATTTCAATGGACCGATGTTGCATAAGAAGAGGTAGCATCAGCTTTGAACCTTCCATAGTTGAATACCATCGGACTTACTTACTGCGCGGTGAACGTGATGTCTTGAACCGTCAGTGTTTAGTGTAAGCCAAGTCAATGGTACCAACACAACAAATTCCCTTACTCTCTTCTTCGTAATGTTTTGTCCATTTTGGCCATGGACAACGTCTTGGATTCTTAAGTGCGTTCATTTTTGGCGGCCGTCCTCGCACTTAAATAGGTGGTCTCTACAAGGTATCTGCTATACCCCACTTCACAAGCGTTAGGAACCATTAAAAGTTTCCCAAGAACCTAACCTCAACTGTTGAGGATCATTACTGAGTTTTGAAAACTTAACCTTTACCCATCTGCAGATAGCACTTAACGTCTATCGCGGGATCGACTTTGGATTTGGTGTTTCTTTTGAAATCACTATCCGAAGTGCTCATACTTCATTTGAAGCGGTCAATGAACCTTTACAACCGTTTTCCCATTGAACCAAATTTTGGGATCTCGGTTCGTAAGGTTGGGTTACCATTTGTATTGGTCCTTATATTTTGGGTTTTAAGCCCATTCCCTGAAACAGGCAAGCCATCGATCCTTGAGTAGGCCCTTTGTCAATGGGTGCATTATATTATCCTTTGACTTGATGTAATCAATGGATATTATACGTGGTGATCGATTGCCTAACGGTCTTATGCCTCCATCGAATATGACGAGACTTGCCGTTGTACATAGTATTCGCGTTCTTCCTAGAGCCGATCGACCGTCATCGCGGTGGATCATTACCGAAGGTGCGGGTTTGTTCCAACACGGAACATCCTCTAAGAAGTCATGAAGCCACTCGGCTTCCTCTCTGCTTTGTCTAAAGCGATAAACTCCGATTCCATTGTGGATCGGGCGATGCAAGTTTGCTTAGAGGATTTCAAGACACGGCCCCACCAATTGAAAATATATACCTTTGGTGGACTTGGTGTTCTCTATATCGGATATCCAACTTGCATCCTTTGTACCGCTTCAAATGCAATTTGGATATCTCGAATAGTGCGACCGTAATTTAACGTGTATTTCGGTATTGTAATACCCGATTCAACGCCTTCCAGGTGATTATCACTCGGATTACGGGTGAACCTAGCCAACTTATTGACGGGCGTAAGCAATATCAGGTCAGTGCGGTTTGTTATATACATCAAACTACCGATCACTGTGCATATCGCTCTGGTATACTGAGTGCACCAAGATTTTTATCAAGCTTTTGATTTGTATCCATTGGTGACTTTATCGGTGAACTGTCTAACATCTCGAACTTTCTCAAAACATCCTCGATGTAGTGAGGCGAGATAAGACGATCGTCAGACGTCTTAGAGATTTTAATCCCTAAGATGACATCTGCGATACCCATATCCTTCATGTCGAAGCATTGTTTCAACATGTTCTTAGTCTCTAGGATTACCCTAGGACTTCTTCCTGTGATTAACATGTCGTCTACATACAGGCATATCATAACAAATTAGTCAGAGTTACCTTTCGTGTAAACACATTTATCACACTCATTAATGGCGAACCCCTTCGATAGTAGAGTACTATCAAATTTTTCGTGCCATTGCTTCGGGGCTTGTTTTAGCCCGTACAGAGATTTGACAAGTCTACAGACTTTCTTCTCTTGCCCTTGAACCACATACCCCTCGGGTTGGTCCATATAAATTTCTTCTTCCAAATCACCGTTTAGGAAGTCTGTCTTGACGTCCATTTGGTGTATCTCAAGGTCACGCAAAGCTGCGATCGCAATGAATACCCGTATGGATGTCATCCGGGATACCGGGGAGTAGGTATCAAAGTAGTCAAAGCCTTCTGTTTGCCGATAGCCCTTGACTACCAACTTGGCTTTGTACTTGTCTATAGACCCATCTGCTTTGTATTTCCATTTGAGTATCCACTTACACCCCAACGGTTTATTTCCCGGATGAAGATCAACCAACTCCCACGTATGGTTATGCAGAATGGAGCCTATTTCACTCTCAATAGCTTCTTTCCAGGCGCTTATGGAGTTGACAACGCTGAGCAATTGTCCTAGGTTCATCATTAACCATATAAGCTACAAAGTCGAGGACCAAAGGATTTATCCTTCCTGGCCCTTTTACTTCGCCTTAGATCCATCTCTGGAGTCTCCAAGTTACGAGAATGCGGAACACTAGATTCGGATGTTCACCACCTCGAGATTCGCTAGATCTGAACCATTCAGATCCGGCGATCAATGACTCAGGTTCTTGAGAGCTTTGTGCATAACTTCGTTTGCGAGAGGTTATGTCTTTCTCCTTTCTAGGAAAGGTACTTTCAAAGAATAGAGCATTCCTTGATTCCATTATTGTACCCTGGTGGATATCTGTAATATCTGACTTATGCACTAAGAAGCGATAAGCACTACTGTTATTTGCATATCCGATGAATATGCAATCTACAGTCTTAGGCCCAATCTTGACCTGCTTTGGCTTGGGTACTTCAACCTTTGCCAGACAACCCCACACCTTAAAATATTTGTAGGTGGGTTTCTTTCCCTTTCATGATTCATATGGAGTTTTGTCCTTACCCTTATGTGGGACTCTGTTAAGAATCGTATTAGCGGTAGGGACGGCTTCTCCCCACATGTTTTGGGAAAGTCCGGAATTGATAAGCAAGACATTCATCATTTCCTTTAATGTGCGGTTCTTACGTTCCGCCACACCGTTTGATTGAGGTGAGTATGGAGCCGTCGTTTGATGAATAATGCCTTCTTGGGCACAGTATTTCTCAAAAGGCGCTACATATTCTCCCCCTCTATCGCTACGAATGGATTTAATCCGTAGGCTTAGTTGATTCTCAACTTCTGCTTTGTAACGTCGAAACGCTTCAAAGGCTTCATCCTTACTTTTCAACAAGTAAAGGTAACAATACCTTGTGCTATCATCTATAAATGTCACAAAGTACTTGTTCCCCCCTCTAGTTTGTGCAAACTTCAAATCACATATATCTGTGTGAATAAGTTCTAGAGGAGCGGTATTCCTTTCGACGGATCGAAAAGGAAGCTTAGTAAGTTTTGCCTCTACGCACACCTCACACTTATGTTGAGGGTTTACGTCGATAGACGGCAATAACTCCATCTTTACCAGCCTTTGAATAGACTTGTAGTTAACGTGTCATAATCTATGATGCCATAAATTAGAAGACTCAAGCAAATAAGAAGAAGGTTCAACTTTATTTCCTTGGCCTTGTCTGAGACATGGCATTCACTTTGAAAAGGCCTTCACAGACGAAGCCCTTCCCCACAAATGTGCCATTTTTAGTGAGTACAAACTTATTTGATTCAAACACTAGCCTAAAACCAGCATTAACCAATAAAGGTCCAAAAACTAGATTTCTTCTAATCTACGGGGCGTGCATCACTTCCTTCAGAGTGAGTTCCTTGCCGGAAGTCATCTTCAGGACCACCTTTCCAACCCCTAGCACGTCAGGAAGCGTTGTTGCCCATGAGCGACTTCTTTGTCGGAGACCGAGTGTGCGTGGAGAAGGCATCTTTGTTGGAGCAGATGTGTCTTGTTGCACTGTGTCCACCCACCATCGCATCGAATTCTCAACCAAGTTGGCTTCTAGCACCACGGTAGAGATCCTCAATCATGTCATCCAGGGCGTGTCCTTGACGGCGTTAGCTTGAGCCTTGCCTTTCGACTTGGCTTTACATTTGTTGCTCGATCTTGAGCTTGCGGCATTCCTTGATCCTATGACCAGGTTTCCCACGGTGATGGCGATTACCTCACGAGCGTCTCATTGCGGGGCTTTGCCGTCTTTGTGGAACTTCCATTGTTGCTTGTTTTCCCTTTGGCCTCGGCCGATTTGCCTTTGCCTCAAAGATGTTGTCTACCCTTTGGCAAGGTCTTCTTATTATCTTCCTGGATTTGCGGTTTGATAACAAGCTCTTCAAAGGTCATCTCCTTTGTCTTGAGTTTCAAGTAACTCATAAACTCATTCCATGAAGGAGGTAACTTTTCAATCGATGATGCAACCAAAAGCGCTCGTTTGGCTTGATCCTTCCAAATCCAGGTGATGTAAAATCATTTGAAATTCTGGACTTGGGATATCAACATCTTCTTGTCCACCATTTGGAATTTTAGAAATATCCCAACGATGAACTTCTTAGTCCCGGCATATTGTGCGTTGTACTTCTTTTGGAGTTTTACACACAACTCTTTGGCGGTGCCAATGGTAGAATATACCGTGTAGAAAGTGCGCCAAGCGATTCGATATATAGTTCTTGCACATGAAATCGCTATGATTCCACGCATCACGAACCATCTTCATACGGGTGCGACATGGATACCAAGGCACCGCTTCACCCGTTTCATTGAAAGTAAGAGTCCATTTCATCTCCGACTTGTGGAGGATCTTAGTAAAGGAACCGGGCCATGCCCATAACTGTTAAGTAGAACAACATCTTTTGCTGCCATCTCTTAAATTCTGATCCCATGAACTTTTCAGGGCGATCATGGTGGTGTGAAGAAGAGGGGGGAGCTCCAACAGTTGGGAAGGCAGCAGTGTTACTGCCTTGAACAGTAGCAGCAGCAGCAGCAGTGAAGGCGGCGGGGTTACTGCCTTGGCCAGTAGCGGCAGAGGCGGGGAAGGCAGCAACGTTGCCTCTAGAGGCAGCAGTAGCAGCAGCAACATCGGTCATATTTCCAGCCATGTTAATGCAGTTACCGTAAGCAAAATATTGTCTTAAGTTGTTGGGGTTACAAGGATTTGCAAGAAACGAAAATTACAAGTAACTGCTTATGTAAGAATTGAAATTACAATTCAACTAGAAAACTGAAAATTACAATATAACAATAAAACTGAAATTACAATATTTGTTGAACAAGAAGCTTTGATTTTTGCTGAGTCGAGTGTGGCACTCTGTCCTTAAGACAATGATGCTAGGACTGTACTTCTGGAAAAGTTCTCTGGCCCAAAAAGATAATATCAGAAGGCCCACAGCCCATAGCCCGTGGGCCCGTGGCCCCATGGCCCCCTCGCACATCTAGGTCCTCCCTCCTTTAAACACATGGGATACCCCTTGGGGTCCCAAACCCCAAACCAATTTCGAGTCTTATATACACAACAATTCTTTCTTCCTCTACCGATGAGGGAATTGAACACAACACCACACTTTCCATGCTTCAAACACCTCACTTCGTGGACCAATATATCTTTCATTTCTCAATGAAATTTGACGATTCTTGGCCCTACGGTTATCTACGTACTTAGTAGATCATGCATGTGTGAAGAACCGAATTCTCCAACATACGTAACACTAGTGTTTAAGCCGTTAAAGTTGGTCGGTCGCAACTCCCGCCAAAGGCAAATTTCCAACATATATACTATATATTGACCCCCTTAATTTTTTTGTAATTTTATTTTTTTATATTTTGACATCCCTTAATAAAAATTCTGATTTAGCGACGGGTTACCCTTATACAACAAATAAAACTGTTTAGTGTAACTTTTTAATTATCGAATTTTGTCCCGTAAGAGTCCCAAAAATGCAACAAAACAAAAAGTTGTCGTGGGAAATTAGTAAATAATGCCAACCACGATGACTAATCTGTAATTAACACCCTTAAAAACCGAAACCTGCCAAATCTCTCTCGTTTATGAAACCAACAATCCAAAGAACAAAAAGAGCAGAGAAGAGAACCATATATAAGGTAGAAGAGAGGAACCCAACATATATATATATATATACAAAATCCAAAAAAAATAAAAAAAGAAGGCATGGATTATCGAGTTCTTTCATCTCTATCAAAATCATTAACACCCTTCTCTCTCCTTTTATTGTTATACATTTTTCGGACGGCAACGTCATCGGCGGCGACCACCACCACGAAGTCTTTTAATCTGTCAACCATCACATTTGAAGAAGGATATTCCCCTCTTTTTAGTGATTTCAATATTGAAAGATCTCCTGATGATCGAAGCTTTCGTCTCCTCCTTAATCGTTTCTCAGGTAATTAATTAACCTTTTCCCCAATATTACATTTATATTCATATATGTAATATTGACAATTTGTATGTATATTTATTTTCAGGGTCTGGTGTAATCTCAACAGAATATTACAATTATGGATTTTTTAGCGCTAGTATTAAGTTGCCGGCCATATATACTGCAGGCATCGTTGTCGCATTTTATGTAAGCATCTAACAAAGATTAATAAATGCATGGTTTTGTATGTGTATAGTTTTTTTTTATATATATGCATAAAATTAAATATCATTTGAGATATTGTTTAATTAAGAACCATGATTTTGACTACCTATTTTAGTCATAATATATGCATGTATGATGTACATGTTCTGAAATCCACAGGGACTGCTTTTGTTTTAAGGAAGAAGAACATTTGTTATTTTGCATGGGGAAAGAGGTCTATGAAAATGCATGTAGTTCGATTATTACTGCTTCATGTTTAATTCACTTTTCTATTGTTCATTGGAGTTTAAAATATGTGACATACAAGTATTAATTTTGGAGAAGAGTCTTAGAGAAACGATAAGTTTATTTCTGTACTTGTGATCTATAGGTTACGGGTTTGAACCGTACAATCAGCCATTAATACTTACATCAAGGCATGGGTACAATCTTTTATACCATACCCTAGGTGAATGGAGAATGCTTCGTGTACCGGGTTGTTCTTTTTTGATAGATATATTTATTTAGATGAAATATCTTATTTTAGACATGAAAATTAACAGCACGTAAATTCTTTTTATAATGTTGTTATGATCCAACTAGGATGGGAGTAGGCTTCAATATATGAGTTCGGTAGAACCCAAAATCCTCTCTGTGTTAAGAAATTCACTAAAATATGTACAAATATTAAATTCAGAACTCAGTTACTAACATTTGAGGTCTCTAACTTGAAATCTATAACCGATAAAATTCAAACCCTGAATTTGCCTTTGGCTACGACTCTTTCTTAGCTTATGCTCATAGCCAAAGCTTAATGCAACCAAACTCCTTTTTTGTGTTTTGTTGCTAGGTGTTGTATTTTTCATTTATTTATTGGAACTTAAGAATAAGAATGGTATATACATACTTATTGAATTTTATTGAATGTGGATATATGTAGACGTCAAATGTGGATACATTTGAGAAGAATCATGACGAGTTAGATATAGAGTTTTTGGGGAATGTGAATGGGCAGCCATGGAGGTTTCAGACTAACTTGTATGGAAATGGAAGCGTTAGCCGTGGCAGAGAAGAGAGGTATAGAATGTGGTTTGATCCAAGCAAAGAGTTCCATCAGTACAGCATTCTTTGGACCCCCAAAAACATCATGTAAGCTGCCTAATTATATTGCTTATTATATTCTCTTCCACTTATTATTAGTTTCAGTGCTTCAATCCATATACGTAATTGATTAATTATAGAATCCATGGTTTCAATACTACTACCTTTTAACACTTGATTTTCATTAACTAAGCCAAACCAAACCGACTCTTGTTATTTTTTGTTATCACTATTTGGTAGCCTGATTTTCTAATTGACTAATTTAGATTTACACAGCATAAAACTTATTAGGGAAAGTGTTTCATATCAAAAAAAATTCTATTCTCAGGATTCAAAAACTCAAAACATTAAAAGTAGAAGAGTTTCATCTATTTCATTACATCCCCATATGGTTCTCTTATTCCTTTTAATGGAATAATAATTCTCTTAGTTATTACTCCATGAAAAACAGTATGCAGCAAGAAAAATGTTGTAAATGCTATTGTGCCTACTTTTTGGCCAAACGCGGAGAAAGAAAAGTTTCGACTCGTTTTTGAAAAAGTGAATCACTCAAATAATTTGGTTGTTTATTATAGCTTTTGTTGAATAACATAATGTTGAGCTTCTGCTTTAGGTAATTTATATATAGTCGGTCTTTTCTGACAGTTAATTTAGTATTTCTTCTGTGTCATATTAGTTGTCCATATTATTAAAAATAATTGTCTCAAAATATTTATCAATTTATAAAACAAAGATAGAATTAAGTAAAGTTTTCCTATTTTGTCCTTAACATTAATTATTTTTTAAAGTAATCAATATTGATTAGAATGCAATTAATTGAAGAGAGATAAGAGTAATGTCATAAAAATGCACTTCTATTTATAATTTTTTAATGGACGTGTAAAGGGGAAAGTGGACAAGTAATATGAGATGGAGGGAGTAAATAATTTTTTTTGTGGATTTTTCTTTGCATACTCTTTTTTTTTTCTTTGAAGGGGAGTCTTGAAATAACTGGTAAAATTGTTGCAATGTGACCATGAGGTCATGGCAAGCCGGGGAAACATCCTTTGTGCAGAAATCCAGGTTAAGGCGGCATACAATAGATCTTTATGGTCCAGCCCTTTTATTGACCTCGCGCATAGCGAAAGCTTAATGCATCGTACTGTCTTTACTCTTTTTTTTTTCCTTTGCTGATAATTTGGGGTAGGGAACGTTAATTAGTGTTGAAAGAGGTGACCATAACATGCCAAAGTTGTTATGGTCCAGTTTATGGGAGTGTCAATTATTGGGCCACCTAATTCACACAATTAAGTGCAGTAAATTGTTTATTATCTCATTAATTAATGAGAGTGACTAGTCTTCATAAAGGGTATAAAGTTCTAATTGCACGGTTTATGGTAATGCAACTTTTACTTTTTCCTTTTCTAGCAAAATTCTTTAATTTAAAGCTGGAAACCTGGCGTGATGGGCTGTTTCACAAATGACATTTGAAAAAAAAAATCTCACTAATTGCATATGTACTTGTTAAAAACAAAACTGGCGTGATGGGCTGTTTCACTAATTGCATATGTACTTCAAGAGCGTCTACACTTTGAAAAAAAATTCAATAATCTTGACTTGAACGTCATTGAATGCCCAAAATTCTAAGTGTAACAAATTTTTTTAGTTTACATTGCCACAACATTTACCTTTTTCAGTGGAAGAGTTAGAAATTGGCGAAGGGTGTGCAAATCTTCTTCTCAATTGTATTAAAAATGTATAAAATTAATATATACAACATATAATATATGTACATCGCATAATTTTTCCATAAAAAATGTGCACATGACCACCCTTCCCCTAAGCCTTAAACCTTATATAATATGAACTGCTCGATATACGGCCGACCGAATAGGTTGTAAAGAAAAACTTGTTTGTGCCTCTATGAAATACATATTAAGCCAAGAGTACAGTAAATAAAGGACCACATAAGTAGGAAATATCAATGTGCTTCCTGGCTGGATACGACGAAATAATCTCTTATGTCTACTTCCAATTTGATCATAATAAAATGATCCTACAAAGATTTTAATTTCTGTATTATCTTTATTAATATCATGTGAAAAAGATCATATAATAAAAATAATTTTGTAATGAAGTACAAAACCAAATATCTCACTAGCTACAAGGAAGGTTCAGTCATATTTTTTCACTGTTTTGGTCCTCCTTTTCTGAGCTAAAGTTTGCAAGTTGTTTATAAAGTTGAAAATGATTATTGCCCCAACTTTTCCTTGAGTATGTTTTTCTTGAAAATATGACTTACTATTTGATATCTCAATATTATTAAAGTCATAGATTTGTTTATTTTTGCTTCATTTTTAACTCTGCAACTCCCTTTTAATAATGCATGTTTTGGGGTATACCTTGCATGCGCCAGCTTGAGATTTATTTGGCTTTAAGCTCTTAATGCCAAGTAATCATGGTAGATATGTATCAATATTGCTCTTTTAAAAGATTTTCCTGAAATATTTAGTGATATCTCCAATATAATCTAGATTTGAAAAACCATTAAAGTGATTTTAAGCACACATGAACTACTCATAATCGTCTATTTACGGGCTTGCATTCAATAGTGAATTATTTTGTTTTCCGCTTTTTATCGTACGCTTCAACTATTCGTTTAACTGTTTGTTTATAAAATGTGTGAAGTCTAACTAAATGGGCAATTTAGCTAAGTAATTGAGAACTTGCTTCTATTTGCTTTTCTTGATTCTTTTCTTCAACTTAATTATCATAATAAATATTTTAAGAAATTAAAAAATTCCCCTTTACAAGTTGCTCAAATTCACAACATTTGTACATCTACAATTTTTCCTTAACTTGTTGAAGATTGTATGATAACAACTTCAACACTTTGCAACTAGCCTTTTTAGTTGCATAACATGTCAAAATAATCAACGTAATGATTATCAAAAGGATTGAATTACATGATTATCAGAGGATTAAACATATACATATTGACAGTGTTAAGATTTTTTACACTAAAGTGTAATTTAACCTGTTTGCAACATATTGCCTGCTATATTTTTCAAGTAACTAGTTACACTTATTACGAGCAGCCACCTATAATATATGTTGTTCGACTCTTTAAAGATTTTGCCGCACAAAAATGTTACCGCACCCTTATCGGATCCTCAAAAAATGCACTACTTCTTGGGATCCCACACGCACACATCAGCATTCTTGAAAAGTTTGAGCAACATAGTACTATAGTTATAGAAGTTAAATCATTATCAGAAGGCAAAAGATTTGTTTTTTTTTTCTTCATTTTTGAGTCTTTCAATTAACCCCCAAAATCTTGATTTTGTGTCCTTTCTTTTACAGATTTTACATTGATGAGACACCAATTAGAGAAGTAAACCGCCATCCAGCAATGGGAGGAGACTTTCCATCAAAGCCAATGTCTTTATATGCCACGATATGGGATGCATCATCTTGGGCTACAAATGGTGGCAAAGCTAAAGTGAACTACAAACATGAACCTTTTGCAACAGAGCTAAAAGACTTAGTTCTTGAAGGATGCATAGTAGATCCCATTGAGCAAATTTCATCGACAAATTGCACTGATAGGATTGCCAAATTACTTTCTAAAAACTACTCTAACATCACAGCCGAAAGGCGAAAATCCATGAATTTTTTTAGGGAAAGATATATGTATTATTCTTATTGTTATGATAACCTTAGGTACCCTGTGACACCACCAGAATGTGTGATTGTTCAGTCTGAAAGGGACTTGTTTAAGGACAGTGGAAGACTTAGGCAGAAGATGAAGTTTGGTGGGAGCCACATCCACCGGAAACACCGCCCGGGACGGAGCTCTAGGCGGCGAAATAGGGTGGCTAGTGGTGGTGGTTCATCAAAGTCTGGCCAGCGTGGTTCTGCTGCTGCAATGTAATAATTTGTATAATTAAGGTATACAAGGTGAATATATAGTGGTTTGTAAAAACAAATTATACTCCTGTTGGTGGTGTATCAAAGAGATTAGTATATATACATGAGTGGTATAAATATCAATGTGGTGGTTGGGTGAGGAGTAAAAACAATATCCATTATTCTTATAATGGTTTTCTTCACTAGGTGTATTATTGGCACTTTATATTCATCCAAATGACTCTTATTCTTGTTAACTTTATAGAGTATATGGTAACTATCTACAAATATAACGAAATTAAGTGTAGGAGCACCTTTCTTTTGCCCATCCATAAGGACTCCATTATATGTCCAAATATCACTTGTGAGCAAATGTAATCACCATAGTAAATACTCGAGGCATTGTGGGGTGAAGAGGTAGGTAGGGGTGGGCAAAAAATCCGGGGAATCGAAAAAACCGAACCAAATCGAATTTCGGTTCGGTTTGATTTTTCAAAAAACCGAACCGAATCAGGATTTAGTGATTCAGTTCGGTTTTTTTATTTTGGATACAAACCGAAAAACCGAAAAACCGAAATTTTAATATTTTTTTTTATTTTTTTTATTTTTATTTTATTTTAGGCTACTACTATCTCTTGAATCATAGTTATTGAAGCTAATCTATGTTATGAAAGTCGCATGCGGTATGAACTTGATTAACATATCACGGAAACATTGACATAAAATGTATGGAGAAAAAATAGTTGTAAATTGATAAAACTTTAAATGGTCATAACTATGTGCTCGAATGTCCGTTTTACCCGATTTTTTTTTTGATTTTGCGTATTTTTTCGAGACGGGGCCGGTCAAACCGCCTTATGGCGGTTTGGCATAGCCAATTTTTAGAAATACGTCCGTTTTTCCAATCAATTTGTGTTTTCCCCCAAATCGATTTTTAATTTTCTTTTTTCTTTAGTAAAAATCTCACGATACACAATAGATTTCAACGTAGAAATTTCATGATAGTGTAGGTGTGAATGTAAATTTCAGTTTTGGAAATTCAATTTTTTTTTTTAAAAAAAAAAACGACCCTGCCCGGCCCACTAGAAAAAACCGATACAAACCGATACACCCGGCAATATAAACCGATATATCGGTTTTTTTAAAAAAAAAAGTTGTATTCGGTTTTTTTTTTAAAAAAAATGATTTTTATTCGGTTCATATTTTTCGGATACAAAACCGATATAAACCGATATACGCCCACCCCTAGAGGTAGGTAGATTGGACTACTATAATTGTCACTGAAAGTATTATATTGGAGTAACTGTTAATGTTTTATAATTCAACATATCCAAAAGATGAGTGTTATAAATTAAAATGTTACGGTAGATTTGCAGTCATATTCTTTTTATCACATCTTACGGAGGATCCAAGTACCACACATGAATATGACAAAATAAGATTAAAGAAGATTGTCTGAGATGATTTGGTCATGTGCTACATAAACCTTCACATGTATTCTCTAGTGTGTAAGTGTGACTTTGGTGATTGAATGAGCTAAAAGAGGATACAGAATACCTAGAATCACATGGATTGAAGTTGTCTCAAAAGACTAATTAATTTCGAATTGATACTTACTTAATTATCTCTGATATCATTTCATTAAAGCGGAGGAATGTTAAGGATTTTCGAATTGAAATGAGGATAAATTTCCCTCCACTCCACATATTATTTGACAATTTCTAATAATTTGGGTTCAGTTGGGTCAACTTAATCCCGATATGGAGATCAATCCGACCCACATACTTAAAAAAAAAGGGGCTAAGTCCATACTTCACCTCAGAGAAGAATGGGGCATTTGTACTATAGTCCATGTTTTGTACTGGTCTTTAATTTTTTCCCCTCAAATGAAAATTATGTCTTTCTGGGCATAAATTCTTTACGGAATCCAATACAAGTTATGTCAGATCCCGCAAAGAACTTATGCCCCAGAAGGCATAACTTCCATTTCTGGGGAAAATTAAAGACCAGCCCATTTGAAGGGAAACCGTGTAATTTCTTGCGGAATTATATTACTGCATCCGAACATGTTTCAAGAAGAGTTTTGCTACTTGGATATTCAAGCATTAGTTTTCTCAAACTCGTATTATTATCCTTGTTATTCTCCAGAAAACAATAGAGTCAATTGGGGTATAAACTACAAACAGGAAGTTCATAATGATTTATGTAGTAGTTGGAAATTGCAAAAAAAAATTAGGTCAAGGGAGATTATTATTTTTTTCACATTCAAAAGGTGAAACGTATTGTTTTCCATTAAGTTATTGTTGGAAATTTGCCTTTGGCGGGAGTTGCGTCCAACCATCTTTAATGACTTAAACACTAGGGTTCCGCATGTTGGAGACTAATACGATTCTTAATAGAGTCCCACATAAGGGTAAGGACAAAACTCTATATGAATCATGGAAGGGAAAGAAACTCACCTACAAATATTTAAAGGTGTGGGGTTGTTTGGCAAATGTTGAAGTACCCAAGCCAAAACAGGTCAAGATTGGGCCTAAGACTGTAGATTGCATATTCATCGGATATGCAAATAATAGTAGGGTTTATCGATTCTTAGTGCATAAGTTAGATATTCCAGATATCCACGGGGGTACAATCATGGAATCAAGGAATGCTCAATTCTTTGAAGGTATCTTTCCTAGAAAAGAAAACGACATAATCTCTCACAAACGAAGTTATGAACAAAACTCTCAAGAACCGGGAGTCGTTGACGGTCCGGTTCTAGATGGTTCAGATCTAGTGGATCTCGAAGTGGCTGAATATCCGGAATCTAGTGTTTCAGATTCTCAGAACTTAGAGACTCCAGAGATGGAACTAAGACGAAGTAAAAGGGCCAGGAAGGATAAATCCTTCGGTCTTGACTTTGTATCTTATATGGTTAATGATGAACCAAGGACAATTGCTGGAGCATTGTCAACTCCAGAGGCACCGCTCTGGAAAGAAGCTATTGAGAGTGAAATAGGCTCCATTCTGCATAACCATCTTGGGAGTTGGTTGATCTTCCTCCGGAAAATAAACTGTTGGGTTGTAAGTGGATACTCAAACGGAAGTATAATGCAGATGGGTCTATAGATAAGTACAAGGCCAGGTTGGTAGTCAAGGGCTATCGGCAGAAAGAATGTCTTGACTACTTTGACACGTACTCCCCAGTATCTCGGATGACGTCCATACGGGTATTCATTGCGATAGCAGTGTTGTGTGGCCTTGAGATACATCAAATGGATGTAAAGACAGGCTTCCTAAATGGTGATTTGGAAGAAGAAATTTATATGGACCAACCCGAGGGGTATGTGGTTCAAGGGCAAGAGAAGAAAGTCTGTCGGCTTGTCAAATCTCTGTACGGGTTGAAACAAGCCCCGAAGCAATGGCATGAAAAGTTTGATAGTACTCTACTATTAAAGGGTTTCTCCATTAACGAGTGTGACAAATGTCGTCTACATGAAAGGTAACTCTGACTCATTCGTCATGATGTCTGTATGTAGATGACATGTTGATCACCGGAAGCAGTCCTAGGGTAATCTTAGAGACTAAGAACATGTTGAAACAATGCTTCGACATGAAGGATATGGGTAACGCAGTTGTCATCTTAGGGATTAAAATCTCTAAGACGTCTGACAGACTGGTCTTATCTCAGTCTCACTACATCGAGGATGTTTTGAGAAAGTTTGAGATGTTTGACAGTTCGCCTATAAAGTCACCAATGGATAGAAATCAAAAGCTTGATAAAAATCATGGTGCACTCATATGCCTGGAGCGATATGCACAGGTGATCGAAAGTTTGATGTACATAACAAATTGCACCCGATCTGATATTGCTTATGCAGTCAACAAGTTGGCTAGGTTTACCCGTAATCCGAGTGATGATCACTGGAAGGCGTTGAATCGGGTACTTCAATACCTAAAATACACGCTAACTTACGGGTTACATTATTCGAGATATCCAGATGTACTAGAGGGGTACAGTGATGCAAACTGGATATCTGATATAGAGAACACCAAGTCCACCAGTGGGTATGTATTTATAATTGGTGGTGGGGCTGTGTCTTAGAAATCCTCTAAGCAAACTTGCATCGCCCGATCCATGATGGAATCAGAGCTTATCACTTTAGACAAAGCAGGAGAAGAAGCTGAGTGGCTTCACGACTTCTTAGAGGATGTTCCTTGTTGGGACAAACCCATACCTTCTGTAATGATCCACTGCGATAGCCAGTCGGCTCTAGGAAGGGCACGGAATGCTATGTACAACAGCAAGTCTCGTCATATTCGATGGAGGCATAAGACCGTTAGGCAGCTGATCACCACGGGTATAATATCCATTGATTACATAAAGTCAAAGGATAATATAGCAAACCCGCTGACAAAGGGCTTACCCAAGGATCAGATGTTCTGCATGTCTAGGGGAATGGGCTTAAAACCTAAAGTATAAAGGACCAATATGGTGGTAACCCAACATTACTGACTTGAGATCCCAGGAATTTGGTTCAATGGGAAAACTAAGTTGTAAAGGTTCAGTTGATCGCTTCGGTGGAAGCATGAGCACTTCGGATAGTGATTTCTGTAAAGAAACACCAAATCCAAAGTCGTTCCCGCGATAGACGTTAAGTGCTATCTACAGTGTGAGTAAAGGTTAAGTTTCCAAAACCTTTAACGATCCTCAACGGTTGAGGTTAGGTTTAAGGAAATTTTTAATAGTTCCTAAGACTTGTGAAGTGGGGTATGGCAGGATACCTTGTAGGAGACCACCTATTTAAGTGCGAGGACATGCTGCCTCAAGTGAACGCACTTAAGAATCCAAGAAGTGTCCACGGCCACAACGGATAAAACATTACGAACAAAAGAGTAAGGGAATTTGTTATATTGGTACTATTGACTTGGCTTACACTAAACACTGACGGTTCAAGGCATCACGTTCACCGCGCAGTAAGTAAGTCCGATGGTATTTAACTATGAAAGGTTCAAAGGTGAAGCTACCTCTCCTTATGCAACATCGGCCCGCTGAAATATTGCTGGGAAAAGGCACCATGTGAGTGCGCCAAAATCTCTTTCAAGAGGGGATTGTTGGAAATTTGTCTTTGGCGGGAGTTGCGTCCAACCACCTTTAATGACTTAAACACTAGGGTTCCACATGTTGGAGACTTTGATTCTTCACACGTGCATAATCTACTAAGTATGTAGATGACCGTAGGGCCAAGGATCGTCAAATTTCGTTGAGAAATGAAAGAGATATTGGTCCACGAAATGAGGTGTTTGAAGCATGGAAAAAAGGTGGTAAAGGCCAATCCTCCCTCATCGGTGGGGGAAGGAAGATTTGTTTAGTTTATAAGTCTCAAAGTTGGCTTTGGGTTTGGGACCCCAAGGGGTATCCCATGTGTTTAAAGGTGGGAGGACCTGGATGTGCTTTGGTTCGAGGCAAAGCCCACACGCGCACCGCCCGCCCGTCCCGCCCGGGCTCGGGTCACGGGCTGTGGGCTTCTTCTGATATTATCTTTTTGGACCCAAATTGCTTCATATTTATAGTTTGGTCTCTGAAGTTTCAGGTAAGTTAAATTGGGCAGAGAACTTGTGCGTTTGCAGTTGGTTTTGGAACGTTAACCAACATTAATATGCACTCAATTCAGTCATTACTTAGCTGAATAACTCTCCCTAATGGCTCTAATCCGTTGCACATCAATTCACCATTTATTTTGGCTGAATTACTATCTCCATAATTACAATTACTTGGCTAGTAACAGCAATTATGTAGGCAGTTGGTAAGTCCTCTCCTTACAACTATATAATGAAGCATTTGCTCAATTGTTGAGACTACACAAAACACATAAACGAAATCAGATTCTTCCTACAACTTTCCAGCATCAGTTCATTACTCAAAGTTATTCAAAGTAACACTTGAGTTTCCTTTGCTCATTTGTTGAGTTGTTGTTTTATCTTGGGAGACTATTGTCCAGAACGTAGAAAGGATATATACGGGGTAATCTTGTCTTAAAGACAGAGTGTCATCACTCGACCCAACATATCAAACTGTTTGTAATTCCAGTTTCTATTATTCCAGTTTATTGAAATTCAGTTTGTTGTAATTTCAGTTTGTTGTAATACTTAGCAGTTACTTATTTCCATTTTCTGCACCATTGTAAACAACCGTTATATCGAATTACTCTTCTGATAGCATGTATTCCTTTCTTTTTTCCCTTCAAATTTAAGGCTCAACTACACGTACCTTAGGATTTTAGTATGTAGCTAAACTGTATCCTCCATCAGTAATTCAACATCTAATTGCACGGTTTTCCTTTAAATGGACTGGTCTTTAATTTTTGTCCCCTTAAAATCACACTTATGCCTCGAGACATAAGTTCTTTAAGGGCACATATATAACTTGTAATATATTATAATGCGAAAATATGAACTTATGGCCTGCAAAAAAATTACTACTCCATTTGTTACGAGGGGCAAAAATAAAGACCAGCACAAAATAGGACAAAAGTTCAAATGACCCGTAATTCAATAGTTGAGCAGCCTAATACATCGTATGCGGGCCGAGAGGTATGCTGAAACTTGAAAGGTTACTTCATCAATTGATTATACTGTGATAAAATATTTTTATACGTAAATATTAAATTTAGAATACCACTAACAAAGTCTCTAGTTTTGATATTGATTGTATGAATAGTATTTTGACACTCAGCCATAATTTTAGAATGAGTCCATTAAATCCATGTGTTAGGTAAGTATCTTGACAACGGAGTTCTGGTCTATTAGCAGCAAATATTGGAATTTTGAATCTTGAATCTAGAATTATACATTTGAAATTCTATGAATTTTTTGAATTCGCAATCAAAGTTTCAAACTCAAACATTTTAATTTATGCTAGAGTTGTTCTGTGTTTTAGCTGAAAGTATTTTTATTCAAATGTTACTTCCACTTTAAAAAGTGATTATTTCTCAATTGTATTTTTAATGAACGCTAAATATTAACAAGCTATTCAAAACTGATCATCCGAACTGTAATTTTTACGGAACCAATTAATTAAAGTGACCATGTTTTGGCCCTCAAATCTAATGACTTAGGTGACAATTGTGGACTGTCTTTATAAACATATCAGCAACTAACATATTAAATTTAAAATCTAATTGATTCAGTAAACTTGTTCGTATTTTTGACCAAAACATATTTGTTGGCTACTCCAAGGTTTACTTTTTCAACCAAAGTTTGGTGAGTTCTCTCAACTTTTGAGAATGGAAGGTTCAGAAACTATGTCCATAGGTAAAAATATGCTACTACGTAACTAATAATCCGGAGAACATAGTCCTGAGCTGACTAGTAGTTGTTTTGTTCAACCACCTGAACCTACTTCATCCATTTGAAGAGTTAAAAGATTATACTTAAAAAGATTTAACGTGTTCGACCTTTTGTTTATCTTTTGAGGAATAATGGTGGTGTCTAGTAGCAGAGCCACAATATTCATTAAGGAGGTTAAAATATAAAGAAGCACACGAAAAAGTCGAGAAAATTTAACATATAGTATATATAATTAATAGTGAATTGACACCTTTTATACAAGGATGGCTCGGGTATTGGTGGTGTCAACATCTGCACACCTCAATTATTCTACCAGATAGGTGTTGTCTTTCACATTACATGTAACGAGTAACTCTTCACTGTTTGGACCTTGCCGTGCCCTATTTGCACCAAGCTGAGACAATGTATTTGCCCCTTTTCATTCTTATACTAATTGATTGAATTGGAATAGGAGGACATCCTTCATATTCCTCAAAATGCATGAGCCACTCCACTTTACTAATCTGATTAAAAGAAGTCATGGAATTGGTTTGAAAATTGACTTTATGGATTTGGTAATACTCAGCAGATGACTTGAGAATTGACAAACTGTATTATCAAGGACGAATTATGATAGTATTTCTTATGTAAGCACAAGCAACAAGACTTGTTCAAATTGCATGCACTATGCACCAAATTTTAGGTTGAAAACAAATTTGTTTGAAATTGGAGTAGTTTTTCTTTTCTTCCATGTGTATTATTATTTGTTGTTTCATTTGCTTTGTATCTTGTTATTGTGTTGTCATATTTTACTTGATACCATGCTTCAAATTCTTCTCTTGTTTTGGAGCAGAAGATATATCAAAAACTTCTCTCTATGAGTACGTTGGTGTTGTTGAACTCTGAAGTTCCTAAAAGGAATTGCAAGAAAAGCTAAAACTTCAAAGAAACAAGAATGATGCTAAACATTATCAAAAAGAATCTAACTTTAAATATTTATCTATTCTGAGGCTTTGATTACAAACGATGTATTTTATGTTTTTCCCTTTCCTATGAACATTGAATAATAAACAAAAATTCAAGGACAATAGTGATGGCAAAATCCACATAAATTTCAAGGCCTTTGTGTCCACATTTTGTTACAGAGAAAGAAGAAAAAGAAGTAGAAACTAAAGAATAATCTAAATGGAATGTGCAGGAGCTAATTTGGCATATGCCTGTTAGGAAAATCAATCAAGGGAACTGGAATGACCCTCCAATTTCAGTGCTACCAGCAGGCGGGTTGATCGCAACCCACAGGAGCGAAATTGTAATGGCAATAAGTCCTGACCAGACAAATACAATTGTTGGTGTCCTTCCACGCCTTCCCATCAACCCCTTTGCAAAAGGATAGAGATGAGCCAGTACCCAAAAACTGAAGAAAACTCCTCCTAGCAAACGGCTCCATTGTGGTATCGTGCTATATATTGTCCGGCTTACACCGACAGCTATCGCGATCAAGTTAGTCATCATGATCACAATAGGTGGGATAAAAAGGGATGTCCATTTGATAATATAGAGGTCAGCAAATTCATCATCATCATCAGCTGCAGATTTTGATGTCAGTGTAAATGAAATCTCAATGCCAGCAATCACTTTTAGCAGCCCTTGAAGCACAGCAGCAAGATGGGCACTTGTGCCCCCAATTAACCAAAATTGCTCGTTACGCCACCACTCTTCCAAGGCAATCCCGGACCACTTGATCTCGAGAACCGCGAGCGCGCAGAGAGTCAATGTGATCACAAGTAGATATGTGAGGAAGGTGACGTTCAGGGACTGGACGATGAACTGACCAGAGAATAGTGAAAGTGCTGGGAGGAAGCAGTAAACAATTAAGAATATCGAGGTGAAAGGGTAGATACCGACATTGAGGTAGGCAATCCGCTGCAAAATTTTCATCCTGGGACTAGCCAAAAAAGCATTGTTGCGAGAGAAGAAGATTTCAACAGAACCAGTGGCCCATCGAAGCACTTGGTGAAGCCTGTCAGTGAGATTGATTGGTGCAGTACCACGGAATGCATCTCTCTTTGTCACACAGTAAATAGATCTCCAACCCCTATTATGCATCCTATACCCCGTCACCACATCTTCAGTAACAGACCCATAAATCCATCCAACTCTATTACCCCATTCAGTTTTGTCCTCATACCAACATGAAATGACACTGATCGCTTCAGCAACCGTGGAGGCATCAAGAAGTTCCCTCGGGATAGTTAAAGCACCAGGTGGCCGTCCATTCTTTACTGCAGGGTGATCAGCAAGTGGTCTACCTTGGAATTCTGCGACTGGAATGGAATCAATGAGGAAACTTGAGTTACCAAACCTTTTAGGAAAGGCAGCAAGATTCATCTCCTCCTCATCAAAATCTGCCATTCTAAGCGCCCTGTTGTCATTATCTGAGACAGAAGACACAGTGGCCTTACTCTTGCGCCGACCAAAACAACAGCTGCAGCAACCAGGGTGGTGTTCCTTGGTTCGTGGTGGGTCAAAACCATAAAGAGCAGTCCTGCGGAAGAGGCAACCAGTCCCCACATACATTGGACCTTGAAGGCCATCAAGAGCACGCATGTTTACATCAAAGAAAACAGTATTGTGATTTGCATAACGGTCAGAAGGATCAATTCCTTCAAAACGTTGAGGAAACTGAACGTAACAGATTCTATCCCCACCCCGGTCCATCATAAAACACATTCCCTCCCTAATAGCCTGTGAGTTGTAGATGTAGTGATCACAATCAAGGTTGAGAATAAAGGGACCATTAGACATGATGGCTGAAGCTCGGACCAAGGCGTTCATGGCTCCAGCCTTTTTGTTATGATCATAGCCAGGACGCTTCTCACGAGATACATACACCAGCAAGGGGAGACGAATATCAACTTCTGTTGAATCTATTAGACCGTCATCAGCAGAGTTTCCATGTAAGGGTTCATCACTTGGAGGTTTTAACATAACCTGTACCCAAGACAAGAAAAAATACTAACAGTGTTAAACCAAATCTATTACTTCAACAATCTAACATACAAGTCATTGACAGCTGTCCAAGTGTATAAAATAGCAAAATAAACGTACAATTGGCAAAATGTGAAGCCCCCTAGAGACAGAGTTGACAATAATCAGGGAGAAGAAAATAACTGTAAGTTTCTTTCCTCTTTTTTCTCATCCTTGGAGGGATGAACAAAAAGGAGTGCATTCAGCATGGGTGATCACATGCATCAAACAATTATTTCCTTATCAGTAAATATGATGGAAGCAACAAATAACTAGACATCATTAATACCTGTATGATTCCAGCATGATCACCCCTAGAATGCTCAGGACCAGAAACCATCCAAGTACCAGGCCAGTGGGTCCCATCTGCCATCCAAGTGGCCTTTGTTATCTTGATGGGTTCCAAAAGCTCATCCCCAGCTGCCTCTCGCTGAAGCTTCATGGCCTTGATTTCTTCTCGAGCATTATATGCATCAGAACGCCGGCGAATTGAATCAGGGAGGCTATTGATTCGAACCTTAAATTCATCATATTCACGCTTCACCCGTCTCCGATCCTTCACAAAATCTTGACGTACTTTGTTCTTGTAAGGGTCTTTCTTCAAGCTGAAGTAGGTTTCTGGGTTCCTTGGTTCAATATTATGTTTACGACAAAAAGGGACCCAAGTGTTGGCAAAACTTGCAGCTTCTGCCATTGCTTCAAACGTCAGAAGAGCACCTCCATCATCAGAAATATAGCATGAAAGCTTTTCAACTGGGTAATCAGCAGCAAGGATAGACAGTATCGTGTTTGCAGTGACTAGTGGTGGCTCTTTCTCAGGATCTGCTGTAGAGACAAATATGTCTATACCTGGAAGATCAGATTTTCCTGTGGGATTGGTAGGAGTTGGTGTTTCAAATTTTTCTTTCAAAACATTAAGATCGGTAGCACGGTTAACAGGGCATAACTTTGGAAGCTGGTCAAGTAGCCAAGAGATTGCAAACCAAATCTCACAGATTATGGACATATACCATAACCATATAGCATCATTGTTAGGATGGGTAATCCTCCATTGAAGAAATAGTCCAAGAACAACAACGCGAATAAGAATCAAGAGCCTGTACAAATGGAGTTGTGTCAAGACAGTTCTCAAATAGGTTGAAGAAAAGCAATAATAAGATAAACACTACCCCGACATCCAAAATTATTATTATTTCAAGATAAAAGCATATAAACAAACAGGAAACCTTATGAACAGGAGTACAGAATATAATAAAACATAGCACCAATTAAGCGCAGTGCATTAAGCAACCGACCAATATCTAAAGCACAGGACTATCTAATGGCACCCACCAAAAAAGCGAGATTTAACTCTTGTCTCTTAAATATGGTATACTCAAGAAGCTAAGTTTGCAATGTAGTCTTACAAGAAAAAAGATGCAAGTCCCACACATGTTTTTAGAGGGCCATCCACATATAAAATTATGATGACTGTTTTAGCATCTTTCTTTGATTAGAAGGAAGAAGCATTCATGTTAAAACTAATTTGTAAGTTCACTAGCCACTTGGACATGGGTAATTTCACCAAATTTTGTTCTTGAATTCAAAGAAGTAGAGAAGAAAGATGGCAATAGAAACTGTTAGGGACGAGAAATTACCGGTATGGGCTAATAACCGCAGCGGGTATCTTCAGTTTACGTGTAAGCGGCCTCCAAGGCTTGTTCAGAAGTTCGGAAGGCTCACCGCCATTATCTTCTTTGTCATTTCCAAATCCCTCATCCTTTGGCCATATAGCATTTCCATAGCCATACGTCCCTTTTGTCTCAAATAACCATTTATTATGATCAAAATCCCCTGTTTGACTCCTCATCAACCCTGAGTGGCTTCTTATCATCGCTGACTTATTACCTGATCGCATCAACGACAACCTCCTTTCCATTTTAGACATGCTAACATTTGAAGTTAAAGTCAGAGGTCGTCCAGAAGGATCCACAGCATTCCCAGCCAAATCAGTGTTCTTGTAAGACTCTTTACAACCAGGACATATACCATCACCAGTTTTAACAGCATCAACGTAACAATCCCGACAAATTTTAAAATCACACTCACAAGGAAGAATATCTTCACCCCTTTCGTCACTCATGACTTTCCCATCACAACCCGGTATAGCACAAGAAGAACCTTTAGCACCAGCCATCTGAGGATGGTTAGTTTCTGATTCAATTACCTTATCCATCAAGTGAGCACGAGTCACACTGTTATAACCACCGGTAAACAAGGAATTCGACACATACTGCTCTTCAACCCTCTGAGAAATTGAAGGATCCATAGGTTGGTTATCAGGGGTTGGAGGGATATGCACTGTGTAGTTTGCAAATTCAATGCCACTAATCTCACTATCCAGTGATTCCCTTGACAAGTTCACATACCGACCCGATGCCGTCCTCCTTGCAAAGGTAACACCAGAAGACTTACCTTGTTGGGAATCAGAGGCTTTGGAGGATCTTGAAGTCATGTTGCTAAAAGTTGTGCTAAAAGATTACTTGATGACCAACAAAACCTGAAACTGCACAACACCAAAGAAGCGACAAGCGAATTAGTTAACTCTAAGTTGACAAGCTCAAAACTAAAAACAATAGTGCAAAGGATATACAAACCCTTGGTTTCAAATAATTCAAAATGAAATCTTTTGGAAAATTCCCGCATAAAAAAAGGGGGGAAAATAGTAAACATTTTGTGCAGGTCAATGATGCTGAACAAAAACATGATCAACCCCCCCACCCCCCACCCCTTTTCTCTTTATCCAAAGCCAATCCTCTCTATTTATTAGCTAAAAACCATTAAAGGGTCACCTTTGTTTAGCAAAAAACACCTGATCATTTTGTGTGAAAAGCATCAAAACAGTTCAAAACATAACAAAAAACACATAAGAGAAGATTCACCTAAATCTTGATAAGATACATACAACAACTAAGAATCAAGATTTTCCTAGACCATTTACCAAGGTGGAACAAACGCAAGTACAAGTACACAACCAGATCCTTCTCTTCACATACAAATCTCCCCTATATACATCTGAATCAAAATAATTTTGCACAAGTAGAGAGATATGTGTCCTTCCAATAGTCACCCAATACTTATAAGACAATTAATGTAAAGATACAGAAAACATTGTTTGTAAATACAAGAGAATCAGCCTCCTAAAGGCGTGTAAGAAACATTCAAAACATAACTACCAATAAAATACACACACACACACACACTACTTGCAAACATATACACACTACAAATTAATACAACTGTAACAAGCTTTCATGGGGTCCCTCTTCCATTGTCCAATTAAATCAAAAGGACTGTAAATTAAATTATTTAAAAACTACCCAATCCCCATCTTCCTCCCTCTTTCTTTTGTCATCCCTTATAAAAAAAATGAGTAGTTAGAACTTACTAACCTCAAAATCTTGAATAAAAGATAACATCAGCTAAGAAAGATTCAATCTTTTTATTTTTTTAAAAAAAAACTAAAAAAAGCTCTTTTTTTGCATAAAAAAAGAAGCCCTGATACCTAAATACATATAGTGTTCAGTACGATCTAGTAGCTCAATTGATTGGCTCTACTCGACTTTCACCTTATTGATAGGTTCGAATTACAACGTTATAATCCCCTCCCTCATTTTCTTACCCTACCCCTATGTAATAAAAATTTTATAAAAAAAAACATATAGGGGTTCAAAAAATGTGTATATATGACAAGTTAAGAAGATCTGAATAAATAAGTTTCCATATGTGGGGTTCTTCAAAAATTCAAAAAAAAAAGACAGATTTATGTAATTTTTACCTTATCTTCACTGCTATGTAGTTATTATTAGCCAACTAGCCAAAGTAGTATGTGCATTTGGTGGTAGGGTGTTGAAGATGTTGATATGGAAGCTTTTTACTGTTGTTTGCTGGTTTGATTTTAAGGAAAGAAAGATTATGTTTTGTGGGGCAGAGAGAGAGAGAGAATGAAATTTATGAGGGGGCTTTTTTTATTTAAACGGGATTTGTGGGGATTAAAAAGTAATTTACGGGAATATAGGGGGTCGGTCTGAGCACGCTTGATACGCGGTACAGGTGATTTGTTTCGTGTGCGAATGGGATATTTTTGAAGCCTTTTACAATCGGTTATCGGTCTTCATTCTTTCTTATTCCAAAAGGTGGAATCTCCCACCCTGCAGGAGCCACATGGCCGACAAAAGTGTGAAGGAGGTAAATCACTAATTGATTTCAAAGGTTAGAAGCAGCTGCGCACAAGGGGCCCTCCTTTATTTCAAGAAGAAACCCCACACTGCGTGACGGGATTCGATCCTTGGTCTCTTATTCCAAATATCCCCTTGAAACCAATTGAGCCAAGCGGACAAAACTAAGGTAGGGTAAACTTTTAAAGTGGTGGTCCCACCGCATTCTGACCCCATACCCTAGAAAACCCCACCTCAGGCTGGCCTACGGATTAGTATACACCGCAGCCTCTGGCGTATGGAGGGATTTTTGGGGAACACAGTTCCACTCTCGGCCGATCGAGGACTCGAACACGGAACCTCAGGCAAAGAATACCTAATGTATTGGCCACTTTGGGCCAAACACTTTGGATAAACTAAGGTAGGGTAAACTTTTTAAAGTGGTGGTCCCAGCGCATTACGCCCCATACCCCAGAAAACCCCACCTCGGCCTGGCCCTACGGATTAGTATACACCGCCAGCCTCTACGGCGTATGGAGGGATTTTTTGGGAACATGATTCACTCTCGGGAGAGGACTCGAACGGAACCTCAGGCAATGAATACCCTAATGTATTGGTTTGGGCCAAACACTTTGGATAAACTAAGGTAGGGTAAACTTTTTAAAGTGGTGGTCCCACCGCATTACGTCCCCATACCCAGAAAACCCCACCTCCTACTGGCCCTACGGATTAGTATACACCGCTTGGCCCTACGCGTATGGAGGGATTTTTTTGGGGGAACACAGTTCCACTCTCGCTGATCAGAGGACTCGAACACGGAACCTCAGACAGCAATATCCTCGTGTGGGTAGTACCGAGATTATTTCCCAGTATAAAATTCGCTAATTATTGTATTTTATATTTCATTTATTTACATTTTTTTAGCATAAGAAACACCAGTGTAACACTGTAACTTAGGCTCTATGAAATGGGTCTTTTTTCTTGCCTATCGTATGTATAGATTTGCAGTGGTTTAGTGAAAATTATTTAATCGAGAAAACTTTTCATTTTGTTCATCCATTTGAGTTTTCAAATGAATTCTTCTTTTATTTCCTCCATATAAAGTATTGAGTTATTTATGTTACGGTTTTCAACAGTCAAGCTACACCATAGACTGTTAGAAAGACTCGCTAGATTTGCAGTAATCAGACCAAGAATGAATATGCTTAAAATCCTGAGATATATATTTTATATTAGATATAATAGAAATAGCAATCCAATAATTAGCTATAATTGGACAAAAACAGTGAAAACGACAAAATTTTCTTCTGTCAAAACCTTTCTCTAATTGTTATTAAGATTGTCAATGTTAAAATAAAAATTTATCCGAAAATTTGTTCATTCAAAACAGACACATCTAATTTATTCTATTACTAAGGAAATAAATCAAACAAGTCAAAAGTACTAATAATTCAAAGACTATTAATTTAAGTATTTAATCCTTGCATTATACTTCATTCGGACCAAAAATAGTGTTCACTTAATCATTTGCAATCTCTTTAAGAAAATACTAATTCTTCTGAAAAAATAGATAATTTGACTAAAATGCTCCTAATTAAATAGTATTAGATTTGGTCACGTAACACTTAATAAGAACAAATCTAAAAGATTGAAGTCAATTTTTTCTTAATTTGATAAGTAGATACTCTTTTTTAACAAAAAAATAAAAATGAAGTGGACACTCTTTTTTATCTAGAGGGAGTAGTATATAGTTTCAACTTTGAAGATAAATTTGCAAGCTAACCAAATGACTCTTTGTACATATAAATAATAAAACTGTTAAATTATTGCATAAACTTTTGCCAAAATAATAATTATTGACTTTTTCAAAATCATAGGGAATAGCTCCAAACTTCAAAAACTAAAAAGTGGAAACAGGCAACGTGTCATTTTCCAGCGTTTTTCTCCATACTTTGATTAATGATTGGCTGTATAGGTCATTGTGGTGGTCCTCAGCTATAGGAGATAATTTCCTGGTCCATCGTTATTCTCATGGGTCCACACTCCACCGTAACGGGTATATAACAGGCGTCAGTTTGGTTCATGCAGACTACGTTGAACCATAATTCTCTGTTCGATTTTTTATTACCAATATCATCCACCGTGTTTCAGATAATTACCATACCTACCCCTGAGCAAATTTCGAATTTCAAATGCTAAACAAAAGGATATTTGTAATAACTATGCGTTTGGGGAAAAAGCAAATAAATAGTAGTAGTAGGAGTTTGATCAGTTTAGCTTACCTATTTTAATATTTCCATACTTGGGAATGTTTGCGCCAGACAGCCTACAGCTCACCATTCTTTCTCAAAAAAGAAAGAAGTATAGTGTCGTGACCATTCATCCAAGTTACCAACATAGGTTGGGGTGAAAAGGTTGGGTCTCCACTCTTAATTACTAGATGTTTCGGGTTCATCGCTTTAGGAAAGAAATTTTTTTTGTTGAGTGTCGTCCCCATAAATGGATCTTTAGTGCGCGATTCAAATTTAATCAAGCTCCAATTTGAATATTGAATACGGGATAAAAAATAAAAATAAAATAGAAGCTATCCAAGCTTTTATATTTTATCGTCTTGTTATCCAGATTTTATACCACCTTTTTTGCTAAATTATCTATAGTAAATGTTACTCCCTCCGTCTAAAAAAGATTGACCTATTTTTCTTATTAGTTTATTCCAAAAATATTGTCTCCTTTCTATATTTAGAAATAATTTAACTTTATGGCTAGTGCAAAGGAGATGTGGGAGAGGTTGCTAGCCACGGGGGCTTGGGAGAGTAGTGGGGATGCGATCGGTATGTGGGACAAGACGGACAACTGCATTTGAGAGGTGGCTAAGTACTTGCTAGGGGTCTCGTGGGGTACCCGTGGTGGGCATCGATGGGACTGGTGGTGGAATGATAAAATTAAAGAGAAGGTGGAAGCGAAGAAAGCGACGCGACGTATGTGAAATTGGTAAAAAGCAAGGATGAGGTGGAGAAGTGGACGATTAGGGAACTCTATAAGATGGCGAGGAATGAGGCAAAGCTTGTGGTTACAGCGGCAAAAACGACGACTTCTGAACGCATGTATGTGGAATTAGAGGAAAAAATCGAAGATAAGAAGTTGTACAGACTAGCCAAGGCGAGGGAGAGGAGGGCTCGTGACTTGTATCACATGAGGTGCATCAAGGACGAGGACGACAAAGTAATAGTGGAGGACGCGCATATTAAGTAGAGGTGGCAGTCTTACTTTCATAAACTCTTGAACGAGAAAGGAGATAGATACATTGTGCTTGGAGATCTGGAGCAATCTGGTAGGTATTAGGATTTTAAGTATTGTAGAAGCATTAAGGTTGATGAGGTTAAGGGTGTTGTTCGCAGAATACGCAGGGGACGAGCGACTGGACCTGATGAGATCCCAGTTGAATTTTGAAAGAGCGCAACCAGGACATGTTTGGAGTGGCTGACTGAGTTGTTTAAAGTCATTTTTAAGACGGCAAGAATGCCCGAAGAATGAAGGTGGAGTACCATGATTCATTTGTAAAATAACAAAGGTGATATCCAGAGTTGCAACAACTATAGGGGTATCAAGCTGCTAAGACACACTATGAAAGTTTGGGAAAGGGTCGTGGAGATGAGGGTAAGAAGAGGCGTGTCCATCTCCAAGAACCAGTTTTGATTCATGCCGGGGCGTTCGACTATAGAAGTCATTCATCTTATTAGGATATTGGTGGAGCAATATAGGGAAAGGAAAAGAGACTTACATATGGTTTTCATCGACCTCGAGAAGGCATACAACAGAGTACCTAGGGAGATTATATAAAGATATTTGGAGGTTAGAGGTGTACTTATGGCGTACACTAGGGTGATCAATGATATGTATAATGGAGCCAAGACTAGGGTACAGACAGTAGGAGGAGACTCGGAGCACTTTTCAGTGATGATGGGGCTGCACCAGGGATCAGATCTTAACTCATTCTTATTTGCATGGGTGATGGATGGAATGACGCGATAAATCCAATGGGAGGTGTCATGGTGTATATTATTCGCATATGACATAGTCCTGATTGACGAGACTCGCAACGGAGTGAATGCTAAGGTGGAGGTTTGGAGACAGACTCTAGAATCTAAAGGGTTCATGCTAAGTAGGACCAAGACATAATACATAGAGTGCAAGTTCAGTAACGGGGGCGGCCTTGAGACAGGCGGGGAGTGAAGCTTGGTACTCAGGTCATTCCAAAGAAAGAAAACTTCAAGTTCCACGAGTCTATTATCCATGGGAATGAAGAGATTGATGACGATGTCACGCATCGTATTGGGGCAGGGTGGATGAAATTGAGGCTCACATCTAGAGTCTTGTACGATAAAATGATGCCACCAAAACTTAAAGGCAAGTTCTATATGGTGGTGGTTAGACCTACTATGTTGTATGTGGCAGAGTGTTGGCTAGCCAAGACTTCGCACATCCAAAAAGATGAAATTTGCGGAGATGAGGATGTTGAGATGGATGTGCGGGCATAAATGGAGGGATATGATTAGAAATGATGATATCCGGGACAGAGTGAGAGTGGTCTCGGTGGAGGATAAGATGCGGAAAGCGAGGTTGAGATGGTTTGGGCATGTGCAGAGGAGAGACACAAATGCCCCAGTGCGGAGGTGTGAGAGATTAGCTATGGACGGGTTCATGAGGGGTAGAGGTAGGCCGAAGAAGTATTGGGGAGAGGTGATTAGACAAGATACGGCGCAGGTGCAACTTACTGAGGACATGACCTTAGATAGAAGGTTGTGGAAGACGTGGATTAGGGTAGAAGGGTAGAAGGGTAGTAGGTAGTCGAGCGTAGTCCTACGTACGCTTACAAATTGGTAGTGTAGTGTTGTTTCTGGAGGCCCGCTTCGCCTATCATACTAATAGACGCATTATTACTTTATAGTCCCTCGTAGTTTGAATTCTGTTGATATGTGTTCTTTAGTGTACTTTGTTTATCTAATGTACTTGCGGTAGTTACTGCTTCTTTTTTCAGAATGCGCTATCTAAGCTTATTCTCTTTTCATATCAGCATTTTCATACTGCTTTAAATTTCTTGTCCCGGTCTGACTGACTGTTTCTCTTGTCTTGCCTTGTTGTGATTGCCTTGCTTATGCTTATGCTTATGCTTTGTCTTGAGTCGAGGGTCTTTCGAAAATAGCCGCTCTACCTACCAAGGTAGATGTAAGGTCTTCGTACACTCTACCCTTCCAGAGCCCACGTTGTGGAATTTTACTGGGTATGTTGTTGTTGTTGAGATCATTTACAACCACACAAATATCTAAGATTTATTTTGGACCATACATTTCAAAAGTTTTCATTTATTTCTTAAACTTTATGTCAAGTCAAACTAGGTCAATCTTTTTGGAGTGGAGGGAGTACTTCTTTTGTTTTAGTTCATATAAAGTGGTTCATGTTGCAACTAAGGGGTGTTTGGATTGACTTATTTTAAATGTTTTTTTAGCTTTTAAGTGAGATAAAAAGTGTTGTTAAACACTTATTTTTAAGCTAAAAATGTACAAAATAAGCCAAAAGTTAAAAGTTGGGTAGGGACCAACTTATGACTTTTAGCTTATAAGTCACTTTTAGAAAGTCAATTCAAACACACTCTAAAATTATTAGATGTCATGCACAACTAGCAAACTTCGAACCAAGATAAATTAAAAATTATTTATAATATAATTTGGAAAATTGACCGACATTCATTCGGGAGGAGATAAATAATCTACTAATATAAAAGAGAACAAAAATATTAAGAGGATAATTTTGATAATCTTTTATTTGGGTGCCCAAGAATATCGTAATAAATGTTGAGATATACAAAGTTATAAAACCCTTCTACTTTCACCATCTTGCTAAATATATTAAACATAGTTATAAAACTCCAAAAAAAAAAAAATAGCTATTGTCTTGTAAAAAATTAATAATGCAAATTGAACATTGGTTAAGTGAAAATCATAAATTCAACCAAAACACTTGTATGCATGATTTCAGGAGGCAATGTGAAATGAACAACATATATTTGGGGTCAACATTGATTCCCTAAGAAATTAGCAAAAATTAAGAAACAATTACTGCTAATTCAATTCTGTCTACAACAGAAAAGCAAAATTTCAAACGTAAACCTAACCGTCTCCCTTTACGTGTTTCTTTAATCTGAATGTGAGAACGCTAGCTGTATTAATTACAACTCTCAGAAACTTGTTTGTTTCTCCAAAATAATGCAATAGGGTCACTGTTTTAGTAAATATATTTTTTTAAGGTTCAAAGAATATGAATTTCATTGCCTTTTAATTTACTCCCTCCGTTTAATTTTTTTTGTTTGACTAGGTATGAAATTTAATAAATAGAAGAAGTTTTTTGAATCTTGTAGTCTTTAATTAAAGATTTGTGAAGTTTTTAAAATTTTGTGATCTTAAACTTGCCAAAACTTACTAAATATAAAAAATGACAATTTTTTGGCATAAATAAAAAATAAATAAATAAGATACTTAAATTGAGACAGAATGTGTAATTATTTTTCTTTTTCATACGTTTCTTTCTTAATGGGAAAACACAATGTATGAATTATCTATGCCATTCGGCTGAGGGGATACTATTTATTATCCTAATTGACGTCTATCATAATCCAGTCCAACATTGGTAGGACGGGGGATCAAATTATTTAGTATCACCAAAATACCCTCAAAATCTAGTTTCAGTTATAAAAGTCATAGAAGTTGTATTAATCATTGTTGGAAATTTAACTATGTGGATTAAGTTTTTTTCGTCTTTAGTGACTTAAATATGTGGGCCCCGCATATCGAAACCATCGTTTCTTCACACATGCCTAATATACTAAATGAGTAGATGATATTAGTGTCAAGTATCGTCAAATTTCGTTAAGAAATGAAAGAGATATTGATACACAAAGTAAGGTGTTTAAGACATGAATAGATGAATTGTTTTGGCAAAAAATAACAAATCTCCCTCATATGTAGAAGATGGAAGGGTTGAGCACTATATAAGCTCTATTTTTGAGTAAAGGTTTGGGACCCCAAGGGGTAACCCATGTGTTTAGAAGAGGGAGGACCTAGGTGAGCTTGGGTTCGGGGCTAAGCCCCACACGCGAATGCTGCTACTACTCAAGGGAATGTTGTTGTCCCTGCTCCTGCCAGTTTCCAAGGAGAACGCCCAAAAAAGTTTCTGGGTACAAATTTCAAGAGATAGCAACAAAAGATATTTTTCTATCGTACTACGTTGAACCTGTCACGCTTTCTGATAGAAGATCCTCCTTCTGATGGGGATGCAATAGACACTCAATATAACACAACGTCTGAAGTGGGCGAAGATATCCAGGTCACAAATGCCCTGAAGTTAACTTTGGATGCTTGAAATCATAGTGATTTCATGTGCAAAAACTGCATTCTGAACAGTCTGTCGGATACACTCTATATTGTGTATTGCACCGTGAAGACGGCAAATGAGTTGTGGGAAAAACTCGAGAAAAAGTACAGCGCACGGGATGCGGGTACTCAGAAATTCATCGTTAGAAAGTTTCTGAAATTTCAAATGGTGGATGGTAAATCAGTGATGTCCTAAATCCAAGAGTTTCAAATGATTCTTCATCATCTGGATTTGGAAGGAATAAAGCCAAATGAACAGTTTATGGTTGCATCTTTGATTGATAAATTGCCTCCCTCACGGAACGAGTTCATGAGTTATCTCAAACTAAAGACAAAGAAAATAGGGTTTGAAGATCTTATTGTCAAAGTGCAAATACAAGAGGACAATAAAATGGCTATATCTAAGGGAAATCAGCCAATGGAGGCAAAGGCGAATCTGGTTGATTCAATGGGAAACACCAACAAAAAGCGTAAGTACCAGGGAGGTGGCAAAAGCCAAACGATGGAGAAGTTCAAAGGAAACTGCCATCACTGTGGAAAGTCTGGCCATATGATCAAAGAATGCCGCAAACTGAAGCGAGAGCAGAAGAAAAAGGCCAAGGCTAACGTTGTGCAAGACAAGAATGATCTTTCGAAACTTAACTACATGATTGTGGATTTCTCGGCTGTAGTGTTGGAGGCAAATCTGGTGGAGAATCCAAGGCAATGATAGATAGACACGGATGCAACCCGTCACATCTGCTCTAACAAGAGTACATTCTCCTCTTACGCCCCAATCTCGGGCAAAAAGTTGTTCATGGACAACGACACTACCTCTGAAGTGCAAGGGGTTGGAAATGTTGTCCTCAAAATAACTTCAGGAAAAGAGCTTACTCTGAAGGAAGTGATGCACGTCCCTGACATCCGCAAGAACTTGGTTTCAGGGTCACTGTTGGTCCAGGCTGGCTTTAGACTAGTTTTTGAGTCCAACGAATTTGTAATAACTAAGAATGGTATATTTGTAAGAAGGGGCTTCGCGTGTGATGACCTCTTCAAAATGAATGTTGTGTCTGTAATCCATTCATCTAATGAAATAAAGTCTTCTACCTACTTGCTTGAGTCCTCTAATTTATGGCATCATAGATTAGGACACGTTAACTATAAATACATTCAAAAGTTAGTAAAGTTGGAATTTTTGCCTTCTTTCGACATAAACCCTCAACATAAATGTGTGGTGTGCGTAGAGGAAAAATTAACCAAATCGTCTTTCCATTCAGTCGAAAGAAACACCGCTCCTCTAGAACTTATTCACACCGACATATGTGATTTAAAGTTTGTGCAAACTAGAGGGGAAAACAAGTACTTTGTGACTTTCATTGATGATAGTACAAGGTATTGTTATGTTTACTTGTTGAAAAGTAAAGATGAAGCGTTTGAAGCATTTAAACGTTACAAAGCAGAAGTTGAAAATCAACTAAACCTATGGATTAAGGAAATTTGTAGTGATAGAGTGGGAGAATACGTAGCACCGTTTGAAGAATACTGTGCTCAATTCGGCATTGTTTATCAAATGATTGCTCCTTACTCGCCTCAGTCTAACGGTATTGCCGAGCGCTAAAACTGTACGTTAAAGGAAATGATGAATGTTTTACTTATCAATTCTGGTTTAACCTAAAATATGTGGGGCAAAACGATTCTTACCGCTAATAGAGTTCTCAATAGAGTTCCGCATAAGCGTAAGGATAAAACTCCATATGAATCATGGAAAGAAAAGAAACCCACTTACAAATATTTGAAAGTGTGGGGCTGTTTGGCAAAGGTCGAAGTACCTAAACCAAAATAGGTCAAAATTGGACCTAAGACTATAGATTGCATATTCATCAGATATGCAAATAACAGTAGTGCTTATCGCTTCTTAGTGTATAAGTCGGAGATACCTGATATCCATGAGGGTACGATCATGGAATCAAGGAATGCTGAATTATTTGAACAAATCATTCATAGAAAGGAAAAAAATAATTCTGCACAAACGAAGTTATGAACAAAATGCTCAAAATCAACAAGACTCGGAGTTTTTGATTATCCGGAACTAGACGTTCCAGATCTACAGGACTCAGAAGTTACTGCCTATCCGAAACTTAATGTTGTAGACCTACAGAACTTAGGGGTTCTAGAGGTTGAACCAAGACAGAGAAAAAGGGCCAAAAAGGACAAAACCTTTGGTCCATACTTTCTAACCTATATGGCTAAAAATGAACCGAGGACAATTAAGGAAGCATTGTCAACTCCAGAAGCACTTCTTTGGAAAGAAGCTATAGAAAGTGAAATAGATTCCATCATGCAAAACTATACTTGGGAAATGGTTGTCCTTCCTCCGGGAAGCAAACATTTGGGTTGCAAGTGGATACTCAAAAGAAAGTACAAAGCATATGGAACTATTGACAAATATAAGGCCAGATTAGTTGTCAAAGGCTACAGACAAAAGAAAGGTCTCGATTACTTCGATACATACTCCCTTGTGTCTAGATTAACGTCCATAAGGGTATTCATATCCATTGCAGCTTTGCGTGATCTTGAGATACATAAAATGAATATTAAGACAGCCTTACTAAATAGAGAGTTAGAAGATGAAATATACATGGAACAACCCAAAGGATATGTGGTTCCAGGAAAAGAAAAGAAAGTATGTCGACTTGTTAAATCTCTGTACGGACTCAAACAAGCCCCGAAAAGTTTGATAATACTTTATTATCAAAAGGTTTCTCCATAAATGAATGTAATAAATGTATCTATATCAAAGGGAATTCTGACTCATTTGTCATGATATGCCTTTATGTAGATGACATGCTCATCACCGGAAGTAGTCTAAACTTGATCCTAGAAACCAAAAATATGCTAAAACAATGTTTCGACATGAAGGATATGAGTATTGCAGATGTAATCTTAGGAATTAAGATTTCTAAGACATCTGACGGACTGGTCTTATCTCAATCTTATTATATTGAAGATATTTTGAGGAAATTTGATGTATTTGACAATCCTCTATGAAGTCACCAATGGATATGAATCATAGAATTGATAAAAATTGTGGTGCACCCGTATCCCAAGAGCGATATGCGCAGGTCATTGGTACCTTAATGTACATTACAAACTGTATCCAACCCGATATCGCTTATCCAGTCAATAAGTTGGCTAAGTTTACTCGTAATCTTGGAAATGATCACCGGAAGGCATTAAATCGGATACTATGATATCTGAAATATTCGCTGACTTACAGAATACATTATTCAAGATTTCCAACCGTATTAGAAGGATACAGTGATGCAAACTGGATATCGAACATAAAAAACACCAAATCTACCAGTGTGTATGTTTTTACAATTGGTAGTGGGGCTGTGTCTTGGAAGTCTTCCAAGCAAACATGCATCACCCGATCCACGATGGAATCAGAGTTTATCGCTTTGGACAAAGTGGGAGAAGAAGCAGAATGGCTTCACGACTTCTTAGAGGATATCCCTTGTTGGGATAAACCCGTGCCTTCGGTGATGATTCACTGTGACAACCAATCGGCTTTAGGAAGGGCCCGAAGTAATATGTACAATGGCAAGTCTAGACATATTCGTCGGAGACATAATACCGTTAGGAAGTTGATCACCACAGGTGTCATTTCCATTGATTACGTCAGATCAAAGGATAATATAGAGGATCCATTAACTAAGGCCTACCCAAAGATCAAATATTCTGCCTGTCTAGGAGAATGGGCTTGAAACCCAAACAATAAGAATCTTTATGATGGTAACCCAACCTTACTGATTGGAGATCCCAAGAATTTGGTTCAATGGGACAACTAAACTGTAGAGGTTCAGTTTTAGCGCTTCACTTGAAGTAAGAGCACTTCAGATTATTATTCTTTAAAGAAATATAATTCCAAAGTTGTTTCCGCGATAGACATTAAGTGCTACCTGCATAATGGGTAAAGGATAAGTTTCTGAAACTTTTAATGATTCCTAACACTTGCGAGTGGGGTATAGCAGGATACATTATAGGAGATCACCTATTTAAGTGCGAAGACAGTCCGCTTCAAATGTTCGCACTTAAGAATTCAAGAGTTGTCCATGGCCATAACGGACAAAACTATAAGAAGAAATAAAATAAGAGGAGTTATTGTGTTGATATCATTGTCTTGGCTTACACTAAACACTGACGGTTCAAGACATCACGTTCACCGCGCAGTAAGTAAATTTGATGGGAATCGACTAAGGAAGGTTCATAGCCGAAAGCTACCTTTCCTGATGCAATATCTTTCCGCTGGAAGATTGGTGAACTTTGGCACCCTGTGTGCACCAATTCTTTTTCAAGAGGGGATTGTTGGAAATTTAACTATGTGGGATTGAGTTTTTCCCATATTTAGTTTCTTAAACACGTGGGTCCCGCATATCAAAAACATCATTTCTTTGTACATGCATAATCTACTAAATGAGTAGATGATATTAGTTCCAAGTATCGTCAAATTTCGTTAAGAAATGAAAGAGATATTAGTACACAAAGTAAGGTGTTTGAGACATGAATAAATGGATTGTTTTGGCCAAAAATAATAAATCTCCCACATAGGTAGAAGATCGAAGGATTGAGCACTATATAAACTCTATTTTTGAGTAAGGGTTTGGGACCCCAAGGGATAACTCATGTTTTTAGAAGAGGGAGGACCTAGGTGAGCTTGGGTTCGGGGCTAAGCCCCACACGCGCGTCATAGCCGCCCGCCTATCCGATCCGGTCCTCCTCGGGCTAGGGTCACGGGCTGTGAGCTTTCTTTCAAAATTTTCTGTTTAGTCCCTGAAGTATTTCTTATTTATACTTTGGTCCCTGAAGATTTGCGAAACGTTGCAACGGTTTGGAAGATTCCAGAAACGTTGCAACGACCCTCCTCTTCTTCTATAAATTGAACATTACTGTTCATTTTAGAAAAAATAATGAAAAACTCTTCTGTTTACATAAACAACACAAAAACTCAAATAGAAACACAGTTCTGTTCTGTCCTGTTCAATTCTGTTCGAAATACAGAAACACAGAAATTCTCTCCTCTTCAGTAGTATGTTCTATATTTATTTTCTTCGCTATAATCAATTTTACTTTTTGTATTGTTGATTGTTGATGTTTTATCTTGGAAGACTATTGTTCATTACCGTAAAAGTATTTATACAGAGCAATTTTATCTTAAAGACAGAGAGTCATCTCTAGACTCAACTTTCATTTTGTTTAACCTTTCAGACAACATTTTTTCCTACAATCATTTCTCATTATAGATTTTTCTAAGTCCTCTCGTCGATGATTATGAGTTGCTCTTGTCAAGTGTGATACACTCTACGGTATCACACTTTAAGGAGAGTTGCTTATACAGTATTTTGACTCTCTAGACATGCAAATAAGTTTTGTTCAATCCATTCCACCAATGGTACAATGAAAATTTTGTAACAAGAGAGCTTTTTTCGGTGGACCCTCGACACAACAATTGAGAAATCAAATTTTGTACAAGAGTGAAAAAGGAGTAAAATATAGTATTTGTTTTTTACGTCATACATTTAACTATTTAACTAAGTTGAGGGAGTGTACTGTGTACATTACAGATTTCTAAAGATAAGGTGCTTCATTTTACTTAACGGTGTGCGTAGTGTACTGATGTTCAGTAAGAACGATACGATGTCAGTGTGCAAAGCTTTTGTAGCTCAGTTGGTTAGAGCATCCGTTTAGTGAGTGGGAGATCTTGAGTTCAACTCCCAACAAGAACAAAGCGTTTAAAAGAATAGTACTTATATTTATGTTTTTACATCTCCTAAATCAGGGGAGGAGCCAAGTGCGGGGAAGGAGTTCATCAGAACCATATCCGGTGAAAAGTTACAATATATATACAAGATTAAAATTATTTTTTATGTATATATAATAGACATTGAATCCTTGACTTCTTCATATGTTTGCTAACAAAGAGTTTAAAAGAATAGTACTTATATTTATGTTTTTACATCTCCTAAATCAGGGGAGGAGCCAAGTGCGGGGAAGGAGTTCATCAGAACCATATCCGGTGAAAAGTTACAATATATATACAAGATTAAAATTATTTTTATGTATATATAATAGACATTGAATCCTTGACTTCTTCATATGTTTGCTTTTTCATATTTTGAACCCCCTTAGTAAAATTCTAGCCTCATTTCTATTCTTGATGTTGGTGAAATTACAACTGAAATACAATAACAATTAAAAAATAAAAAATGAAGAAAATAATATTTTCAGGCTGAGGTGTGGATATCTCGCTCTCTTCAAGGAGATTCAAGCTCACTGCATCAAATGTTTACCGGACCAGTGGTAATCTTCCTGACTTGTCCCCTCCAGATACAACAGCTCGACCACGTCGTACAACTCAACAAACTCTGGACAAGATGTTGAGTCCAAAACTCCACCAAAAGAACACGTTCCTTTAACTAAATAAAACTCTCCTTTTAACTTACTTTTTTCATGCATTCCAAATTTTCTCTTCCCACTAAAAGCTAAGTATGATTTCTTTTTATAGGTGAAGAAATTTATCCTTGAAATGAATGGATGAAAGTGGGGTAATAAATGAGCAAATAATGGGAGAATTATGGCTTAGAAGTTACATGAGTTACAATAAGAATGTGAGTGAATAATGAGTTGGAGGTTACAAATAAAAATAACGGCCACCACTCCCACTAACTAAAATATGTAATGAGATAGAAACCAAAGGGACACTATTCTGCCACCAACGAAATGTGGTAATTGAAGCACTTTAATATAACTTATTTTTTAATATTAAAATGTGTATTAGAACCTTCAATCCCCCACTCATTTTAATATTAAAATAAAAAAGTATATTAGCTGAAGGTAGATTATTATACATTATGAAGGTGTGCTCTGCATTAAATCTTCACTAGTAAAACAATAATTTTTACTCGAGAGTCGTAGTGGTCTCAGACTTAAACTATGACCGCTTAAGGGAAATAAAGAATTATTGCTTACCCATAATAATCAAGGTGTTGACATGAGTTTTAATAGCCAACACATTACGGTCTTATGCTATCCCAGTTTCATGAGTGCTTTTGAGAACGAGCCTAAATCTCATAGGAAGCGGCTTACTTTCACACTCACATATGTGAAATCTGTCAAGGATGCTTCTGTAACATCCCACATATACGAGCTACATAATTTCATTAAGAGTTCATAGACTCAACCTCCACAAATCGTTACAGAAATAATACACTCACGCCATAGGGAGGGAATAAAAAAATTAGTGCATTTCACAACAAGTCATCATATAATTTATTTTTTCCATTAAACCTGATTTATATGATCTCTAGTCCCCAGTTTGGGTTTTCTATATATGACTCATGAATTTATGGGCTTCAATTCCATCTCCCTCGATGTACTCCAGACCTTTTCTCTTTCCAGGTCTTGGTTAGTGTATCTGCAAGATTATCACAAGATTTGACTTAATCAACATTAATGGTACCACTTGTAAAATATGATCTCACAGTATTGTGTTTTCTCCTTATTGATCTGGATTTACCGTTGTAATAACAGTTTTGAATTCTACAAATTGCAGCGTATTATCACAACGAATTAAAATAGGAGGAATTGATTTTTCAAAATAAGGTATTTAAAATAATAAATCTCTTAACCAATTCACTTTCTCACTGACTAAAGCTAACACAATTAGTTCAGCCTCTATATTAGGGTTAGCAATAGTCGTTTGTTTTATTTATTTCTAACAAATAGCACCAACTCCCAAAGTAAAATATAGTCAGTAGTAGAACAGAAATCACTAGATAAAGTATTTCAATCTGCATCAGAAAAGTCTTCAAGTACAATAGAATATTTTTTTGTAAAACAAGCCCATAAGATTTTGTACCAACTAAATATTTCATAATCTCGTTATGGCATGCCAATGTTCATTACCTGACTTGCTTGTAAATCTGCTAAGTACTTCAACCGCATTCGCAATATCAGGCCGAGTGCAATCATTCACATATTTTAAACTTCCAATTAAGCTAGAATCAAATGGAGTTGCAACATGCTTGCAATCAAGAAAGTTATATTTTTTCAAAATTTTCTCAACATAATGTGACTGGTCAAGGAAAATTTCATCACATGTTCTAGTAATTTTTATTCCAAGAATAAAATTTGTCTCGCCAAGATCTTTCATATCAAAATGGCTTCTAAGAATATTTTTAGTTTCACCAATAATATTCATGTTAGAACCAAAGATCAATAAATCATCAACACAGAGGCAAACAATAACATGTGAATTATTCCAAGACTTATGATAGATTCACTTATCACACTCATTTGTTTTTAAAACCATTCTCAATCATGCATGAATCAATTTTTTTGTGTCATTGCTTTGGTGCATGTTTCAAGCCATATATGAATTTAGTAAATTTACACACTTTGCTTTCTTGGCCTGCTTCAACAAAATCTTCGGGTTGTTTCATATAAATCTCCTCATTTAGATCCCCATTTAAAAAAAGTATTTTTACATCCATTTGAGGATTACACCAATAGCAATTAAAAGTCCGATGGATGTAATTCTAATAACCGAAGAAAAAGTATCAAAATATTCTAGGCCTTCTAATTGCTTATATCCCTTAGCAACTTGTCTAGCCTTGTATTTATCAACTGAACCATCTGATTTTAACTTTTTTCTTAAGACCCATTTATACCCAATTATTTTACAACTCGATGGTAGATCAACTAACTTTCAAGTTTTATTATAAATTAGTGATTTCATTCATCATTTACAATTTCTTTCTAAAAAATAGCATCATGTGAAAATAAAGCTTCTTGTAAATTGAGAGGGTCATCTCCAACATTAAAAACATAAAAATCAGGATCAAAATATTTTTCTATTCTAGCTCTTTTACTTATTCTTAACTCAAACTCATCATTTTTTTCATTTTCTAAAACAGAAGTAGAAGAACTAGGTGGTGACAAAATATTTTCTTTAGTCCTAAGGCCTCCACTATTTTTAGAATCAAATGAAAATTTACTTTCATGAAAAATAGTATAATCTGATTCTATTATAATATTATCTTCCAGACTAAAAATTCTATAGATTGTACTATTTGAAGCCTAACTAAGAAAAGCACAAGTAGTAACTCTTTTACCCAACTTAAAAATTTTGAGATCCATTAACCTCACATAGGCTAAACAATCCCAAACTCTTAGATATCTTAAATTTGGCTGGTGACATTTCCACAACTCAAATGGTGTTAATTTAGTCTTTTTATGAGGCACACAATTCATCACATAACAAGCAGTTAAATAGCTTCACCCCAAAAACTTAGAGGTACACTTGACTAAGTAAGCATGACATTTGTTAACTCAACTAAAGTTATATTTGTTCTTTCTGCTACACCGTTAGATGTAGGAGAATAAGGTGGAGTAGTTTAATTATTCCCAATGATCTAACAAAAGAATTAAACTCATTAGACTCATATTCACGACCTCTATCACTTCTAATTCTTTTATTTTTCTAACAAATTGAATTTCAACCTCACGGAGAAAAAAATTAAAATTTTCAAAAGCATCACTTTTATTTTTCATCAAGTAAACATATGTATACTTAAAAAAAATCATCAATAAAAGTGATAAAATACCTATTTTCTCCACGAGTTAAAATTCCTACAAGTTCAAAAATATCAGTGTGAATTAACTCTAACAATTTGAATTATCTTTCAATTTGAAAATGAGGTCTTTTAGTGATTTTGGCTTTGCTACAAGCCTCATATTTTTCAAAATTATTTTTAATTATTGGGATTAATCCTAAACTGCTCATGATTCCCACATAACGATTATTAATATGACACAAACGAGCATGCCAAAAATTAGTAGAAGAAAGCATGTAAACAGAATTAGCAACTTTATTCATTTCAACATTAACTTGAATATTTCATCACAAGCATACCCCTTTCCCACAAAATACCCTTTTCACTATTATATATTGATTAGACTCAATAATTTGTTTGAAGACTGCTTTATTAAGAAGAAAACTAGACATCAAATTTTTTTCTCATGGAAGGAGTAAAAAGTACATCTTTTAATGTTAATATCCTTCCAGAAGTGAAGCTCAACTCGACATCTCCCTTTTCAAGCACCTGAGTGGTGCGAGAATCACCAAGCATGATGGTTTTGGACTCCTCAAAATGAGTATACACATTAAACCAATCTTTGTCATAGCAGACATGACGGTTTGCACCAGAATCATCCCATCATCCATCAACATTTTCAACCATATGTATGCTTGTTATCACCGCAATAAGTGGCTCTTCGATAACGTTCGCCTGAGGTGTAGGACGACATTTTCGAAATTTACAAAATCGAGCAATATGCCCACTCTTGCCACAGACAGAGCATGGTCCTCCATTTTGAGCTTGTCGATTTTGTGCTTGGTTCTTTCCACCATTAAATTGGGAGGTCTACCATGATTTTTCTTGAACATTTTTTTTCTTAGGCTTCAAAGAGGTATTTTGTCAGCATTAGGAGTAACATTATTTGAAGTAATTAAATTTACCTTGTTTGTGACGGGATGTAAGGTGCTCTCTTCCGGTTGCAAAAGTGCATCTTAGCCCCTGCCTCTTATTCCATGTGAATTCGCATAATCAACGTCTCAAGTGTAGTTTCATTTTGTTTGGGCGCATAGTTTTTTGAAATTCCTTCTAAGAAGGTCGAAGTTTATCTAGTATGCCACAAACAATAAGGTTATCTCCAATCTTGATCTCCTCGGACCTGAGCTTTCCAACAATCATTATAAAATCTTGAGCTTTGTCTATCACTGATTTGTTGTCCACCATTTGAAAATGAAAAAATCTACTAGCAGCATATTTTTTCGCTCCAGCCTCTTCAGTATCATATTTACTCTACGGTGCTTTTCAAATTTTCTTTGCACTAGAGTAAGTTCTATCATAATAATCATAAAAATTATCAGATAGATAATTAAGTAAATAATACCGACACTTGTTTGAATCTTCATCGTACTTTTCAACTTTCTCTTGAAGAGAAATAAATTATTTATCATTTATGGAAGAGTTGTCTACTTTGTTTGGATTCTTCTCAGTTAACATAAGAAACATTGAGAAGACTTAAGTAGAAAAATACTTTACTCTTCCATCTCTTAATATGTGTATCGTTGAACCGAAATGGCTTGATAAGATCTCCCACTTTGACATCCGTAGATTTTTCAATTGTTGCAATTGATTCTCCTTAAAATTGTTGGTGAAATTACAACTGAAATACAATTACAATTGAAAATAATATCTTCAAACCGAAGCGCGAATATCTCGCTCTTTTTAAGGAGTTTCAAGCGTACTGCAACAAATGTTTACCGGTCCAGCAGTAATCTTCCTGACATGTCTCCTTCAGGATACAACAGTCCGACCATGTCGTACAACTCAACAAACTCTGGACAAGATGTTGAGTTCAAAGCTCCACCAAAAGAACACATTCCTTCAATTAAATAAAACTCTCTTTTTAACACATTTTTTCATGCACTCTAAATTTTTCTCTACCTATTAAAAGCTAAGGATGATTTCTATTTATAGGTGAAGAAATTCATCCTTAAAATGAATGGATGAAAGTGAAATAATAAAGTGAGCAGATAATGAAAAAATTATGACTTAAGGTTACACTACCAGAAGAATGTGGGTGAATAATGAGTTAGAGGTTACAAATAAAAATAATGGCCACCACTCTCACTGACTAAAATATGTAATGAGATAGAAACCAAAGGGACACTATTCTGCCACCAACGAAATGTGGTAATTGAAGCACTTTAATATAACTTATTTTTTAATATTAAAATGCTTATTAGAACCTACACTTGAACTTCGAACTGGTAAATTATTATCATTTCATGCTAAATGGAGTTGAGCTTGTTAATTATATAAGATCAGACAGAAGTAGGAAAGTGTGTTGGAAAAGTTTATCTTTCGGCTTAAAAGAAAGAATATTCTTATTTGAACTTCTAAAATAACTTTGAATTTTGTACTATGCACATATTTTAATCACAATTCACAACTTTCTCTTTCTGTTTTCTTTTTCCCCTTTACTACAGTGGACCGTTGTTTTCCCTTTAGGAGGAATTGTTTTAAAATTTACCGCTCATTATAAAGCTGCTGATACTAAATAATTGTAGTCTTATTTTCCCAACAATCAATATATGGACGAAAAATTAGAAAAATGGAGTACAAGTTATAACTTGAACAAATTTAAAAACGTTGCACTATGACAATATACCTTGAAGAAATAGAAATAGCTCTGTAATTGTAGTACATCTTTGAAATTGACAAGTATTTTGACAATTGAACTTCATTATAACTTGGGATCATGAATATGATAGGTAGCTAACCACAAGAAATTTCTCAAATGTTGTGATGATTGATGAACTCCACAATGATGATTATGCATTTCGACAATAAAAAAAAGGGGGTTTTAGAGTTAGGATTAATTGGGCATACATAGGATAATTAAGGTTTGAGAATAAAAAATATTATTTTACTTAAAATATTTGTCGCTCAAGATTTTTTAATATTTTAATAAAATATTATTTGTGACCGATTAATGGGTAATAAAAATTATCTGTTAATTTTATTGATCCCATTAGGACTTTTTCCATAGATAAAATGATAATGACACCAATATTTGGTGGGATTAAGGCCATGATTAATACTAGTAATTAATAAAGTTACAAAGTTTTGGACTTTGGTCAATATGGATGAGGGAGGTCCATTGGAACAAATCAGAAATCCAATCTAAATTGCTGATTTTTTAATCAACGGCAGATTTGATGGCAAAATTGGAGGAGGAATTACTGCATTGAGTATTTGCCACGTGTCTTTAGCTGATTCCCCATTTTTCTATTTTTCCTCATTCTTCGCTTTTCCCCCTTTTTATTCATGTGCCTAGGATGTGCGTATATCGATTTGTATCCGAAAAATATGAACCGAATAAAAATTAATTTTTTTAAAAAAATAGAATTCAACTTTTTTTTAAAAAAAATCGATATGTTCGGTTTATATTGCCGAACGTATCGGATTATATCTATTTTTTCTAGTGGGCCGGGTCGGGTTGAGGAATTTTTTAAAAAAATTGAATTTTCAAAACTGAAATTGACATTCACACCTACACTATCATGAAATTTTGACGTTGAAATCTATTGTGTATCGTGAGATGTTTACTAAAGAAAAGAAAAATTAGTAATCGATTTGGGGGAAAACACAAATTGATTGGGAAAATTGATGTTTTTCTAAAATTTGGCTGCGCCAAACCGCCTTACTGGCCCCGTCTCGAAAAAATACCCAAAATCAAAAAAGAAATCGGGTAAAATGGACATTCGAGCGCAGAGTTATGACCATTTAAAGTTTTATCAATTTACAACTACTTTCTCTCCCTACATTTTATGTCAATGCTTCCGTGATATGTTAATCAAGTTCATGCCGCATTCGACCTCCATAAAAGCTTCATAGATTGACTTTAATGGCTATGATTCAAGAGATAGTAGTAGCCTAAAATAAAAAATAAGATTAATTACATATTTAATTCGGTTCGGTTCGGTTCGGTTCGAAAATTTAAAAACCGAACCGAATCACTAAATCGTGATTCGGTTCGGTTTTTCCAAAAAAAATTTAAATCGAATAAAAATCGAACCGAACAGCCAGTTCAGTTCGGGTTTTTCGATTCTCCTACATGTGCCATTTTGTTACGTGGTCTACCATTGAATATGATGGAATAATTAAAATTAGACCTTGAATGTAAATAAGAATGAAAACTCGACGATAAGAAACATTTTAGTGCCAGTTTACATTGACTTATTTTAAGTACTTTTAAATTAAAATAGCTTATAAGTACTTCTGTGGTGATTTGATAAAATAAAAAAAATGCTTTTAAGCTTTTATTTTTAAGCTAAAATAGCAAAAATAAGTCAAAAATCATAAGCTAGAATTCCTAACTTATGACTTTTAGCTTATAAGTCAAAAAGTCATAAGCTCATCTAAACCGACTTTTAGCTGTTTTAGTGACCTTCTAATGCGGCTCTAAATTATCGAGCTATTGGGTTACTAAAAATATTACTACTAATATTTGTTTTAAGTTGTACGAAATAATATAAGAGAACCGAGTCAATTCTGAAGTGAATAAATCCAAGTAAGAAGGTATATTTCCATGTAAAAAAAGATTACGTTCTGTTTGGCAGGCATCGCATTACGATATGATCCAAGTAGATGGTGATGTTTGCAATTGACAAGTCTTTTATAACCTTTGCCCAAGACAAGAAACAAATCAACAAAGCTTAGATCGTGATACTCCATCTGTCTCAATTTGGTTCATGTTCTGTTTTCTATTTGTCAATAAAAAAATTGACGTATTACTAATATGAAAAAATATTGATCTCATTGTACATTTCAATATTTTATTTGATGCTAAAGGTGCTTTTTAGTATTTTATGCAAATTTAATTTATCCCAAGCTCATCATGCAGCAGGCCCCACTCAAACCGATATCGAGGCCGCGATGCACACACTAGGGTTAACTCAACCGGACCCAAATTGGTATATGGATACCGGTGTCATTACTCACATGACTTCCGAATCAGGTACTCTCTCATCTTATTCCAATTTGAGCGCCCCTCGGGGGATAATTGTTGGTAATGGCAGTTCTATTTCAATTCTAGGGTATGGTCAGAAAACAGTGTCTCCCCCCAATCCACCACTCCTCTTGAAAAATACTTTACATGCTCCTAAATTGATTAAAAATTTAGTGTTTGTCCGAAAGTTCACAAATGACAATTCTGTTTCTGTTGAATTTGATCCTTTCGATTTCTCTGTGAAGGATTTCAAGACGGGGAGTCATCTCATGAGGTGTGATAGTAGGGGATCTGTATCCTATCATGCCGGTTTGATCCATCGAGTCGGCCTTGCCGTAAGCTTTTGCATCCATCTCTCCTTCCATGTGGCATGCTACTTTGGGTCATCAGGATCTTCTATTTTATCCGTTTTAGATAAAAATAGCTTTATTTCTTATAAAGTGCAGTCGTACTCCAATTTGTCAGTCTTGCTCATTAGGAAAAATTGTTAAGTTACCATTTGTAGACTCCAATTCTCATATTTCTATGCCATTTGACATTATTCATAGCGACTTATGGACATCTCCTGTTCTTAGTTCAGTGGGTCATCGATATTATGTTCTCTTTTTAGATGATTATTCTAGATTTTTGTGGACGTTTCCAATTGCAAATAAATGACAAGTGTTTTCCGTCTTCATCAAATTTAGAGCGTTCATTCGTACTCAATTCGAAAGAGACATAAAAAATATTCAATGTGATAATGGAAAAGAGTATGACAATAGGGAGTTTCGGGAGTTCTGTGCTACTAATGAGATCAATTTTAGGTTTTCATGTCCTCATACATCTCCACAAAATGGAAAGGCCGAACGCAAAATTCGTTCCATCAATAACATTGTCCGAACTCTCTTAATTCATGCCTCCATACCTCCATATTTTTGGCATCATGCTCTACAAATGGCCACCTATCTTCTTAACATAATTCCTTCTAAAGGTCTGACATACTCTTCCCCCCTCCAAATCCTATATAATAAGAACGCTCCTTATTCCCATCTTCAGGTTTTTGGGTGCTTGTGTTTTCCGTTATTCCCATCTACCACAATTAACAAACTTCAGGCTCGGTCTACCCCGTGTGTATTTTTGGGTTATCCATCTAATCATCGTGGTTATAAATGCTTTGATTTATCCTAAAATAAAATCATAATTAATCGCCACATTCTTTTTTATGAAACCCAATTTCCTTTTGCGAAAGTTCAGACTCCCGAGCCTCGGTCGTATAATTTTTTGGATGAACAAATATCCCCGTATATTATTCGGAATTTTTCGGACATATCCCGCACCCAAAATCCTCCAGGCCATCGCTTGCTTGGTCCCACGGTCCGCCCGACAACGGTTCCGGTTTACGGATCGGTCCAGCAATTGGGCGATCCACCACTGAAACTGGTCCAGAAGACGCCCATCCAGTTTACCGATTTGGGCCAACAGGCCCATTGCTTGCTGGCCCGTCCGTCCCGAGCCCAGAAAATTCTCAAAATTTACTCAATTCTTCCTCGAGCCATAGACCGGTCACTCGTAGTCAGCGGGATATGTTTACACCTAAAAAACATTTTAATTTACATTATGATGTCTCTAAATCTCCCTTACCCCGTAACCCTGTGTCCGCCTTAAATGACCCTAATTGAAAATTTGCTATGACTGATGAATATAATGCTCTTATTGATAATAAGATATGGGAGTTGGTGCCCCGTCCTTCTGGTATTAATGTTATCAGGTCTATGTGATTTTTTGCTCATAAGGAGAATTCAGATGGGTCATTTGCTAGACATAAGGCGCGACTTGTGGGTGATGGTAAGACTCAGCAGGTTGGGATAGATTGTGGTGAGACGTTTAGTCCGGTGGTCAAGCCGGCTACAATTCGCACGGTGCTTAGCTTGGCTCTTTCAAAGACTTGGCCTATTCATCAGTTGGATGTCAAGAATGCCTTCCTACATGGTGACCTCAAAGAAGCTTGATCTATATGCATCAGCCATTGGGCTTGAGGATCCTAACCGTCCGCATCATGTACATTTATTGAAAAAGTCCTTATATGGGCTTAAGCAATCTCCACGGCCTGGTATCACGAGATTTCTTGACCGTTTCAACTATTGGGTTCACTCACATCAGGTCGAGATAATTCCTTGTTCATCTATCGCGATGGTTCGCCCTTGGCCTACATTACATTGTATGTGGATGATATCATCGTATTCGCCTCTTCGATGCCTTGCGCCAGTCTATCATGACCATGCTCAGTTCTGAGTTTGCTATGAAAGACTTAGGGCCTTTGAGTTATTTTTTGGGGATTGCCGTCAAACGTCATTCAGGTGGTTTGTTTTTGTCTCAACGGAAGTATGTTGCTGAGATCATCGAGAGGGCTGGGATGTCATCCTGTAAGTCCACTACTACTCATGTTGATGCAAAACCCAAGCTTAGTCTCGCGGCAGGTGCACCATACGAGGACCCGACTCGCTATCGTAGTCTTGCAGGGGCTCTCCAGTATCTTACGTTTACCAGACCGGATATTACGTATGCTGTTCAGCAGGTGTGTTTATTCATGCATGATCCCAGAGTTGAGCACATGAATGCAATCAAACGCATCATTCGGTATATTCAGGGGACACTGGACTATGGGTTGCACTTGTATCCTTCTTCTAGATCCACACTTGTCTCATACACAATTGCGGATTGGGGTAGTTGTCGGACAGGCGGTCTACGTCGAGGATATTGTATGTTCCTTGGCAACAACTTGGTCTCTGGTACGCAAAGCGTCGAGCGACTCTATCCCGCTCAAGTGCAGAGGCAGAATATTGAGGGGTAGCTAATGTGGTCTCAGAATCATGTTGGTTACGTAATTTGCTTGTAGAGCTTCATTGCCCCATTCAGAAGGCGACCTTAGTATATTGTGATAATGTTAGTGTCATCTACCTCTCATGTAATCCGGTTCAGGACCAACGCACCAAACATATCGAAATGGACATTCACTTTGTCTGTGAAAAGGTTGCTCGGGGGCAGGTACGCGTATGTCATGTCCCGTCAAGATATCAAGTTGCAGACATCTTTACAAAGGGTCTTCCCTCGGTACTCTTTGAAGATTTTAAGGACAGTCTCAGCGTTCTAAGACCGTCCGCTATGACTGCGGGGGTGTGTTAAATAATGCAATATACACACAATATACAAGTGTATATTGCCTTATTCAAAGGCCACGAAATCAGCCCATATTGGGCATCTCGGTTTTACCTAGTTTTGGTACATAAGATATTGTATATTTGGAAAATATATGTGCAGTATATTGTAATGTATTTGTTACCTAAAATAGGTTTATACACTACCATAATTGTAGAGTTAGAATTATGGTAAAATAAGATTTAGGAATAGAATAGGAATATTTTGTATCTTGTATATATACATATTCAAGTAATGAAAATAATCAAGGGGATTATTTCTTTCACAACATACAACACTTATTTCATTTCCGTCAAATACTACTAGACAAATTGGGATGGAACCACTTGTGTATAACACTACGCATAGAGCTGTCAAAACGAGCCAGCACAGCCTAACCCAATCCAAGCCTCGCGATTGAGGAATTTAATGGGCTGGGGCGGGCGGGCCCTTCAATTGAAAGGGCCTTAAAATGGCCATCCCAACCCAGCTTTACAAGGGCTGTGAGCTGGGGCAGCCCTTCATTATTTTTAATAAGAAAATTTATTTTCAATCTAAATTTGAACCTATAAGTATGCTAATTAGTTAACATTTTTAACATATAATTATATAGAAGTACATAATTCCACGACAACTTATATCATATTCAGCACCTATAGATTGTCAAGCACATGTGAATCAGTTTGTGATAAAATTATCTTAATTAACATCTCTATTTTCAACATTCATATGCAAAGTTAATTAGCTAAACATTATCAAATAACTACATTTTAAAAAATAATAATATTTAAATTCACTTAAAAATATACCACTTTGAATTTGGTAAAGTTCTGCAACGTAATTTCGAGTAACAACAAGTATTTGACAATTTCATGATGGATGCAACTTACATGCTTTGTGATTAGAAATTTTAGTATTAGGGTATACTTGGTGATTAGAAATTTAACACTAAATGAGAAATGTATTGTGTAAGATACTAAAACTAATTCGGTAATCACTATTCCTATTTTTTGTTTATTTTTTCATAATTTTCTTTTTAAATTTCAAGTTAACATTAAATTGCAATAATGCATACAACTTCTAACTTGGTAGTTAGGATTTAATGTTAAATGAGTAAAGTATTGTGTAAGATATTAAGACTTATTTAATAATCGTTATTTCTATTTTTACTTCTTTTACATATTTTTTTTATTTTTAATTAATCGAGATAGTCTTTTGGCCCACGGGCCGACCTCGGCCCAACCTCAGTCAGGCCTCAAGGGTCAACAGGCTGACTTGGGGTCGACTTATAAGCCTCAATTTTAAATGAGCTTAAGAAATTTTAGCCCAACCCTACCTCAATAGCGGGCTGGGAAAGGCTGGCCTCAAGGCCCAAGCCCATTTTGACGGCTCTAAATACGTGTGTATAACAAGGTAACAAATGAAGTTTCCTAGATTAATAACACATTTAATTAATTGATTGTGTTTTAAGAAAGAATAATTACACTGTATATTAATTGAGGTAATAATATTATTAAATTAGGCTTGCTTTTTTAAAATCTACAAAAACTGACCCACATTTATTTTTGACTATCACCGTCGCCGGAACAAAAGATCGGGCGGCGACGCTGCTTTGTCGCGGCTCCACTGCTTTACTCCCCTCCTCTCTCTCTCTCTCTAATTTTTTGCCATCGTTACCGTTGAAATTAGAGATCGAATAGCGACAATACTTCGATTGCCTCCTCCTCCTATCTTTCTCTCTGCTGCAGCAGCTTCTCTTCCTCGTCGGAAGTAAGAAGTTGATCCTTGTTTGGTCATAAGGATAATAGTTCTTCTTAGTTCAAGGGCGGCCGGACCGGGAAAACTTGACTTTTACATAATTAAATAGAAAGTCTAAATAAGGAAAGGGGTACTAAAAACGGACTACTACCAATTAGGGTAGAAAGAAACAGTAAGTGCCGGGTAAAGTGACTTACTTGAATGGTGAGCTATCCTACAAAACTATTTGCACAACAGGGTTATGAAAATCCACGAGAAGCGACTGGGCGGATTGACTTATTATTCCTCCTCGTCCATTAGTTCAGTTCCTTAGTTCAATCAGTACATTCCTCAAAACCTATTTCCGCAAGTGTCATTTCTCTTATTCCACAATATGAGATTGTGTTAGATTGAATTGAATCTTGTATAACAACTAGAGCCTTATTAATTTAGAGACTTTATCAATAGTATAAGTGGACATCTCAAAGGTATAAGTAGATATTAGTCTTGCTGGTTCGGGCGGTAACTAAAAATAGGTAGGTGGGTTTAATAGACTTTGTTGAAATGAGGCATCGTAGAAATCGTCGGTAGACAAACGAGTTCGCCCCCATTCAGTTGCAGGTCGCCTTTTCTACCTTTCTATCTACACTTCACATCCCAGCAAATGGAGGAGCAAGTTATGGAACAATTGAGCTTATTGTTGGGCTGGTTATTCAGAGCTATCAATTGGTTATTGGATTTCGTCCCACAACTAGAAGAAGATCGCTTCGGGGTCACTGTGGTGTGGCTGAATGTAGAGCAGTCCGCCCTTACAGCCTTTTATCAGTAAATTATTTAGAACTTCGGTCTCATGAGATCTATGCCGGCCGTCGGAATCAGACGAAGGTCGAAGGACTATTCGATTCATTAAAAGGCATAGCGGCGCCCTCGCCCGACGCCATTTTCAGACCTAACAGGTACTAAGGACGTTTCCAATACCGATAGCAGCTCCCGCTGAAGTAATTGTAGCAGCTCCTGCACCGATTGATTTTGCACCTTTTAACATTTGAATCTCGAATTCTCCTCGCGCTTTTTTCATCATAAGTAGGATTTTCTCTTCGAGAACACTCGCCTCGTCGATTCTTCCCCTCGTTCTTTTTATCAACGATTACTTTCATTCTTTAAACAATTAAACAATGTCAAAAAGTACGTTATATATACTAAATACACTATACAGTAGAAACTCTATTAATTAATACTCGATTATTTAATAAACTCTCTTAGATAATATTTTTGGTTGGTCCTGATTCGGGGATAACGTGCTAAATTAATAATTCGCTAAAATTATAAGATAATACATTTTTGATTATTCATATAGACCCCATGTAAAATATAAATTAATAATTCCTTAGATACTACATAATACATGAGTGATTTATGAAGACTTCTTGAAAAAAGACTCAATTGTCTTTTATTTTTTGTTGAAATCAATGTCACATTGAATCTCATCCCTATTTTTCTTATCATTGTAAGAACTTCTGGTGTTATTTTCTCATAGCTCAACAAGAAATTATTAATGTGATTGCCGTTTTAATAGCCTCATTTCGCGAAGGGGGCTCTACTGTAGAACTTTCATCACCATCTTCATCACTTTTATCAGTTCACATAACGCTCTCAATTATTTCTTCATCAGTCAACAACTGTGAAACTACATTTTCTTCTGGACAGTTCAGGACATGTTCGACATCCATTGTTTGTGTTAGCATGATTTGATCTTGTGTTTATATAGGAAATATTTTTTAATATCCATAAAGTAGTACATTGAACACAAGAAGCATAATAAAGTGAGAGATTGAAGGGTGCTTCATTTGCTATAGTACATTGAACAATAATGAAGTGGAATGTTTGTAAATTGAGTATTTCATTATAAATTTATCTATAAATTGATAAAGTATTAATTAATAAATAAATTAATAATTATTAATTTATAAATTAAGAATTATTAATTTATTAATTAATTAATACCTCTTTTAATCAATAAATCTTGGTGGTCCCAAGAGCATTAATTTATAGAGTTTCTACCGTATACGATATTCAGAATAAAAGGACAATTTGTAACATGTGAATTGAAAGCTAAAAAGGGACTATTTGTAACATACGAATTGAAAGCTAAAAAGGTCTTCCCCTCAGACCTTTAGACCTGACCAAGAGAAGTAAGACCGGTAGCCAATAACTCAGAAAGAAAGGTCCATCTCCCTATAGGTCGAGCCTCTTTTCAGTCACCATCTCACTTCGTTCGAGCTGAGTTACATCCACCCTCACAGAAAGCGTGGGAAATTGGGAGAAAAAAGGCTTCCAATATTATTAAACCACATGCTCCACCGCTTGTGCAGGCCCCCGTCAATTCCTTTGAGTTTCGGTCTTGCGACCGTACTTCCCAGCTGAGTGTTTCACGCGTTAGCTGGGCCCCTGATCCTTTTTTGACAAAAATAAGAGGAAAAGGACCCAACTTTAGGACCATCGTGTAATTCAAAGTCTTCCGCATATTAGATTACGTTACAAAATCCATATTCTGAGCGGACCTTCTTTCTATTCCTGGCTTGGGGGCTTCTCTTGGTAAGGAATATTTGTTTGCTTGGCCGGGATCGGCTACTAATGGAATGGAACGAAGAAGTGGAACTTTGCATAAAATGGGTGTGGTTGGATTCTGTTCAACAGCCCAAGGACTTGGAGCACATCTTTTGTTCTTTCCACTGCTTGAAGCGATTGTTACGACCACGAAGAAACGCCTTCTTTTTGTTTTCCCTATGTTGGAATAAGGTAAGGCGGTTCGCTTGAGTTGCTCAACCGCTACTCATGGATCAAAAAAGAAAGCCGGTACCTTGTCAGAAAGACTTGGTTCGTAGAGTATAGGCCTTTCCCCAAGATATTGGTTTCTTGCTCCTCTCCTTCCTTACAATCAAGGCCTAGGATACCTTGATTATCTAGCTATTTGATGTGCAAAGTGCGGATTCTCGGCGCCATTCCTGGACCTGGATATCACTCTTATGGAATCATCAGACTCTTCTTATGCTTTTTTTTCCACCGGGCTTGGCTACAGGAGTGCCAATCAACCTAGCCACCAGGTTTGAGAATAAGGTGGGATCCACAGATGTAGTGGCTGGTGAATCACTGATCAAAGAGCAGATTTTGCAACATAGGAGGGAGGGGGCCTCGTTCCTAAAAAGTCTTCTATAAGCCTTATCTTTTCCCCGAAAAACAGACTTACATTAATGTGTGACTCATATAGCCTAACTAGCTGATTCCAAGGATTGGTGGAGCTATGGAAGAAAAGAACGACGAGACTTACCAGAAGTGAAGTACAGAAGAGCGCATATTAAGAATAAATATTATTTAGCAAGGTTGGACCGCAAATTCGATAAATGAAACTCTACTGACCCCAATCTGAGATCAATCTCGGTCCTTCTGACTCGGACCTCCAGTCCAAAAGGGTTCAAATTCTGTCATGGTAGAGAAGAAAAACGGCGCACGGACAGTACAGAATTCAACCATATTCTTGGTTGTACAATCCAAATTCTCAAAGAAAGCAGACACCCATTCGCATTCATTTTACCAAAAAAGAGCAAATCCCAAAATAACATAACCAAATAATTATTTTGCCAATGAATGATTTTTCGCAACAGAATGTTGGAACTGAAAACCCCTCTACCCCATCGACTAGATCTATCGCTGGAAAGAAGGTGTGAAAAGAGGCATATTGGTTGAATAGGAAGAGATTTCCATAAGTTTACTAACTCTCGGCAATGTTGCATTTCTAATCAGGCTTGTTGCTTTTGTTTTAAAAAGGGCTATTAATCTACGCTCATTGATGAGACTTTGTCTCAAAAAAATCAAGTCTAACTCACCATACTCACTTTCCGACGCCGCCTACACCTCTACGGTGGTGCGTGGAGTAGGTGCAATTCAACGATCTGCAATTCAAAAACTATTAAATCTGGCCAAAAAAAGCTTTTCTAATGACCTCGTCTTGTATTCCGTATTTTTTTTGTTCATCCTTGTGCAATTAGTGCGTAGATTCGAATGTCAAAACCTCGCCGGAAAAACTCAACTCCAGTCACCACCGGCTAGCAAAGACGTCATATCTCTGAACCAGATCTATGTTTATACCCATATATACAATATTGTATAAATGCGTATTTTATATATAATATTTTTTAATATATATACCTAAATATTATACACTTTTATACACCGATATACATAATGTATCTGTCTTTGTATATAAGTGTATAACATTTTATAAAAGTGATTTGAGCTAAAACTTAACAAGGTAAATTCTGAACTATATTTTTACATGTAAATCACCGAATTATACTTTTATGAAATTTTCCCTTTTAAGAACTAATCTTGGTATAAAAAGTTACTGAATAATTCAAACATTGCATATACTTTGTTTGGTTGGTAATTCAACATCGCATATTATGGTATAAAATATGGAATAAGAATATGAGCATTAGTTACCGTTGGATTATAATAAAAAAATAACAAAAATACCATCATCACGTCAAACTCATACCTTACCTTTTAAAAAGGTTGAAGTCATTGACACCCTCTAACTTACCCCTCCGAGTGAGACCTCTAGCACCTGAATCCTTCAAAATCAATTTTAATGTGTCACTTGAACTCAATTGTTGAGGTGTCAAAGTGCGTGCAATACACTACTCCAAAAGGGCGTGAGATATCACATTTTTCCTTTTTAAATATTTTTAACATTAAAAAATAGTTTTAAGAAAAAAACTTATTTTAAATCTATTTAACTAATTAAAAAAAACATTTCAAATAAAAAAAATCTGAAAACCCAGCCCACCCTCCCCGATCTGAAGCCGGATCCACTTCGTCGTCGCCGTCGCCGTCGCTACCGCCACCGCTTTTTTCTTTCCATTTTATTTGGGAGAGGCCGAAAGTGATATGGGTATGGGATTTACAGCAAAAACCAAAGAAAACAATAACAATAGCAGTGGCAGTGAAAGTTGGGGAATGTGTTATCTCTTCCTATTTTTCCCTGAAGAAGATGAAAATAATAACAGCAAGAAAAAACCCAATTTCTCTTGTTCCAATTCTTCTTATTTTTCTTCACTTTCTTTCAAATCCATTAACGCAATTCTCAAACGCTCAAATTCAACTCATCTTCTCTCAAAAGCACAATCCATAATTTCAATTTGTGCACTTTTGATTTTCATCACTCTTCTCCTTTTCACTTGATCAACGTTCGAGCACACAAAAATACCCAATTTCTTCTTCTTCAAATCTCAAAATCCAGAGAAAACCCAGAAATTGATTTTCTTCCCACAAGCATTGCAAGGAATGGATTCGTTGAATAGAGGAGGAACAAGAAAAATTGATTCGTATTTACAGATGAATTGATCAATTGAATCTTCTTTTGCCGCCGGAAAAGAGAATTGTGTCGGAGAAGAGGGAAAGAACCGGCAACTGTTTGCGTAAGAAAGAGAATAATATTTTACTTTTTTGTAATTTTTATTTTTTATATTTAAAATCCAGGTCTCTCTCTTTTATTGACTGTTTTGGCGTGTGAATTTCTTTATGTTTGACTTCATATTAGTTTTGTGTCTAAAGTCTAAATGGTACATTAAAGATTTTGTTGGAGTGTTCAAATGATAGATAGGTTTCAGTTGAAGAGTCTAAATTAAATATACGGATAAGTTAAGTTAAAGAGTCTGTCAATAACTTCAGTCTTTAAAAATATTATCTAATAAAACATAATTTTTCATTGTTAATCCCTATAACACAATTTCTTCATTTTTACTCCAAAAGGTGGAATCTCTCACCCCAGAGCCCCCACACTCCGGTTCGACAGGTCTGTGAAGGAGGTAAATCATGGTGACTCAATTGATTTCAAAGGTTAAACTAGTACCACGCTGCGCATATGAGGCCCTCCTTTATTTCAAGAAGAAACCCCCACACTGCCGCTGACGGGATTCGATCATTGGTCATTACTCCAAATATCCCCTTGAAATCAATTGAGTTGCCCAAGCGGACAAAATTTCTTCATTTTTAAGATTATAATAATTTTTATATTAGTGATCTAAGTATTATAAATCTGTGCATTACTAATCCTTTCATATAATTATTTTAACCAAATGATATGTGGCTGATCTAGACCATAACTATGAATTTACGAGAATTCAATAGCTCCTGCACAGATTATATAGTTATATATATATATATATATATATATATATATTAAATTATAAACATAATTATAATTATATATTCATTTGAAATAGCTATAATAACCCATAATTTTAAATTTTGAATTCACCGCTCAAACGACCCGTCAAAAGGAGTCGTTTATAACGATATGGATCGTTTGAATCAAACGACCCCTATAGTTTGGAAGTAATTGATGAATGGTATGAGATATTCCCTAGTGGCAGGCCAAACATCTATTGACCCATCTAAAGGAGAATATGAAAACCACATTGAAATAAATAATCCTCTTGATTATTTTCATTGATTGAATATGTATATATACAAGTTAAATCTTTCCATAATACTACAAATCCTTTTCATATTCTACTTCTAAATCCTTATTTTACCATAATTCTAACTATACAATTATGGTAGGTGTATAACACTAATTAAGGTGTCCTTTTTATTACAATATACTACAAATATATATACCATATATACTACAACTATTCAGTAAGTAGTGGTGTTTAACACACCACTTGATCATAGCGGGCGATTTTAAGCCTTTGAGGCGTCACTAAAATCTTCAAAAGAAAGCGGGTTGGTAGACCACTTTGTAAAGATATGCAATTTGATGAGGCGGGACATGACATCACGCCGAACTTGACCGCTGCTGACCTTTTCTGGGACAAAGTGAATGTCCGTTTCGATATGTAGCGAATGCGTTGGTGTTGAGCGGGGGTTACTGAAGGTAGATGGAACTAATGTTATCGCAATATACCAAGGTTGCCTTACGAATGGGACAATGAAGCTCCAAAAGCAAATTCGTATGACATGACTGGAGACCACGTTTGCGACCTCGATATATTCCGCCTACGCCTTTGGGCGTGATAGAATTGCTTGGCGTTTGCCAACCGTGAGACCAAGTTGTTGCCAAGGAACATCTGATGGCAGTCGGCCAGATGCGGTGTCGAGAACAACCACCTTGTCGGCGTCAGGTGTAAGAGACAAGTGTGGATATAGGCGAAGGATACAAGTGCGATCCATAGTCCGGTGTCCCTGCAGATATCTGAATGATGCGTTTGATTGCGTTAAATGTGCTCAACCACAGGATCATGCATGAATAAACACCTGCGAGCGCGTATAATATCCGATCCTGGTAAAGAAGTAAAGATCTTGGAGGCCACTGAAGGCTGCGATAGCGGTGGGTCTCGTATGGTGCACCCTGGCTTTGCGGCACTCGGCTTTTGGGTTTGCATCCCGTGGGTGTGGAAGTGGACTTACGAGGATGACATCGGCCTCTACATGATCTCAGCTGACATATAGTTGAGACAAAAACAAGCCACCTGAATGGCGTTTGGCGATCCCAAATAACTTCAGCTGACCCTAAGTCCTTCATAGCAAATTGAGCCCGAGCATGACCATGATAGGCGTATGAAAGCATCGGAGGAAGCGATCAGATGATATCATCCACATATAGAATATAGGCCAATGGCCGAACCACGGCGGTAGATGAACAAAGGTTGTCGACTGTTTGTGTGAGACTGATAGTCGAAACAAAATCGGCCAAATCGTGTATACCAGGCGCGTGGAAGCTGGCTAAGCCCGTATAATGACTTCTTCAACAAAAGCGGCGTGATGAGGTCGGTTGGGATCACACGAAACCCACGGCTGATGCATATGATTGTTTCCTTGAGATCTCCGTGAAAGCATTCTTGACATCTAAGCGATGAATCGACCAAGTATTTGAAAGAGCCAAGCTAAGTGCACGGTCACGCGAATGGTAGCGGTTTGACCCGGACTAAGCGTCTCACCACAATCGATACCAACTGCTGGGTCTTACCATCGCTGACAAGTCGCGCCTTATGCAGGAGCAAAGGACCCATCTGAATTTTCCTTATGAGCAAAATCCACATAGGGCGATAATATTAATACCATATGGGCGGGCACGACTCCCGCGTCTTATTATCAATAAGAGCATTATATTCATCAGTAGCAATTTTCAATTAGAGTCATTTAATGCGGACACAAGATTGCGAGGCGAGAGGATTTAGAGACATCAAAATGTAAACTAAAATGTCTTTTAGGTGTAAAAATACCGTGACTCACAGTGGCCGGTCTATGACTCGAGGAAGAATTAAGGGAATTTTGGAAATTTTACGGGCTCGAAGGCGATCCTTTTTACTTTAATCGGAAATCATTGGACTCATTACGGACTGTTCGAGCTTTGAACCGACCGATTCTTGGAGCTGTTCGATGGTGGAATAACTAGGTGTGATCTTTGTTGGGCCCGGACGATGGGCCATTGGAGGATTTTAGTGCGGGAGATGTCAGAAAAATTCTGAATAATATCACGGAGATATTTGGTCATCAAAAATTATATGACTTAGGTTCGGGAGTATGAACTTTCGTAAATGGAAATTGAGTTTCATCGAAAATGACATGGCGATTGATTATGATTTTCTTGGAGAATAAATCAAAACACTTATAACCCACGATGATTGTGGATAACCCAAAAATACACCGCGGAGTAGAAGCCAGGAGCTGAAGTTTGTTAATTGTGGTGGATGGGAATAACGGATAACACAAGCACCCAAAAAATCGAAGATGAGAATAAGATGGGTTTTATTATATAGTATTTTAGGGGGGAAGAATATGTTAGACCCTTAGAAGGAATTATGTTAAGAAGATATGTGGCCATTTGTAGAGCATGATGCCAAAAATATGGAGGTATGGAGGCATGTATTAGGAGAGTTAGGACAATGTTATTTATGGAGCAATTTTGCGTTCGGCTTTTCCATTTTTGTGAAGATGTATGAGGACATGAAAAATGAAAATTTATCCCATGAGGTAGCACAAAACTCTCGAAACTCCTATTGTCATACTCTTTCCCATTATCACATTGAATATTTTTATTTCTCTTTCAATTAGTGCGAATGAGCAGCTCTAAATTTTATGAAGCGGAAAACACTTGTGATTTGTCGCACTTGGAAGCGTCCACAAAAATCTAGAATGATTTCATCTAAAGAGAACATAATATCGATGACCCGTTGAACTAAGAACATGAGATGTCCATAAGTCGCTATGAATAATGTCAAATGGCATAGAAGTATAGGGAATTGGAGTCTACAAATGGCAACAACAATTTTTCCTAATGAACAAAGGACAAATTGGAGATGCGACTTGTACCCTTACAAAGAAATAAAGCTATTTTTATCTAAAGCGATAAAATAGAAGATCCAGGATGACCCAGGCATGCCACATGGAAGGAGAGATGGCAAAGGCGATGGCAAGGTTGGACTCGATGGTGGCTTAGGGCATGATAGGATCTGAGATCCCTACTATCACACCTCGTGAGATGACTCCGTCTTGAAATCCTTGAGAGAAGCAGAAAGGATCAAATTCAACGATATGAAATTGTCATTTGTGAATTTTACCGGACAAATACTAAATTTTTAATCAATTTAGGAGCATGTAAAGTATTTTTCAAGAGAAGTGGTGGATTAGGAGGAGACAATGTTTCGACCATACCCTAGGGTGGAATAGGCGCAGTTACAGTGATTATCCCCAGAGGGTGCTCAAATGGAATAAGATGAGAGAGTACCTGATTCGGAAGTCATGTGAGTAGTGGCCGGTGTCCAGTATACCAATTTGGGTGGAATTGGGATAATCAGCGTGCATCGCGGCCTCGATGCTCGGTCTGAGTGGGGCGCTTACATGATGGGCTTGTGGAGGGCGGGGCCCAGGATGCCATTAAGTGATCTTTCTTTGAGCGTAGGTCTTTGGATTCCTGTATTGTTGGGCCGCCTTGGCTTTGGGCTTTGACAGACTGGACTATTAGCTGACCAGTGGCCAGGCGTAGGTACGGAGGTGCGGGTTCCCGCGCGAATGGCCCTTCTTTGGGCCACGGTGGTGGTGGCCCGCTATACCTGGATGGGACCTACGCACGCTTGTTGCTCCTGGAGCATACCGAGAACCGCCTCGTTTGCCCTCGCGGTTTTGTTATTTTTGCGATTATTCTTACGCCACCATTATTATGGTTTTGGCGAATTATTAACAAAACAGAAGAACTAGGAAGAGGATGCCACCGTGACAGCAAGACGCTTCGTTAGCGCCTTTTTAGCCAAATCGGCTTCTTCCAGCGTCGGCATGGGCGGGCTTGATGAAAGTCGGGAAGAGGGTTGCTTTAAGCGAAGGAGAGTTCGACACCATTATAGGCCTCAGAAAGCCAACCAAGCTGTGAACTAGGCGATTATTTATTCTTTGATGCTAACATTACGGAGTTGATCCGCGATTCCTTTAGTTTCTTGCAATATGCGGCGTTAGAATCGTCGTTGAGCGAGAGAATTCTGCTTTCGAGTGTGACGATGCGGGAATGTTGGTTGTCTTGAAATATGTCACGCCAATCTATTCCATGCAGACCATAGCCAGTGGTATCGGGCTCCGCTCAAATCGTGCGTAGAAGGTCGAAATAGTGGCGTATATCCTTAGAACGGTGGCATCAAGTGTAATCCATACCTCGGGATCCTCGCGGGGAAGGGGTCTGGGAGGAATTATGTGATGAAGAACTTGATAAGAGATGGCGTGAATTTTAAACAACTCACGTTGCATATTGAGCGTTTTCCATCTCAAGGACAATAGGGACGGAAGCTTGATATTGGAAACCGTGAGGGCATGGTGAAAATTGTTCTTAGACATAATTGAAAGAACAAAGAAGGAGGATAAATTTAGAGGTTTTGAGAGCGAAGGCGAGATATTTGGAGAGAAAAGCCCGAGGGAGGGGGGTTCTCAAGCCAAAGAGGCAAAGTTTGAGAGAAGAAAACTTTTGTTTAGACCTAGTCTCTTGATACCATGAAAGAAATAATCCCCTTGATTATTTTCATTGATTGAATAGGTATATATACAAGTTACATCTTTCCATAATACTACAAATCCTTTTCCTATTCTACTTCTAAATCCTTATTTTACCATAATTCTAACTATACAATTATGGTAGGTGTATAACACTAATTAAGGTATCCTTTTTATTACAATATACTACAAATATATATACCATATATACTACAACTATTTCTGGCCGAGAGTGGCTGTTTAACACACATGATATACTCATCTTTTTTAAAAGTGGAAATTAAACTATAGTACTCTAAAGAACAAAGGACAGGATTCAGAAAGTTGAAGTATAATGATGGTTTTCATACCATAGCCTAGGTTTACTCCGTTGGAAATTTATAATGTAGAATTAAGTATATCCCATTATTTATGACTTAAATAATTGGGGCCCCGTACGTCGGAAACGTCGTTTTCATACACGTGCACACGTAGTGCCAAGTATCGCAAATTTCATTAGTGAAAGAAATGTTGGTACGTATGTAATACATTTAAGACATAAAATGATGGACGGTTATTGACCAAATGACAAAGTATTCTACGTTGGTAAACGAAGGAAGAAGTGTAGGAAGTGTAAGATGAAACGAGTCAGAAATTGTCGCGGAGCCGTGAAGGGTCGCGACGCCACACCGTCGGCGTCGCAACGCTAATTGGTTGGCCAGTCACTGGAGCCGCGGCGCCACGACGCTAATTCACAGAGCCGCGGCACTTCAAAGGCAGAATGCTGCAACGGGAAGTTGGAAAGTTCTAACTTTTGGGCTGGTTTTGGAGCATTGATTCTCCATTACTTGGCACATGAATTCAACAATTATTTGGCTGAATGTAACCTCTCAATTAAGTGTCATTACATGACTATTGAAGGTCATTAGTTGGTTAGTTGAGAGGTCTTCTCCTTACACTATAAATTGAGGCCTTTGGCTCAATTGAAGAACACTACACACAACACTTAGAAAATACTCCAGAATTTTCTGAATTCATCTTCTTCCTCTCTAGCAAAGTTACTATACTCAAAGTTCTTCAAGAGTAACATTTGAGTTTCTTTTGCTCAATTGTTAAGTTGATGTTGTATCTTGGGAGATATTGCCCGATAACGTAAAATGAGATATACGGGGCAATCTTGTCTTAAAGAAAGAGTGTCATCACTCGACTCAGCAAATCACACAAGCAATCAGTTGAGTTCTTGATTTTCAGTTTATTGTAATAGTTAGTTTATCCTTTCTTACCATTGTAATAGTTACTTACTTCCCGTTACCTACCATAATTGTATCCCAACATACTCTAATTCCTAGATTCTCTACATGCATGTGCCTGCAGCAGTATAACAAAAAAAGTTGCATACACTTGATGCCATTTGGATCTATATTAATGAAATAAATATTCCTTTCAAAGAAACAGTAACACTAACCAATCTTTTCTATATTCATGTAAGCAGAAGTCAATTAACAAAATCTATAATAAAATCTATAAACACTGTCATGTCAAATCTTATACTTGAGAGGTTTCCAAGAAAGGACCATGTAATTGGTATCTCTGTGAACCTCTTTGTAAAAGGAGCCAAATATATCACTAGGTCCCTACTCGAGGGAAAACGGTGTATGTATGCTAGTTCTACCTTCTCACTAGCGAGGATTGTAACTGTAATATGTAAATATAAGGTGCACCCGGTCTAACGAATCCGCGGTTAGCTGCGGGATTCTTCAAAGTGTCCTCACATTAATACTTTTCTTTGTAAATGGTAAATACTCATATGAAAGCATTTTCAAAATAGTACAGGATATTTCAGTTCTTATCAATTCATGTAAATTCAGTTCGGTAACGGAAATTATATCTCAAGTATCAGTAAAACATGTCTGGTAACAGTAGAATGAATATATCTAAAATAACTATAAATGTCTCAATAGATATTTCGGTATCATATCAAGTAAAAGACTTGTCCCACATGCAATTTCAAAGCATTCAGTAACACATTTTATTTTCAAAATCATGTATAAACTATGCAGGTTATAAAAACACAAATTGCGGTAAAATTACTAGTCACATTACTATTGTTGAAATACCAAATGTGTCGCCTCGAGCAATCTGTACGACTTCCTTCGATCAATCTATAATCACATTATATCAATCTCGGGTTAATTTTCTCGTTTAGGCTAATTCATAACTAATTTAAAATACCCATCCCTTGGAATTTCATGTGTAACTCTAAATTCGTCGAATTATATATACCCATACCTTGAGTAATTCAATTAGTCCGGCATCTGTCAATTTCGGCCTATTCATATAATTTATTCATCCATTTTTTCACTCGAACTTATACCAAATCAGTGATTAACCAAACCCGTCATGGTCTTAATCGTCCACTGTATTTCTCAATAATTCTTAATTCTTTTTCTCGTTCTTTAAAGCTTCTTATTAAGCTTTTTCCCAAAAAAGTTTACTTCTCTGTTTTTGTTTTGCTAACTTCCCAATTATAAAGACTACTTAAATTCTTGACTATGCTCAAGTTCCACTAACACGAATTAAACCAAGTCTATAAATCCTATATGATGATACTGCTCATGTCAAATAAATAAAATAAACTATTACCTTGCGTTTTGATAGAAGTGGTAAACGTCCAAATATATGCCAAAGCTCCTTAACCGGCCCTTCGAAAGAGTTGAAATTGATCCGGTGGTTTTCTCTTCGCAAATTTTTTATTGTTGTGTACAACTTTGTTTCTTTGAATTTTGGAGAACTAAACTTTTCTTCTGAATCCCTTATTCAACGTAGGGTATAACACTTTGGTGGGCTTTGGCCCTTAGGGGTCGTTTGATACGCAGACAAGATTATTCCAGGATTATAATTTCTGAGATTAATTTATTCCATCTAGGAGATGTGATAAAATAATCCCAAGGTTAATGGGATAAGGTAGAATATTCCATTTTTGAGTTTGGACTTCATTTTATACTTTGTTTGGTACAAGGTATAAATTTATACCTTTTACCGGCTTATACCATGTACGAAACGACCCCTAAGACTTTTAAATCCTTTTTTTTTAGTTTAGACTAAATGACCACTTTGCCCTCATTCAAATATGGGGTATTACACCATATCTTATTCTAGCATATCAGATTGGCATGACGGTAATTTTGAATTTCAAATGCACAACAATACATTTATATAAATAATGCAGCAAAGAGGAATTGAAAACGTGCAATTCTTCTCATCTCCCTGCTTCCTTTGAATTGATAGTTTTTTCATTAGATGATATTTAACTTTTTAATTTCAATGAGATTCATGTTTTTTCTCTGTGAATCCTTATTTAATGAACTTATCTTGATAAACGAAATTGGTGTAATCTTTGCAGGGCTAGGCTAAAGAGGAGGCAAGAGCATTAGAAATAAATTTAGAAGACCTTATGAAGGAGAACCATACTACCAACTAACAACTTACGGTTAACTACTGAGTTAAAATGACATCTTTGTTACTACATGGTGCTTCTATTTTAAGTTTTGACGAAAAATAATTTTTTTCAATAATGACATAGTATAAAGCAATTTACTTATGGTTATTTCATTTTTCAAGTTTGGCCACTTATATATACCCCTCCCATGATACATAAATCAGTATTATGTTTTTTTTATATTGTTGATCATTAACTCTATTCATTCTTATTAAGTTTCTCACGATGAATATATGGTAATAAGAATTGCAGATTTTTTGTCAACTATTAACTTTGATTTTGTAAGTTTCAGGGCTTACAATGTAGAGACTTACATGCTAAATAAATGGAAGATAAATTAGGGTAATGAAGAGACTAATCATTAGCTATTACGTAGTTACTTTTGAGTTTCAACGATAAATGATTTTATTGATGTGATTATTAGGCATTAGTAATAGCATAGACGTTAAAAAAATTGATACTTAGCTTCACATTTAATCAATCTCTTTTAATCTTATTTTTCTCATATTTTATATTTTTAATTACAGATCTATCCAATTTAAAACGGTTAAGACTCCCACATTGGAAATGAAATGGGAACATAGACTCCTTATATGGACTTGAACAACCATCACCCTACAAGCTAGCTTTTGGGTTGAGTTAAACCCAAGATCCATTCTTTACATGGTATCATAGTCGTCTCATTTCAACTCTTTGTTCGTCGATGTTGGGCCCCCAAATTATATTGTTCACGCTCCAGTTAACGAAGTCTGGGCGTGCGAGGGAGTGTTAAGAGTCACACATCGGGAATGGAATGGGAACATTGACTCATTATAAGGACTTGGACAATCTTCACCCTACAAGTTAGCTTTTGGGGTTAAGTTAGGTCCAAGATCCATTGCTTCAAAAACAAATGAGGCAGGAACAAAAGTAGGGAGAGGAGATGTAAACTTCTTCCGTGATGGACAAGGTTCACACATATGCGAACATTGAATATAATGATGTCTATTTAGAACATAACTAACAGATGAATAGGTGCAAGTTGCTTCACTTAGTTAAACATCAATTGGTTGTAAATAAATGAAGTCAGATAGTATGCATATTTGATAAGACAAAGCTAATTTAATTTTGCGAGACGATGATATATTTTTCTCTCATTAGTTCTGTTCATTACTGTTGGTTTTACAAAGGATTGCAGGAACGGAAATTACAAGTAACTGCTTATGTAAGAATTGAAATTACAATTCAACTAGAAAACTGAAAATTACAAAGATGAACAAGAAAAACTGAAAAACTGTTTTCTTGAGTCGAGTGTGGCACTCTGTCCTTAAGACAATATTGCCCGTTATGTATCCTTTATAAATCTGAACAATTTGTCTCCCAAGATAAAACAACAATGGAACACTTGAGCAAAGGAAACTCAAATGCTCACAGTGAAGAATATTGAGTGCGAAATGATGCTTGGAAGATGTAGGAAGAAGCTGTTTTGCTTGTGTATTTTCGTGTATATTGTAAGTGTGCCTCAACAAAGGTGTAAGGGGTGTTTATATAGTGAGGAGGAGCAGCAAAGCCTCCATAAGTGCCATTCTTGGCCAAGTAATGGCCATTATAGAAGTAGTAATGTCACCAAAATAAATGGTGAAAGAACACTAACGGATTGGCCATTATAGGAGGAGTAATTGACCAAAATAAATGGTGAATTGAGTCTTTAATAGCGTTTTACGCTTTGGCGAGTCAAATTACGTCTTTACTACGAAAACTTGAGGACAGCTGTACATCTTGAAGCAGAGGACCAAGCTGTACATCTGAAAGAATTTTAGTCCAAGCTGTATATCTGAAACCAGGGATCAAAGCGTACTTGACAAAGTTCTCCGGCCCAAAAAGATAATATCGAAGGCCAGCTTTCCGGAACCGAGGCTTCGAACTCAGGCTTCGGAGCCGGACCAGGACGGGCGGGTGGCGGCGGCAGCGTGTGGTCTTTACTCGAAGAAGCATATCTAGAGTCCTCCTCGGCTTTAAACATAGGATACCGCTTAGGGTCCCAAACCCCAAACCAATTTCGAGTCTTATATACACTGACAATTCTTTTTCCTCTACCGTCTGGGAGAATTGATCACAGCGCCACACTTTTCCATGCTTGAACACCTTACTTCGTGAACGATATCTCTTTCATTTTTCTCAATGAAATTTGGCGATTCTTGGCCCTACGGTTATCTCGTGCTTAGTAGATCATGCATGTGTGAAGAACCAGTTCTCGACATACGTAACACTAGTGTTTAAGCGGGTTAAACTTGGTGGAGTGCAAGCTTCAAGGCTAATTTCCAACAATCCCCTCTTGAAAGAGATTTTGGCGCACTCGTATGGTGTCTTTTCATTTCCAACAATATTTGACCGGACCGATGTTGCACAAAGGAGAGTAGCTTCAACATTGAACCTTCCATAGTTGAATACCATCGGACTTACTTGCTGCGGTGAGCGTGATGTCTTGAACCGTCGGTGTTTAGTGTAAGCCAAGTCAATGGTACCGACACAACAAATTCCCTTACTCTCTTCTTCATAATGTTTTGTCGTTTGGCCATGGACAACATCTAAGATTCTTAAGTCTGCGCGTTCATTTGGCGGCAGTCCTGCGCACTTAAATAGGTGGTCTCTGGTATCTGCTATACCCACTTCAAGTGTTAGGAACCATTAAAGTTTTCCAAAAACTTAACCTCATTGGCTTGAGGATCATTACAGGTTTTGAAAACTTAACCTTTACCATGCAGATAGCACTTAACGTCTATCGAGGAGCGACTTTGGATTTGGTGTTTACGTTAGAAATCACTATCCGAAGTGCTCATGTTTCAAAGGCGATCAGCGAACATTTACAACTTAGTTTTCCTATTGAACCAAATGCAGGGATCTCGATTAGTAAGGTTGGAGTTCTTAGTTGTATTAGTTCTTATATTTTGGGGTTTAAGCCCGTTTCCACTGAAACAGGCGAGCCATCGATCTTTGGGTAAGCCGCTTTGTCAATGGGTTTGCTATATTATCATTTGACTTAATGTAATCAATGGATATTATACCCATGGTGATGATCCAGGTTGCCTAACGTTCTTATGCCTCGTCGATTATGGCGAGACTTGTCGTTGTATATAGCATTAAATTGCCCTTCTAGAGGTGATATCGCGATGGATCATTACCTAAGGTGCGGGTTTGTTCAACACGGAACATCCTCTAAAAGTCATGAAGCCACTCGGCTTCTTCTCTGCCTTTGTCTAAAGCGATAAACTCAGATTCCATCGTGGATCGAGGCGATGCAAGTTGCTTAGAGAATTTCAAGACACAACCCCACCACGCGATTGTAAATATATACCCATTTGGTGGACAGGTGTTCTCTATATCAGATATCCGGTTTGCATCATTGTACACTCTAAAGTACAGTTTGGATATCTCGAATAATGTAACCCAAAATTGCGTGTATTTCATGTATTGTAATACGATTCAACGCGCCTTCGGTTGATTATCACTTTCGGATTACGGGTGAACCTAGCCAACTTATTATTTGCGTAAGCAATATCAGGTCAGGTGCGGTTTGTTATATACATCAAACTATCGATCACTATGCATACCGCTCTGGTATCTGGTGCGCCAAGATTTTTATCAAGCTTTTGATTTGTATCCATTGGTGGCGCTTATCGGTGAAGCTAATCTAATATCTTGAACTTTCTCAAAACATCCTCGATGTAGTGAGGCCGAGATAAGACGGTCAGTCAGGCGTCCTTAGAGATTTTAATCCTAGGATGACATCTCACGATATACGTATCTTTCATGTCGAAGTATTGTTTCAACATGTTCTTAGTCTCTAGGATTACCTAGGGTTTGCGCACCGTGATCAACATGTTGTCTACATACAGGCATATCATAACAAATGAGTGAGTTACCTTTCGTGTAAACACATTTATCACACTCGTTAATGGCGAACCCGCCCGATAGTAGAGTACTATCAATTTTGTGTCATTCTTCGGGCTTGTTTGGCCCGTCTGAGTTTGATAAGTCGGACTTTCTTCTCTTTCCTTGAACCCGCGTACCGCCGGGTTGGTCCATGTAAATTTCTTCTTCGAATCACCGTTTAGGAAGGAGTGTCTTAACATCCGTCGGTGTATCTCAGGTCACGCCAAAAGGCTGCGATCGCGAATGAATACCGTATGGATGTCATCAAGAGATCTGCGGAGAGTCTGTGTCAAAGTAGTCAAAGCCTTCTGTCTGTCGATATTCCTTGACTACCAACCTGGGCTTGTACTTGTCTATAGACCCATCTGCCTTGTATTTCCGTTTGAGTATCCATTTACACCCCAACGGTTTATTTCCCGGAGGAAGATCAACCAACTCCCAAGTATGATTATGCAGAATGGAGCTTATTTCACTCTTAATAGCTTCTTTCCGGAGCGGTGCTTCTGGAGTTGACAACGCCTTAGCAATTGTCCTTGGTTAATCATTAACCATATAAGCTACAAAGTCAGGGGAAAGATTTATCCTTCGGTCCTTTACTTCGCCATTAGATCCATATCTGAGTCTCGAGTTAGAATGCGGAACACTAGATTCGGATGTTCGGCCACCTCGAGATTAGCTAGATCTGAACCGTCTAGATCCGGGCGATCAAGGACTCCGGTTCTTGAAAAGCTTTGTGCATAACCGTTTGCGAGAGGTTATGTCTTTTTCCTTTCTAGGAAAGATATCTTGAAAAGAATAAAACATTCCTTGATTCCATAATTGTACCCTGGTGGATATCACGGAATATATGACTTATGCACTAAGAAGCGATAAGCACTCTTTATTATTGCATATCCAATGAATATGCAATCTCACGATCTTAGGCCCAATCTTGACTGCTTTGGCTTGGGTACTTGACCTTTGCCAAACAACCCCAGCGCTATAAAATATTTGTAGGTGGGTTTATTTCCTTTCCATGATTCATATAGAGTTTTGTCCTTACCATTATGTGAGACTGCATTAAGAATCGTATTAGAGAATGGGGCGGCTTCTCCCCACATGTTTTAGGGAAAGTCAGGAATTGATAAGCAAGGCATTCATCATTTCCTTTAATGTGCGGTTCTTCGTTCCGCCATACACCATTTGATTGAGGTGAGTATGGAGCGCGTTTGATGAATAATGCCTTCTTGGGCGCAGTATTCCTCAAAGGCGCTACATATTCTCCTCTATCGCTACGAATGGATTTAATCCGTAGGCTAAGTTGGTTCTCAACTTACGCTTTGTAACGTCGGAGCCTTCAAGGCTTCATCCTTACTTCTTAACAAGTAAAGGTAACAATACATTGTGCTATCGTCAATGAAAGTCACAAAGTACTTGTTCCCCCTCTAGTTAAGTGCAAACTTCAAATCACATATATCCAGTGTGAATAAGTTCTAGAAGGGCGATATTTCTTTTCGACGGATCGAAGGAAGCCGTGAGTTTTGCCTCTCGCACACCTCGCACTTATGTTGAGGGTTCTACGTCGATAGAAGGCAACAACTCCGTCTTTACCGACCTTTGAATATACTTGTAGTTAACGTGTCCTAATCTATGATGCCATAAATTAGAAAACTCAAGCAAATAAGAAGAAGGTTCAACTTTATTTCCTTGGCCAATACATACATGGCATTCACTTTGAAGAGGCCTTCCTGAGGCGAAACCTCTCCTACAAATGTGCCATTTTTAGTGAGTACAAACTTATCAGTTCAAACACTAGCCTAAAACCGGCATTAACCAACAAAGGTCGAAACTAAATTTCTTCTAATTTACGGGGCGTGCATCACTTCCTTGAGTGAGTTCCTTGGGAGGAAGTCATCTTGAGGACCACCTTTCCCAACCCCTTAGCGTCCAGGAGCGTTGTTGCCCGTGAACAACTTCTTTATCGGTGATCGGGTTAATGCGTGGAGAATCGTCTTTGTTGGAGCAGATGTGTCTTGTTGCACATGTGTCCATCCACCACTTGCGCCAGTTCTCGACCAAGTTGGCTTCTAGTACCACGGTAGAGATCCTCGATCATGTCATCCAGGAGCGTGTCCTTGGCAGCGTTAGCGAGCCTTGCCTTCGACTTGGCTTTACGTTGTTTCTCGGTCTTGAGCTTGCGGCATTCATGATCATATGACCAGGTTTCCCACGGTGATGACAATTACCTGCGAACATCTACTGCTGCGGGGGCTTTATCGTCTTTGCGGAACTTCGCTGCGCTTGAGTTCCTTTAGCCTCGGCCAGTTCGCCTTTGCCTCGACATGTTGTCTACCAGCTTTGGCAAAGTCTTCTTATTATCTTCCTGGATTTGCGGTTTGATAACAAGCTCTTCAAGGTCATCTCCTTTGTCTTGAGTTTCAAGTAACTCGTAAACTTCGTTCCATGAAGGAGGTAACTTTTCAATCGGCGATCACGATCAAAAGCGCTCGTTTGGCTTGATCCTTCCAAATCCAGGTGATGTAAATCATTTGGAATTCCTGGACTTGGGACATCTTTGTCTTCTTTGTACACCATTTGGAATTTTAGAAATTTCCCAACGATGAACTTCTTAGTACGCGTCTTGTCGTTGTACTTCTTTGCGATTTTCCCACGGCTCTTTGGCGGTGCCAGCGGTATAATAGATCGTGTGAGGCCAGTGCACTAGCGATTCGATGCATAGTTCTTGCATGAAATCGCTATGATTCCACGCATCACGAACCATCTTCATGCGGGTTAACAGCGTGGATACAAGGCCCGTTCACCCGTTTCAGCGGCCCGAAGAGTCCATTTCATCTCCGACTTGTGGAGGATCTTATGAACAGGGCCATGCCATGCCGTAAGCATTAAGTAAACGGCATCTTTTCGCCATCTCTTAAGTGCGATCCATGAACTTTTAGAGGCGATCATGGTGGTGTGTGAAGAAGAGGTGGAGCTCAGCGGTCGGGAAAGCGGCGGTGTTATTGCCTTGAGCGATGGCAGCGGCGGCCAGCGTGATGAAAGCGGCGGAGTTCTTTGCCTTGGCAAGTAGCGGCGATGGCGGGGAAAAGCGACAACGCGTTGCCTCGAGAAGCGGCAGCGATGCGGCAACATCGGTCATATTTTCCGCTATGTTATTCACGATTATCGTAAGCAAATATTGTCTTAAGTTGTTGGTTTTACAAAGGAATGCGAGAGCGAAAATTACAAATGCTTGCTTATGTAAATTGAAATTATAATTCAACTAAGCGAAAATTACAAAGATGAACAAGAAAAGCGAAAAAGCTGTTTTCTTTGAGTCGAGTGTGACACTCTGTCCTTAAGACAATATTGCGTATGTATCCTTTATCACGTCTTGGACAATTTGTCTCCCAAGATAAAACAGACAATGGAACACTTGAGAAAGGAAACTCAAATGCTACAGTGAAGAATATTGAGTAGCGAAATGATGCTTGGAAGATGTAGGAAGAAATTGTTTTGCTTGTGTATTTTAGTGTATATTGTAAGTGTGCCCTCAAACAAAGGTGTAATGGGTGTTTATATAGTGAGGAGGAGCAGCAAAACTGCCTCCATAAGTGTCATTCTTGGCCAAGTAATGGCCATTATGGAGGCAATAATGTCTCACCAAAATAAATGGTCAAGAATACCAGCGGATTGACCATTATAGAGATCAATTCGCCAAAATAAATGGTGAATTGAGTCTTTATGCGTTTTGCTTTGGCCAGTCAAATTCTGTCTTTACGAAAACCGAGGACCACCTTTGTACATCGAAAGAATTCTGGTCCAAAGCGTACATCGCAAAGTTCTGCGGCCCAAAAGATAATATCAGAAGGCCCGTGACCATGACCGGGAACTTCGAGCGGACGGGCGAGGCGGCGGCGTGTGTGGTCTTTCCTCGAACCGAAGCACATCTAAGTCCTCCTCCTTTAAACACATGGGATACCCGCCAGGGTCCCAAACCCCAAACCAATTTCGAGTCTTATATACACTGACAATTCTTTTTCCTCTACCGATGAGGAGAATTGATCTACGCGCCACACTTTTTCATGCTTCAAACACCTTACTTCGTGAACCAATATCTCTTTCATTTCTCAATGAAATTTGACGATTCTTGGCCCTACGGTTATCTACGTACTTAGTAGATCATGCATGTGTGAAGAACCGGATTCTCCAACATACGTAACACTAGTGTTTAAGCCGTTAAACTTGGTCGGTCGCAACTCCCGCCAAAGGCTAATTTCCAACAATTACTTCTCAAAAGTTAGATTTAATCCTAAAGATAACATGGTGGTATTTTATAAAGATGATTTCAATCCTAATTGTGCTTGTAAGGTTGAAAGATTTCTCATGATCAGTTTATTGTTTGACTTCGCGAATATGAAATGTTTAACGTGTTTATCAAATTAAGAATTTAAATAAGATTAATATACTTATGACCACTAAACTAACTCAATTGACGAACATAGTTTATTAAATTGTAGACATTTGGGAGTAGTTCTCCTTTCTTTTAATTTTTCTAATAGATAGCTTAACATAATTAATTTAAAAAATCCAATAATTTTAACATAAACAATTCAAGAATAAGAATGAATGACTTTATGATTAATGTAATCCTTCTTAATCCTTATTGGGACCTTAATTACAATATTTAAGTAGTCTCCAGTACTTAAGTTTTTAATATTTCAATCATGATCTAACTGTCGTTTTGGATTTGGTTTATTCTGCATTTTTGAAAAATTAGTGTTCAAACAGAACTCATAGGCTTAAAATTATTCGCTAAGCATATCTAGGTCAAGATTAAAGAAGCCTAAGAGAATATTCCTTTTTTTTTTTTTTTGGTAATGCATAGAGAATTCATATGTGGTAGAAGATTTATACTTGGTTTGTTCATAAATAAAATCGTGTTGTCCCTTAAAGCAGACTTTATGGGCATAAAGTCTGCTAAGCATGCATATATCTATATCAAGATTAAAGAAGCCTGACTATTTATATGGTGGAAGAACTATACTGGATTTGTTTATAAATAAAATTGTGTTGTCCTTTAAATGACTATATCTACTCCATGACAATGATTTAATTCTTATAAAGCGTTAGATAATGTGATTGCTTTCATATTTATTATTTTAATATTTTTACATATTTATAAGTTTATTATTTTTATCACAAAATATGAAAGGAGATTAAACTTATAATATACTATATTTATTATATAATGTAAAGGAATGTTATATTTTTGTGTACTGGATAAATTAAATTGTTGTAAATCAAAAATGAAAATAAAAATATGTGCGCAGGCATGCAGTAGCTATGTAGGTCTAATATTTTATGGAACTTAAAAACATCTAAGGTTTATTATTATTAACATGTCAAGAAACCTACAATCAAATTGAAAAACAAATATGTCAAATTATTTATTTTGAATCACGCTATTCAAGTTTTTTTGTATCATAAAAATTGATTCCTAAGTACATTATGTGTAGAAGAAAAAGGACACTTAAAATTCTGTTCAACAATCAGATTTAATATTCCCATATAATAATAATAATTTACTATGGTTACCCTTTATAAATCTTAACCGCACATCGCGCGAATATCAATACTAGTATATAAAATAGAAGAGGTGCAACCAATGTGGTTAAGGCAAGTGACAAGCTAATAACAAGCCACTTAGCAATTCTAAGACATTTTATTTGGCTATGTAATTAGGTTGAATTAAAATTAAAATTTAGAAGAATTGAAATTTGAATTGGAAGATAAATCTTTTAAATTTAAATTAAATTAAAAGGAAGAACCCATATCCATTAGATTTGAACATGATATCTCTTAGTTAGTGGCAAGTTATCCGTAGCTTCATTAAGTAATAATAATAATAATAATAATAATAATAAAGTGATTATAATAATCCTCTACATATAACTCAGGTGCCACTCGAAGAACAATAATCATAAGTTTTCAAAAAGGAGTACACTCACTTTGGTTCACATTCAAAAATCTCATGTTTATCTCCTTTTCATTTGTCATTATCTTTTGTTGAATAATCATTTAATAATAATAATAATAACAATAAAAATTGCCAAGACAGCAATAATGTAATAACAATAATAAAGAAACTAATTTTGCTTTGTTAATTAACGAAAAGAACAGGAAAAAGAATGGATGGAAATATAATCTGCAAGAGTTCTATGCCCGCAGATATTACTCCTACTACTAACTAATTATTTTCAATTGCACAGATTGAAGTATAATCTGTGTATTTGACTCTTATCCTAAAAGAGTCCTAAGCCTGAAACAAAGTTCTACACTTCTACTAGGATGCATTTTAGTGAAAGAGTCCTATTTCAAAAGGAAAAATTCCAAACCGAATACAGCTCTTCAATTTCTTATATAAACTGGTCTTCTAAGAATCTCCATAACATAGTTCAATTTCAACCTTGGAAAACAAATACGCTGTCCAATATGTCTCACAAAATTGACTTTATTAGTGATATATCGAGTTTTAAGATGATGTAGAGTGTAAAAGTTCGCGTAGTGCGATTCTGGAAGGTTACATCTCTTGAAAGTGTTGACAACATAGTGTCTTTAGAGATGCTTCTGCAGAATGAGAAGATATGTATAAGATTTGGATATTCTGTTACAACATTTTTATTTCATGGCTGTATTATTTCATTTATTTGTATTAGTACAAATAATTATTTATTTCTAGGGGATCGTATTCAGGCATCTATCGGAAGATCTTTTATGAATCAGTTTCAGACAGAAATAAATGAGCTAGGACTATATTATATGAAAATTTCGTTGTTGGACAAAATAAACTAAAATATAAGACCAACAATCACCAATTCAAGCTAATGTTTACTCACCAATTTGTACTCTGGCGTATGCTTAAACTTTTAGGATTTAGTGATTGATTGTGTCCATTACACATTACTTGATTTCCCAGGTTAGAAAAATATATCATTATAGCTTTTATGTTATGTTATAATTGTGTCAAAGTACATTGTCCGAAAGTTTAATACTAAGACTAAGTTGGAAATGTTGGAAATTTGCCTTTGGTGGGGAGGTTGCGTCCACCCATACTTAATGACTTAAACACTAGGTTCTGCATGTTGGAGGCTTTGTCTCTTCACACGTGCATAATCTACTAAGTGAGTAGATGATCGTAGGGCCAAAGATCGTCAAATTTCGTTAAGAAATGAAAGAGATATTGGTCCACGAAGTAAGGTGTTTGAGGCATGGAAATATGGTGTGGGACAAATCTACCACATCGATGGGAAAAGGAATAATTGTTCTCTTTATAAGCCTAAAAAATGGATAAGGGTTTGGGACCCCAAGGGTAACCCATGTGTTTGAAGGAGGAAGGACCTAGGTGTGCTTGGTTCGAGGCTAGCCCCACGCCCACCGCCGCTCGTCCGGTTCGGGGTCTCAGGTCATGGGCTTCTAGGCTACTTCTGATATTATCTTTTGGACCAATAATGTTTACTCACCAATGGTGGTCTGCAGCCAGAAAGCCAACAGTTTATGACATTAAACTTCTAAAACGTTTTGCACTTACTACAAAACGTTTCTGGCCATGAATACTCATGAATACACCTCTTAATCACCTCTCCTCCTCCTAAACACTATATATTGCCTGAAACAGATTTGAGGTAGAGAGGAAGGATTAAAAAGATAGCAGAAACAATGTGCGAAAAACTATAAAAAGCATAAAACAGAAACTCTTCCTTCCTTTTCCTCTAAATTTTTCATTCTTCAGCAAGTCGTTTCGTGTTTGTTTTCTTCGTCAGAATCAACCTATTTGCTTTGTAGTGTTGATTAGTTGCTATTTTATCTTGGAAAACTATTGCCCGCTAACGTAAAAACATATATACAGGGCAATCTTGTCTTAAAGACAGAGAGACATCTCTCGACTCAACCACAGTTGTAACAATCAAGATTTAGTGTTTCTTGATTTCAGGTTACCAAGATTCAAGACTCAACAAGCTTGCAGCATTTATAATCTTGGTTGTTTCTTTATCCTATCGAACACTTGTAATATTTATTTACTTGTCGTACTGCTTTGATTCCAACAATTATATCCGACAGGAAATTACTGCATATTTGAAGCTGAAAACTGCATAAAATCTATTTAGTTGTGCTGCAAACTGTAAATGAGGTGGACATCTATGATGATGGATATCATTGGCGTGAGTACGGGCAAAATATTGTTAAAAGGGAATCTAAATTTAAGGTAATTCGTCACATTCATAAAAATTGTATTACGTCAGAACTAACAATTTGATTTGTGAAGTTTGCTAAAAGTAGTGGATTTCTCCTATGCCATGAGATACTATAATTGCACGAGTGTTGGCTGCAATGTCAGGAAGCATGTTTAGATGGTCTCTCATGACTTGAAGTCGATGATTACACTTACGAATGAAAGCAGAACCACGATGTTCCTACAACTCGCAACAATAGCCATGTTAATTTAGGGGTCCCCAATACTCTTCCAATTCCAGTAATTGCTCCTGCTCAAAACAGTTTACATAGGCCTGAGCCTGCACAATTTTATAATGTTATGTCACGGTTTTACAAGCCACCTTCAACAGGCTCATTTGATCTGGAAAAAAGGCCCCAACTATTTTTTGTAATAAGGCCTCAGCTTGGACCTGTAGCTAAATGTTTGTTTGAATCATTTCTGAAATTAAATGCTATGGTTCTTACATATAATTTCTGAATTTATACAGAAGTAATTCGCGAGATCGTGCACCTCTCTTTCCTCCTTATAACGTAACGGAAAAGGATTGATGAGAGATCTCATAGCATCTGGGCAGATATAGACATATATTTGTGGCCATATACTCTATGACTTTTCTATTAAGAGACATATGAGTGCACAGATGTTCGCGGGAGATGCGACTTCCCCATTTATGTTTCTTCCCTCACAATATTATGCTATTGAATATATGCGACTTATTTTCACATCACATTTACTCCGACATTATCTTTAAATTAGAATTACGCATTTGCCTTAATACCATTTGAATGATAGACTTGATGTGTGTTTAGCAGTAGATTATTTAAGTGCATTGGTATTTTATCAGTTTCAAGAAGTTAAGATTTAAAACTGATTAACAACTTGAAGAACTTCATTTTATTTCATGTGAATTGGTTCTCCGCGCAACGCGCGAATACATATACTAATAATTCATTATACTAGTTGATTCCTTCACACCCTACATTTAGTATAGTTCTGGAGTGAATAAATTAAATGGACCAGCACATAAATTTTAATTGAATTTTGAAATTCTTTAAAATATTCTTATTTATAAATGCTGTGTAATGAAGTAGATAATTCTCGTTATACATAAAAATAAAAAGCTCTCTGCTGCAGTCACAAGTATTAAAATATGAAAATTATTAATGAAAATAATTTGAATAACTGATTTAACAAAACAATTACTAGTACATATTCATTTAATGGATTAAGTCAATCATGTAAGTGTAGGTTTTTGTTGGGTTCGTAAGCACAACAGAAATTTAAAATTTTCTTACCCAACAATGATCCTGGCATGGCTTATACGATAATCATGTTTATGTTCAAAACATAACAAAAGAAAACTTACAGGTTTTCGAGCGCGGGATTCAATACTATCCACGCGATTTGAATCCTCGACTGCAAGTTCCAACTCCAGTGTATTTCCTTTGCAAGAAAGCTAGGAAATCTTGCTTTAGGAACTGAGAAGTTATTTTCTTTAACATTACAATTATGGGGTATGTGTTGTTTATATAGGAGTTCAGCACAAAATCTAAGTAGATTTAAAATAGGAAAACATGGCCCATGTTAATGTTCAGTGGACCAGCCCAGCTGATCCACCCCATACGTCCAAGGTGGACGGCCATGCCCCAATTTTGGGCCAGTAATTTCTAGCTCAATTGCTTCCTTGTATTTGTGCGAGTATCCATATAATATATCCAACACATTTAATTAAATCCGAAATCCAATTCGACTTGATTAAATAATTTCTATCAAATAGAAATATTCCATAATTATTATAAATTAAATATCTTGACTCTCAATCGAATATTTAATATTTTCTCAATACACTCTTAGATCGAAGAAACAATCGCATATAGTGTGACCCTATAGGCCTTCACATATCGACATTAATCTAATTAAGGTCCATATGAAACTCCCAGACTGCGTCGTATGACGAACTCAATATGTGAAGTACGTGTACATGAATCCAGCAAACTTAACCTTTATGCGGAACTATAAATTTCTTTGATTCTCGACACACTCGATTAAGATTAGGAGTTTCCAAGTGCCTATCTAAATGGCTTAATCACTTTATCTCACCTTTATTAGTTGACAACTATACAATATTCTAAATATGTCTCTTGCACTGGCCAGTGACTTTAGTCAACCTAATAACATTGAGAAGTTGAGTGCTCTCTCGAATTTCCAATCGAGGAATGAATCATATTCTTGGCTCAACTACCACCTTGATTTACATCCTGATACACCCAACACAAGCCGTATCTTATCCAGAAGGAATTTAAGCTTAGAACTTGGTCAAAGTACATCATTCTGTAAATAAGGTGCGTATTGATCTCAAGTCAAAGGACCTTTATATTCCACACGCTGATAACACTATAGACATATATAACAAATAGTTTATCGGCAGGGTATATCAATACTTCTCAAAGTATCCATGTGTCCATCAAGAGTAACCATTACTCATAATTGTGAGACATACTACATTCTCCAAGAATGTGATTCATATCATATGTCAACTTATAGCATATCATCGATATCCCATTCTCGATGATCATTAGTCGAGGCTATTTTGAGAGTTACGTTCTATCATTAATAACTCACTCTATTAATGACAACGTAAGCTCAAGTGATGCATATATATGAATAATTGCAAGCAATCAAATAATAATTCAATAATTACAAATGCCATAAATATTAATCTCATTAATAATACGAATGTGTTCAAGTACATTTTGTCCCTAATATAGATTGTCTCTAGGACATACATACTTTCAATCTCTCACTTGACCTAGAGCCAATCTCCAATGTATCTAATATCCATGTTTTCGAAATGACTATTATGCTTAGCTAAGCTTAATGGTTTAGTAAATGGGTTAGCTAGATTATCATTTATGGGAATATAGTCTAGATCTATTTCTTTAGATTCCACTATCTCTCTGAGTATGTGGTATTTCCTCTGTACATGTTTGTTTCTGTTTGTTGATCTTGGTTCATTATCATGCGCAATCGCACCAGTGTTATCACAATATATCATTATTGGATGACTGGCACTTGGAACAACCCCTAGTTCTTTTAAGAACTCAGATATCAAGATAGCTTCTTTACCAGCTTCCGATCCAGCAATGTACTCGGCTTCAGTTGTCGAATCAGCAGTGGTTTCTTGCTTGGAAATTTTCCAACTTACTGCTCCACCATTGAAAATGAAGGCATATCCAGACTGTGACTTAAAATCATCAAGATCTGTTTGAAAGCTAGCATCAGTGTACCCAGTAGCGACTAGCTTCTCTTGCCCACCATAGACTAAGAAATATTCTTTAGTTCGTCTAATAAGATACTTAAGAATATTCTTGACTGCTTTCCAATGTTCTTCTCCAGGATTCTGCTTAAATTTGCAAGTCATGCTGAGTGCAAAGGCCATATCTGGCCTAATGTAGGTCATGGCATACATGATTGATCCTATACCTGAATCATATGAGATCGTCTTCATGCGTTCAAGTTCTGTAACAGTAGAAGGACTATCCTTCTTAGATAACTTGATGCATTGACCCATAGGAATACCTTATCTCTTAGAGTTTTCTATTGAGAAATGTCTTAGCACTTTGTCTATGTATGTAGACTGTGACAGCCCTAAGATTCTATTAGGTCTATCTCTGTAGATCCTAATTCCAAGAATGTAGCAGGCTTCACCTAAGTCCTTCATCATGAGGTGCTGGACAACTATTCCTTCACTGATTGCATAAGGGACTTATCATTTCTCATTATTAATAAGTCATCTACATATATGATAATGAAAACAATACTCCCCTCCTTGCATTTACTATAAACGCATGGATCCTCCTTGCTTATGAAAAAGTCAAATGATTTGATAGTTTTGTCAAAGCAAATATTCCAACTCCTTGAGGCTTGCTTAAGTCCATAAATGGACTTTTGTAGTTTGTATACTGCTTTGGGTTTTGACTTGGATGTAAAACCTTCATGTTGTATCATATACACTTCCTCACTTAGATTTCTATTGAGGAAAGTGGTCTTAACATCCATCTGCCAAATCTCATAATCACAGTATGCAGCTACTGCAAGCAAAATTTGAATGGACTTAATCTTTGCAACTGGCGAAAAGGTTTCATCATAATCGACCCCAGACCTCTGATTGTAACCTTTTGCTACCAACCTAGCCTTGTAGGTTTGCACCTTGCCAAATACATCAATCTTCTTCTTGAAAGACCCATTTGCATCCTATAGGTCTAACCCCTGTTGGCAAATCAACCAAGTTCCAAACTTGATTGACATACATTGAGTCCATTTCAGATTTCATGGCTTCTTGCCATCTTTGCGAGTCAATGTCTAACATAGCCTCGCTGTAGGTTGTAGTCTCATCATCATCAGGAATATCTATCGCATTTTGACTTTCAACAAGGAGATTAAGTCTTTCAGGCTGATGATGAGTCCTAGTGGACCTACGAAGTTGGTTATTATGCGTTTCTGTAGTTCTTGTACTCTGATCATGAGAAAGTTCTTGTGTGTTTCCACTACTATGAAGGTTTTCAGGAATATCATCTACATGTGTTTCCTGAATGGAAAGATGTACAATCATTGTATCATCTTCCATTGGTTGTGTATGAGAATCTAGTATTTCTGCATCAATCCTCACATCATTCCCCACTGGTTGAAGGCTAGACTCTAAGTAACACACCTTCACCAAATACTCCCACTAAATTCTTGTCTAGGTCATTCGACAAGGATTCAACCTCTATGTTGCTTTGTGGTTCTTGAATTTTTTTAAGTTCTATCTTATTATAACTCTATTCCTTGTAGACATAGTCTTCCTCAAGGAAAGTTGCATTTCTGGAAACAATAACCTTGTGTTCTTCGGGAAGATAGAAATAGTATCCTCTCGTTTCCTTATGATATCCCACAAAGTAACGTTTCTCACTTTAGATTCCAACTTGTCAGTAAGCATCTACTTTACATATGCAGGGCAGCCCCAGGCTCGCATATGTGTAAGAGCAGGCTTATTTCCATGTCATATCTCATATGACGTTTTCTTTACTGACTTTGAAGGAACTCTATTTAAAATATAGATTAAGTTTTGTAAAGCATAGCCCCAAAGGTATAGAGCTGAAAAACTCATTATGGATCTGACCATATCCAATAAGGTTCGATTTCTCCTTTCAGCAATGTCATTCATTTGTGGTGTTCCAGGAGGTTTCCGTTCTGATTGGACTCCATGAAGTTTCAAGTAATCTAGAAATTCTCTACTCAAGTATTCACCTCCTCGATCTGATCGAAGAGTCTTGATACTCTTTTCAAGTTGTTTCTCTACTTCTAACTTATACTCCTTGAATTTCTCAAAGGCTTCGGACTTGTGCTTCATAAGATATACATATCCAAACCTTGTGAAATCGTCTGTAAAAGTTATGAAGTAAGGAAAATCTCCCTTAGCTTGAGTAGAAAATGGCCCACATACATCTATATGGACCAACTCAAGTGCCTCTTTGGCTCGCACACCTTTCCCAGAAAGTGGTTTATTGGTCATCTTTTCTCTCAAGCAAGATTCACAGTCACCATAGGACTCCAAGTCAAATGATTTCAGGTAGTCTAACTTTCTTAATCTTGCTATCCTTGATTCATTGATATAACCAAGTCTATAGTGCCATAAGTAGGTGAGATTTCTTGGATTACTTGTTTTAGCTTGTTTGTTTTGCACATTGAGAATTTCACTATTACAATTGAGAATATATAAACCATTTACAAGCGGAACATTTCCATAAATAATACCATTCAAAGATAGTAGATAACTGTCATTAGCAATATATGAGGAAAAATCCTCAATGTCTAACATTGGAATGAAAATAATATTCCTCGTAATCGAGGGAACAAAATAACAATTATTAAGTTCTAATGTAAAACCCAAAGGTAAATCTAATCTATAAGTTCCCACATGCTCAGCATCAACTCGTGCTCAATTTCCAACGCGTAGGTCCACCTCCCATGGTCTAACCTTTCTGTTGTCCATTAGGCCCTGCACATTATTATAAATGTGTGAGCCACAGGCTGTATCCAATACCCAACAAGGAGAGTTACTTATAGACATATTAATATCAATGACAAACATACCTTGTCCAGCAGGTCCAGAAGCACCTAATGTCTTGTCTCCTCCTGGAGCGGTGCAATCTTTCATCCAATACCCCTTTTGCTTGCAGTTGAGGTATATGTCCCTAGACAACCTATACTTCTTCTGAACACCTTCGTTAGGTTTCAAGATTGTGGGTTTGGCACCAGCCTTACCCTTATTCTTCTTGTTCTTACCTTTAGGTTTGAACGTAGTAGATGAGCCCACCATGAGCACAATCTTCCCTTTTGAAGTAGATGATTCATAAGACTTTAGCATATTGTAAACTTCTAGAAGATTCACCTTGGTTCCATTCATGTTGAAGTTCACAATGAAATTCTTAAACAAACCAGGAAGTGAATTCAAAATCGGGTTAACAGACACATTCTGGGGCATCTTAGTTCCAATCGAAGCCAACCTTTCTATCAACCCAATCATCTTCAGAACATAACCAGACACTTGTCTCCCATAATTCAACTTACATTTGAAGAGGTCTCTTAATAGCTCATACTCCATAGTCTGAGACTGTGAATCATAAAGACTCCTCAAATGTTCTAGCATCTCATAGGGGCCTATGTTCTCATGCTGCCTCTGTAATTCTACAGTCATAGAGGACAACATGACACACTGTGTCGAGGTAGCATCATCCAAATTCTTTTTATAAACAACCTTGTCAAACAAAGCATACTTAACAGACTCTTCATCATGAACTTTTGGAACAGTTGTGTCTAACACATACTCAATTTTCTCTTGTCTTAGTACCAAACGCAAATTACGCAACCAGTCCGGATAATTAGCTCCAGTCAACTTATTAGTCTCAACCAAGCATTTCAATGATAGATTTGACATTTTAAATAATATGAAGAAATAGATAGACTGAAATTAAAATATAATTTCTATGAACAGATTCGTTAACTAATTAACATGGCCTTTAGTTTAATTAGCTCCCATTATTTTAACATATTCTACGACCCCATATAAGAATACAGACTCATATCAAATATGATCATAATGGGTCAAGTTTCAAATTCATATTGTCTCCGCGTTTGCTAGAGCTGATAACTTCAATAGTACAACCTGGTAGGTCTCCAAACCAATTACAAATAATTTATAACTCTTGGTTTGACCGACTGTTCTAAACAATCGATCTGCGCCCTTAGATTATTCTGACGCTAGGGTGCCAAGACATAACTAAGTAAGTCAACCCCGTTACGCGACTGCAATCGTGCATCTAAGCAAGTTTGGTCTTGTAGAACAAATGCTAGGGCGTAAATATTCACAAAGGTTTCTCACTCGCTATTGCAAACACATGCATCTATGAAGAGTCTGAGTCCACGTAGACTTAGAGCAAATATTAGGGTGTAAATACTCTTATAGCCGAAAAGGATTTTGCACTCATTCAATTATAACAGACGACGCGTGAATTCCAAATCAGACTTATATTAAATTGGAATACATTTTAATCGGGGTTTTATCAAGATCCTTATTACACGTGCTAGATCAAATAGAGCACATATTTTGGGTGCCGCCTACCCAAACATGATTTAATGTTGTCCGACAAATACTGGGCGCCGCCTACCCAGACATGCATAATGCGGTCTAACAAATACTGGGTGTCGCCTACCCATACATATATAATGCGGACTCTATACTAATTATTTAAATGACAATCAATTAAACTATTAGGAGAAAACCATTAATTCAAGCGCATATTATCAAATAATAAGCTAAATAACAATAACTGTGGGCTAATTAATTTGTTTCAATTTAGAAAACATTTAAATTCCAAATTTAAAACTCAAATTTTCAATTTTCGGAATTTTTTGCTTATCCAAACAACCCCTAAATAATTCAGAAATTAAAATTTAATTTTTAGGGATTTTCTGCAATTTTCAGTATCTTAAAATAATTACATATTCGTCCAGGGACCAAATCTGCTTTTCAAAAATTTATAGATCTGGCCCAGGGACCACATCTGTTTTTTTGAAATTTACAGATTTATCGAGGGACAAAATCTGCTTTTATGAAATTTACAGATTTTCCCCAAGGACCAAATCTGCTGATTTTAAAACCCTTTTAAATTTTTAGAAAATTTTCATGGACCAAATTGCAATACCAAAAGCTTCTAAAAATTTCAGGTTTACCTCAAGGGCTAATTAGTAATTTTGGAAACCCTAATTTAATTTCAAATAGGTCCTTGAATTATTTCGAATTTCAAAATCAATACCAACCCCAAATCAAATTTGAAATTCGAATTTCGGGGCGAAATTGAAGGAATTGAACACCATCGATCGACAGCCCACTTCGGCCGAACTCACTGGTGGTTTTCATCACCGATTTGGTGGCCCACGGCGGCCGAAATTCGAGTCGCCGCCAGCTGTTTCCAAAACAATCGGCAGTGGCCCCTTTTCGGCGACTTTCGTCATGTAACACCACCTCCATTCGATTCCTCTCGTCGAGACGATCACGGTGGTGGTATTACTTTACCATTTCAACGTCCGAGGCGACCGGAAATAGCCCCGCCTTGGCGGCCTTTAGGTGGCTTTTTCGGCGTCTACGCCACGTCCCGTCACCTCTTAACACCTTTATCGACCATCTAATAAAGTGGATTTCTCGATAATAGTGGAGACGGTGGTAGAACAACGTCGAATTGCTTGAAAGCCACTGCCCCGCCGCCTTCATTATTTTTTTTATATATATTTCAAAAATTTATTTAATGAATCGAAACAATTAATTTTCCCACGTTATAGTTATCCCTGGTTATTGTTTAATCATTAAACCAGCCTGGGCTCTGATACCACTGTAGGTTTTTGTTGGGTTCGTAAGCACAGTGAAGTTTAAATTTTTTTACCCAACAATGATCCTGACATGACTTATTCGATAATCATGCTTATGTTCAAAACATAACAAAATAAAACTTACATGTTTTCAAGCGCGGGATTCAATACTAAGGTATCCACGCGATTTGAATCATCGATTGCAAGTTCCAACTAGGGATGGCAATGGATCGGATCTGGACTGGATCCTACTAGATTCAGATCCAGATCCCTTTTTCATACCTGAATCCAGATCCATCGGGTCCATAAAAATCATATCCAAATCCGGATCCATCGGGTCCACGGATCGGATCTAGACATGTAATAACAAATCATGTCAACACCTTAATCTATTTTACTTAGAACCAGAATTTATATCCATCACATGAAGCAACTTTGAATTAGCTATTTTAAGACTAAAAACCATTGACCTAAGAGGTGTAGCATAGACTAACATATTAACCTCAAATCATCCTACTTGACTTGATCAAAGCGAAATTCAGTCACAGAAACATTTAGCTCTGAGACAAAGGCAGTACCAAATCAACTTGATTTATTGAGCTTATTTAGTCTAAACATGATGTGCACATGACTTAGATGAACTGTATGTATACGATAGGTTATGCAAATGATTTATAGTAGATTTGATTGACTACAAACAGAGCTCAAACATGCTATTTAGTCTTAACCACAAATAATGATCATTACTACTCCCTACAACATTTTGTATCTATGTGAATAAATAAATATTACATAGCTTAAGTTCAAGCAAGATGAACACATTCTAATCTAATCCATTAACCAACTAACATAGTTAAGATCATAATATGAATTTAATGTATGATGAACTCATCTTAATTCTAACCCGAACATGATCTTGGGTCCTTTATGAACTTGGGCCCTGGCCGAGAAAACAAAAGAAAGACCAAAATTCATTCTAGGTTATGGATATATTTAATAAAAATGGATACACGGGTCGGATCTGAATCGAATACGGATCTCAAATACAAGATCCAGATCCAGATCTGATCTGTCATAAACGGATTCGGGTCCGATCCGGATCCATCGGGTCCAAATTTTGAAGATCCATATCCTATTAAACGGATCTGGATCCACCGGATCCGGATCGGGTTCAGGATCCACTGCCATCTCTAGTTCCAACTCCAATGTATTTCCTTTGCAAGAAAGCTAGGAAATCTTGCTTTAGGAACTGAGAAGTTATTTTCTTTAACATTACAATTATGGGGTATATGTTGTTTATATAGGAGCTCAGGACAAAACCTAAGTAGATTTAAAACAAGAAAATCTGGCCCATATTAATGTTCAGTAGACCAGCCCAGCTGGTCCACGCCATACGTCCAAGGTGAACGGCCAGGCCCCAATTTTGGGCCAGTAATTTCTTGCTCAATTGCTTCCATGTATTTGTCCAAGTACTCATATAATATATCCAACACATTTATTTAAATCTGAAATCCAATTCGACTTAATTAAATAATTTCTATCAAATAGAAATATTCCATAATTATTATAAATTAAATATCTCGACTCTCAATCGAATATTTAATAATTTCTCAATACACTCTTAGATCGAAGAAACAATCACATATAGTGTGACCCTATATGCCTTCACATATCGACAGTAATCTAATTAAGGTCCATACGAAACTCCTAGACTGCGTCATATGACGAACTCAATATGTGAAGTACGTGTACATGAATCCAACAAACTTAACCTTTATGCGGAACTATAAATTTCTTTGATTCTCGACACACTCGATTAAGCTTAGGATTTGCCAAGTGTCTATCCAAATGGCTTAATCACTTTATTGCACATTTATTAGTTGACAACTAGACCATATTCTAAATATGTCTTTTGCACTGGCCAGTGACTTTAGTCAACCTAATAACATTAAGAAATTGAGTGCTCTCTCGAATTTCCAATCGAGGAATGAATCTTATTTTTGGCTCAACTACCACCTTGATTTACATCCTGATGCACCCAACACAAGCCGTATCTTATCCAGAAGGAATTTAAGCTTAGAACTTGGTCAAAGTACATCATTCTGTAAACAAGGTGCGTATTGACCTCAAGTCAAAGGACCTTTATATTTCACACTCTGATAACACTATAGACATGTAGAACTAATAGTTTATCGGCAGGGTATACCAATACTTCTCCAAAGTATCCATGTGTCCATCACGAGTAACCATTACTCATAGTTGTGAGACATACTACATTCTCCAAGAATGTGATGCAGACCACATGTCGACTTATAGCATATCATCGATATCCCATTCTCGATGATCATTAATCGAGGCTATTTTGAGAGTTACATTCTATCACTAATATCACTCTCTATTAATGACAACGTAAGCTCAAGGGATGCACATATATGAATAATTACAAACAATCAAACAATAATTCAATAATGGCAAATGCAATAAATATTAATCTCATTAATAATACGAATGTGTTCAAGTACATTTTGTCCCTAATATAGATTGTCTCTAGGACATACATACTTCCCGTTAGAACTGTAGCTATAAGTATTATTAGGCCGGACAAACGTTTGAACACGTCAGTAATGGGATTGGGCCGGTCCTTCCATTTTTATTAATTATCTCAATATCACCTATCAATAAATATTATTCATATTAATAATTGGACGTATAAATTATAATGTCATCCTAGGGAAGAATTATTTGAACTACGTTTTGTGATGCTTATGTAAATAATTGTTGTTATTCTATATCTTTTCTGTATCTTTGAATTTTTTGACTTATTATTGTGTAACAAATTGCTTTCTTTGTTTAATTAGCAAAAGATAAAAGCTTAGATGTATAAAACTACAACACGTAAATCAGAAAAACGAGAAGAAAATATTCCAAGGTTTATGAAAAACCAAAGTAGAGGAAACATTAATACTACTTTTTCGTAATAATAATGTCATCTTAGTGCAAATCCATATTTAAAAAAATAAAATTCAAATAATATAATCTGAGTTGCCCCGCAGTTACTCCTAAGTCCAATACCAGTTTGCTACAACAAAAGTTTAAGGGCGAAGCATATTAATTTTAGGATATGAATGTAATTGAAATGGATGATTGAAGCAAGTTATGATTTATGAGCACCTTTTGTTGTAAATTGTCAACTTCTGTTGAAACCAATTGTCAAAGAATGATGCCTTTAATTGATGATTAAATTTTGGATCTACTTTTTCTTTTCTGTGCATGTCAATTGTCAACTCTCAATAATGTCAATTCATTTGCATTTCAAGTTGAAACGGAACAAAAAGGTGATATTGTTATTGCGCTATTATGTAATGTATCTTGTATTAAGTATGTATCATGCTTACCGAAAGAAATAATCTCTTTATTATTTTCATTGATAATGAGAGGTATATATATAAATATACAATTTCTAAATATGAACAATATAGGAAAATAATTCTACCTTTTCCTATTCTAATTCTAATACATTTTCCTAGTACAAGACTAATACCACAATTACAATTATACATGAATTATATTTTGTTGAGTCCAAATCGGATCATGATACACACGGTCCTTTACACCCCGTAGTCATAGCGGGCGGTTGACGTACGCTGAGACTGATCCTAAAATCTTCAAATAGAACCAAGGGAAGACCCTTAGTAAATATGTCTGCAATCTGGTATCGCGAAGGGACATGGAGGACGTGTACTTGTCCACGAGCTACCTTTTTTCGAACAAAGTGTATGTCCATCTCGATATGTTTAGTGAGCTGATGTTGGACCGAATTTCCAGAAAGATAGACTGCACTCACATTATCACAGTAGAGCAATGTAGCTTTTTGAATAGGATAATGTAGCTCTAGTAGAAGATTACGTAGCCAACATGACTCAGACACCACATTGGATACCCCTCGATACTCGGCCTCCGCACTAGATCGTGATAAAGTAGCATAGCATTTTCTAAACCATGAGACCAAGTTATCGCCAAGAAACATACAGTATCCATATGTAGAGCGTCTGGTGTCTGGACATACACTCCAATCAAAATCTGTATACGAGACAAGTGTAGAGGCTGATGATGGATATAGATGCAAACCATAGTCAAGTATACCTTAGATGTATCAGATAATGTGTTTAAGCGCATTCATGTGCTCAACCCGAAGATCATGCATAAACAAACACATTTGTTGTACGACATACGTAATATCCAATCGCGTGAAAGTAAGATACTGAAGAGCTCCAGCAAGAATGCGATAGTTAGTGGGATCCTCGTAAGGGGAGCCAGCCACAGCACCCAGCTTGGGTTTGGTATCAACTGGAGTGGAAGTAGACTTACACGAGGACATACTATCTCGCTCAATTATCTCAGCGGCATACTTCCATTGGTATAAGAATAACTCACCTGCATGACGAGTGACAGTAATCCCCAAGAAGTAACTCAAGGGCCCCAAGTCTTTCATAGCAAACTCAGAACTGAGTAGTGCCATGATAGACCGGCATAAATCATCAAAAGAAGCTGTCAAGATAATATCATCCACATATAATAGAATATATGTCAAGAAAGTACCACGATGATAGACGAACATAGAATTATCAGACCGGCTGTGAGAAAACTCAATAGTAGATACATAGTCTGCAAATCACTTATACCAGGCCCGTGGGGCCTGCTGAAGCCCATACAATGACTCTTTTAATAAACATACATGATTAGGATATGTGGGGTCTCTAAAACCCAAGGGCCGATGCATGTATATTGTCTCCTTAAGATCACCATGTAAGAAAGCATTCTTCACATCTAGCTGATGAATGAACCATGCTTTCGAAAGAGCCAAACTGAGAATTGTGTGAATGATAGCCGGTTTGACCACCATACTAAACGTCTCACCACAATCCACACCAACCTGTTGAGTTTTACCATCACCTACAAGTCGAGCCTTATGTTTAAAAAAAAACCACTATCATTATCATTATGAGTAAAAATCCACATCGAGCGAATAATATTAACACCAGAAGGATGGGGTACCAATTCTCACGTCTTATTCTCAATAAGAGCATTATATTCGTCGTTCATAGCCAATTTCCAATTCGGATCATTTAGTGCAAATACTGGGTTACGGGGTAGTGGGGATTTAAGAACATTAGAATTAAGATTAAAATGACTTTTTAGTTTAAATACCCTCTTGACTACGAGTAACATGTCTATGTGTAGGGAGAGAATTGGGTGGATTTTGGGGAAAGGCCGAATGGGTGATGGACTGGCCAGCAGGTAGTGGGCCTGCTGGCCCAAAACTGGAAACCGAAGGTGGGACTGGAGCAGAAACTGGGGCAGAAGCAGTCTCGGCAGTGGGCTGGTCGATCGGCCCAACAGCAGAAACTGGGGCAGAAGCAGTGGGTTGTGGCGGGCCAGCAGGCAGTGGGCCTGCTGGCGTTTCGTGGTTACTGGATCATCCATTAAGTGGTGCATAATGTACGGTGAGACTTTGTCATCTAAAAAATTATACAAACTAGGCACGGGACTACTCATTTTAGCAAACGGAAATTGGGTTTCATAAAAATAACATGGCGCTAATTATGATCTTAGTAGACAATAAATCAAAATATTTATAACCACGATGATTAGATGGATAACCCAAAAACACACAAGCGGTAGAACGGGCTTGAAGTTTGTTAATTGTAGTTGACGGAAATAGTGGATAGCATAGACACCCAAAGACCCTAAGATGTGAATACGAAGGATTCTTATTATAGAGGATTTTAATAGGAGATGCATATGCCAACCCTTTGTTAGGAAGTATGTTAAGGAGATAAGTAGTCGTTTGTAGAGCATGATGCCAAAAGGAAGGGGGTACAGAAGCATGGACCAATAAAGTTCGGACAATATTATTAATGGTATGAATTTTTTGTTCGGCTTTCCCATTTTGTGAGGCGTATGAGGATAAGAGAAAAGAAAAGCCATGCCATTAGCATCACAAAATTCCCGAAACAACCCATTATCATATTCTTTGCCATTATCACATTGAATATTTTTTATTTCCCGTTCGAATTAGGTGCGGATGAATGCTCTAAATTTTAAGAATGTGGAAAAACATGAGATTTCTTCGCTAACGGAAAGGTCTATAAAAAATTAGAATAATCATTCAAAAATAGAACATAACAACGATGGCCCACATAACGTATAATGGAGAAGTCCATAAATTGCTATGAATAATGTCAAAAGGCATCAAAGTACGAGAAGTAGAGGCTACAAATGGTAATATAGCATATTTTCCTAATAGAAATGAATGACGAATTAGAGTACTACGCGTACCCTTACAAGAAATAAAATTATTTTTATACAGGGAAGAAACAATAAACGGCCCAAGGTGACCCAAACGTGCATGCCATAAGGAAGGAGCTAGAGATGCAAATGTTGATGGCATGGCTTGACTCGAGAAACTGGAGGCAGGCGTGATTGGATAAAGATCTTCCCTACTATTGAATCTCACGAGAGGTATCCCCGTTTTGAAATCTTTCACAGAAAACCCAAAAGGATTAAAATTAACAGAAATCCAATTATCAATGGTGAATTTTCGGACAGACACCAAATTTTTAATTATGTTAGGGGCATGAAGGGTATTTTTCATGACAAGAGGCGAATGTGGGGGAGACAAAGTTGTATTACCGTAATCACGAATTGAAATTGTATTGCCATTACCAATAATAATGCCACACTTTTTGCTCAAATTGGAACAAGACGAGAGAGTACCTTGGTCGGACGTCATTTGAGAAGTTGCATCGGTGTCCATGTACCAATTCGCGTCCGAATGATTTAATCCAAGTGTAAGCATGGCGGCCTCAATATCGGTGGGTGTCGGGTCGGAGTCAGGCCCGCAGCAGTGAAAGCATGCGTGGGCCGAGGCCCAAGTAGACCGCCCTGCTGACCAGACCCATATTGTTGTTGGGTGTTGCCTGAAGGACCAGAAAAATTGGGCATGTGACTGTGCTGGACCGGGGCCCAACTGCTTGAAAAATAATTGGGCGGGCAGTAGGCCGGACTGGGCCACTGGTCCAGGCCCACTGCCAAGGGGCCTAGGGCTGAGACTAGACGGGTTGGGGCCCAGTACCCCGAGGCCCACTGCCAGCGTTGCTACTGTTTCATCCACCACCGTTGTTGCCGCCTCGATGTTTGCCATTATTTTTACGGTTTTGACCCTTCTTGCCTCTACCGTTGTTGTGGGTTTTGGCCCGAATTGCCAACAAAACTGTGTGAGTTATCGGATGAAGTTATCATCGCCACGGAACTTGCGCCGGTAGCCACCTTTTTTGTCAAGTCGGCTTCTTCTAACGTGAGCATCGAACGGGCTTGATAAAAAAAGGAAAGCGGATTACTTTATTGGAGTAGATTCCCAATGCCATTATAGGCCTCAGATAGGCCTGGAACCATTGGGAGAACAAAAATATTATTGGTAACAGACGCTCCAACGTTACGGAGTTGGTCCGCCAATTCCTTGAGTCATTTACAATAAGCTGAAACATTCAAAAAAAATTCCATGCTGACTTGTGAAAATTCTTGCTCAAGAGTAACAACTCGGGAATTTGATTATCCTAGAATATATCAAGCAATCTATTCCAGGTAGCCATAGTCGTAGTGTCCGGTTCAATGATTGTCTGTAAACGGTCGGTAGAAATAGTGGAGTAAATCCACTGAATTTTACGGGCGGATCTTTTCATCATCGAACAACCCTGAAGAGGGTAAGAATATAGATGGTATATTAACATAGTTACAGATAAGTTTATCAAATAATAGGCATGTAGTACGGAAGCAGGTATTATTAACTCAAAATTTATTTTTTAAATAAAAGTCTATAACCTTCTATCAATATTTAACATCATAATTCTCTGTATATTCTTATAACCTCGTCCAAATTTGCACTTATTTATGCTAAGTCAGTCTCTTCATCTATCATTTCATAATCTTCCATTGCTAATTCTTTTTTCCTTAATTCTATTAAATCACTATAATATCTTAACATTATTTCATTGTGGTTTCTTCTTTGTATTAAGAGGTTCTTTAGTGCTTTATGTAAAAAAAAATCTTTTATTTAGCATTATAGTTTGTCTAAATTCTGGACGTTTCTTCATTATTTATAATCAATTCCTTTTACAAGCTCTGATACCATTTTTACGGGTGGATCTTTTCATCATCTAACAACCCTGAAGAGGGTAGGAATTAGATGGTATATTAACATAGTTACAGGTAAGTTTATCAAATAATAGGCATGTAGTACGGAAGCAGGTATTATTAACTCAAAATTCATTTTTTAAATAAAAGTCTATAACTTTCTATCAATATTTAACATCATAATTGCAGAGACATATACTTATCAAGATTATAATTAGAAACACATAGTCTGAAAACATACCTCTTTAGTAGAATTTCAAGATCACCAGAGATACTCAACTCACCCTGGCTCTGCCTCCCTTTTTACTCACTGGATTCGACGGGATAAATGGCCTAGGTGCTGGGAGTTGCTTGACAGACTCTTTCTTAAAATTTCTTTTAAGAGACAGTCTTTTATGGACTAATATGGTTCTAAGTATAAGCTTTCAAAATATCTACTCTCTGGTATTATGATATTATTCTTGATAAGGGTTATAGACTAGAAGGGGGTTTAGCTAGACATGAGAGAGAATATTTTGAAGATTGAAGATTTTCTTGTATTCAGAAGTTATCTTTCAAGGTTACATAGAGGCTCCTTTTATAGATAACCTCGGCTGCCTTACATTATTGGCATGCTGAAAAGTCTAAAAAGCAAATAGTATTTTTGTTACAAAAGTCATAAAGTAAATAGTACTTTGTCTCTTGTCATCTCATGCTTTTTTTAAAGTTGTTTGTCATTGTTGCCATTTATTCAACGTTTGTTGGCTTGTCATCTTTTGTCTTTGATTCCTCGTGGGTCCGACGACTTTTACATTGAGGCCGGTTGCTTTCTTCCACATGCATTTTTTGCAGGTGTCTTCTTTGCACAAAAGCATCTTTTGCAGGTGTCTTCTTTGCATAAAAAGATGATTTTTTTCTCCGACGATACTCCTATAGAATAGGAATGGTATCGTTTTGATTTTTTATTTGATACTCCAATAGAATAGGAATGATAGCGTTTTGGTTTCAGTAGTATATTAGTGATATATGATTATATATGGGCTTACTGTAGTTTAGACTACATTAGGCCATATTAAATTGTTACATCGTGGCTTTCTGTAGTTTAAACAACATTGGGCCATTTCATTCAAAAGGATTAGATTATCCTTTTTTTTCATAGTGATATGGGTTGTATCATCTTTTATGCTCATAACAGGCATTTTCCTCTGTCCTATCAAAAGTTTGTATTGCTCCACCGTTTCATTGGAGTGTTTGTGCTCCATCTTTATGATCCTGTCATGCATGTTTGTAAGGTGTATAGTGTCTTGAGATATTACATAGTTGTTGTAGTACAGGGTAATAAGTTCTTCGGTTTCTCCTCCCTTGGAGTTTCCAATGATGCTGGCTTTACCTGCTCTTAACATATCTTCAATATTTGATTTTAATGTTGATAATCCGTTGACTCTTTTGGCACTCAACCATTCTTGAAATTTTTCTAGGGTACATGGTATTTTCATCTTTAGGTCTTTATCATCTCCACTTATGTTGCTATTTCTTTCTGTTTTAAATAATTGGCATATTATAATCAGTTTTTCCGTCAAGTTTGTTGAGCCGTCGAATAGTTGTATGCCATAGATACCTCTTCCAAATGATTCCGTCATTAGTCTGACAGATTCTACTAAAACATTGGGTAGCTTACCAATATTGTAAAAAGTTTCATCTACTAATATTGTAAAAAGTTTCATCTACTAATATTTTATCTATAAAATCGTAAGTAAATAGTTTAAAAACTATATCAGAGTTTGATTTTTCGTTACATAAAAACCTTGGATATTTACTTAGTTTTTCTCTTCGTAAAATGTGTGGATTTTATTTGTAATCATAAAATTTGTTTATTTGCTCATAAGTTGTAATATATTCAGGTGAATTTCATCTTGTCACACATTGTTACTGTTGTTGTCATCTGAAAAAATGATGTTGTTATGGGTGGTGGTATAGTGGTTGGCATAGTTTCAAGCTTAGATGTGAAAGTTTTTGGTTTTTCTGTTGGAGATTGAGAAGATTTCAAGGTTTGTAGGGTTTTGAAGTCTCTAAAGGCCTCTGTCAGTTGTTCTAGCAAATGTGTATTTCTCTTCTATTTTGGTTGTAATAATTTCTTGGTTTTATTTGATGATTTTTGTAACATTGGTAATATATTCCTCGAACTTGTCATTGATGGTTGACATTGTTGCACCTGCTAAGAAAATCAGCTAGAATATTCTTAGTTCCAGATATATTTTTGACAATAAAATCATAACTATAAAAGAATGATTGTCACTTCCTTCTTTTGTTTAGTTCTGGTAAAGGATCTATTTTATTTGTAATGAAAGCTCTTACTTGGGTATTATTAGTTCTAACAACGAATTTTACTGGTAATAGGTGATAATGGAATCTCTTTATTCCAAATTTTACTGCTAATAGTTCTTTTTCGTGGTAATTTTTCTCATTTGGTTTCCATGTTCCACCTCCATATCCACAAATTAGTGGTTTTTCTTTGTCTATATCTTCTTTATCATATGCTATGAGGACTGCTCCCCATCCTATATCACCAGCATCAGTAAAAGGTTCTAGTTGGTCTAGTTTTGTTGGTATTCTATGTTTTGGCAAGACTTTTACTTTTTTCTTGATTTTATTTATAGCTTTAGTATGTTCTTCCTTCCATTCAAAGGTTATATTTTTTCTAGTTAATTCTTGTAATGGATTTCTTAAGAGTGGTGAATCCTTTATATGGTCTGAAGCGTAGTTTACTACTCCTAGAAATTGTTGTACCTCTTTTTGCTCTCAAATTTATCTTTAAAATTTTTTATTTTTGTTACAATGAGTTCTTGTAATTGTAATTCTTCGTTATCTATTATGTATCCCAAATATTCTATACTATTCTTAAATATTTTAGATTTCTTTTCGGATAATAATATTCCATGTTGTTTTACAGTTTTTATGAATTCTTCTAGATGTTTTATATGTTTTTCCAAATCATCACTATATATTAATATGTCATCCACATATACTATACAAAATTCTGTCAATTTTCTGAACACTTGGTCCATCCTCCTTTGAAATATTTGTGGTGAATTTTTCAATCCGAAGGGTAGTACATTCCATTCGTAATGTCATTGAGGGGCGCTAAAGGTTGTTAAAGATTTTGATTCATTTTTTAGGTTTATTTGCCAAAATCCACTTTTACAATCGAATTTACTGAACCATTTTTTATTTCCTAATCTATTGATAAGGTTTCTTTTGTATGGTAAAAAATATCCATCAAATATTGTCTTTTTGTTTAGTTCTCTATAATCAATCACCATTCTAGCATTTCCTCTTTTTTGTTCACTATGTTTTCTAACTAAAAAGGTTGGGATGCTATGTGGGCTTTTACTCTCTTCTATCAATTTTAATTCTAATAATTCTTTTAGTTGGGTTTCAAACTCTTTTTGATCTGTTGGGCTATACCTAATAGGTTTAGATCTAACTATATCACTGGAATTTATTAACTTGATTTCAGTGTATATTTTTTCTTTCTCCCGTAGTTGCATTGAGTTTTCTCCGAAATATATTTTTAATATATTGAGATATTTTTAATATATTGAGATATTTTTCTCTTAATAACTGTAGGTTACTATTCCTATTTGATCTTATGTTACATATTCTTAGTGTGTGTATTGGTAGTACTCTCCTTAATATTATCCACTTGTTACAAGGTGTTTGTAGGCGAAAAGTAGTATTATTTATCACTTGTGTTTTAAAGTAGTCTACGAAATTATTTCCTAACAATACTTGTTGTTTCATATCATTCAGTTGGTATATTATTGGTAGTCTAAATGAGGATGCAATCTCCTGAATAAAAATTAGTAGACCCTAATCTAGAAATAATAACAAGAAAGTGAACTAGATTACCAAATCATATACAAGTAGGACAACAAGCTGAATTTAAAGAATTTGTAGGATCAATGGTACAAGGTGTAAATTACAATGGATATTTTTTAGACTTAGATAATGTTTATGATGAACAAGAAATAGGAAGAAGAATAAATGATTGAAATCTTGGAATGTATATAGTATTAATGAACTCTACACAAACAGAAAACCTAGAATATATGTATGACTTGATATCTAAAACATTAATCGGAAAAGTAGCTTATTGGATAGAATCTATAGCGTACCAATTAAGAGGAGAAATATTTAGTCATGCAGGAGATTGGAAATCTATGCTAATAATATTTGATATCATACTAAAAAGAGATTTTTAGGAGAAAAATGGTTAGTAGCACGAGAAAACGTACTCGTAGAAAGAAAAACTGAGATAATAATGAATCTAAATAACATGAAATGTTGTAAAATTAATAAATTACCATAATATACAATAAGTTTTAGTAAGTTCTTCTGTGAAGCAAGATTCTTACCACTAGAAGGTTTAATATATCAACAACTCTATTATGACCACTTACCAATACCTTATAATATTGAGATATCAAAAGAATATACCCAACTAGAACCAAAAGAAAATACATTAGGAGAAAGAATAAGAGTACTAAGAGCATACCTAATGCAAAAATGTGAAGAATATAGAATACAACAAAAGTTTAAAAAAGATAAGAAAATAGGATTAAGAGAGATATATGGATTTACAGAAAGAAGACTAGTATTCGGATGTGATGATAATAAAAGAGAAAAGAATTATAAGAAAGGTCATAAAAAGAAATATCAACACAAAAAATATAAAAGGTATAATAATTACAACAGACAAAACCAACAACCTTATTACAAACCTTATAGGAAAAAGAGATTTAAAAGATATAGAAATACCCCTGAAACCAGGAAAAATTTAAACATAAGAGAAAATTTAGGAAAAGAAAATATGTAAAACCATTAGAAGAAGAAAAACTTAAAGAATGTAAATGTTGGAATTGCAATGAAAAGGGACATTATGCTAATAAATGCCCAAAGCTAAAGAAAAAAGGTGTAAAATATATAAATACAACACAATTTATAATGAGTCTACAATAAATAAAAGAAGACAATAATAATTGGTATGAATATGAAGACTTTTATGTCAGTCAAACTGATGAAGGAAGTGAATCAGAAAATATTAACTACATTAACCAGCACACAGATAGTGAAAGTAGTTCAGAATAAAATGAATCTACAAAAAGAAAAAGGAACATTATTAGAAGAAAGAAATTACTGGATACAATGTGAATGAGATGTTCGCCATAAGCTTATTACAACTACAACTACTAGTGAAATAGGAAATAAATACTATAGTGATAGATACAAAAAAATCACTAAAAATCTTAGCAGAATAAGAAAAAGATTGAGTGAAATAAGATGGAAAGAACTACTAGAGGAAGTAAAAGAAATGGAACAAGATTAAAATCATCAACAAAGATTAAGAAAGATAGATTTGGAACAAAATGATAATTAGATGGTAGCAATCTATATAGAAGCTCAAATAGAATACAAGCCTAATAAAATGATAAAACAAAAGATCTTTATTGACAGTGGAGCAGACTTATGTCTAGCAAAGAAAGAGGTATTAGAACCACACAGATGGAAGAGATCGAAAACACATAGAACAAGAGTATCAGGTTTTAATGAACAAACAAAAGAATTGAATATAGTAGCAGAAAATATGAGAATAATATCAGAAAAGACAATATTTAGACTACCAATAATATACCAACTGAATGATATGAAACAACAAGTATTGTTAAGAAATAATTTCCTAGACTACTTTAAAACACAAGTGATAAATAATACTACTTTTAGCGTACAAACACATTGTAACAAGTGGATAATACTAAGGAGAGTATTACCAATACACACACTAAGAATATGTAACATAAGATCAGATAAGAATAGTAATCTACAGTTATTAAGAAAAAAATATCTCAATATATTAAAAATAAATTTCGGAGAAAACCCAATGCAACTATGGGAGAAAGAAAAAATATACGCTGAAATCAAGTTAATAAATTACAGTGATATAGTTAGATCTAAACCTATTAGGTATAGCCCAACAGATCAAAAAGAGTTTGAAACCCAACTAAAAGAATTATTAGAATTAAAATTGATACAAGAGTAAAAACCCACATAGCATCCCAACCTTTTTTAGTTAGAAAACATAGTGAACAAAAAAGAGGAAATGCTAGAATGTTGATTGATTATAGAGAACTAAACAAAAAGATAATATTTGATGGATATTTTTTACCATACAAAAGAAACCTTATCAATAGATTAGGAAATAAAAAATGGTTCAGTAAATTCGATTGTAAAAGTGGATTTTGGAAAATAAACCTAAAAAATGAATCAAAATCTTTAACAACCTTTAGCGCTCCTCAATGACATTACGAATGGAATGTACTACCCTTCGGATTGAAAAATTCACCACAAATATTTCAAAGGAGGATGGACCAAGTGTTCAAAAAATTGACAGAATTTTGTATAGTATATGTGGATGACATATTAATATATAGTGATGATTTGGAAAAACATATAAAACATCTAGAAGAATTCATAAAAACTGTAAAACAACATGGAATATTATTATCCGAAAAGAAATCTAAAATCTTTAAAAATAGTATAGAATATTTGGGATACATAATAGATAACGAAGAATTACAATTACAAGAACACATGGTAACAAAAATAAAAAATTTAAAGATAAATTAGAGAGCAAAAAGAGGTACAACAATTTCTAGGAGTAGTAAACAACGCTTCAGACCATATAAAGGATTCGCCACTCTTAATAAATCCATTACAAGAATTAACTAGAAAAAATATAACCTTTGAATGGAAGGAAGAACATACTAAAGCCATAAATAAAATCAAGAAAAAAGTAAAAGTCTTGCGAAAACATAGAATACCAACAAAACTAGACCAACTAGAACTTTTTACTGATGCTAGTGATATAGGATGGGGAGCAGTCCTCATAGCATGTGATAAAGAAGATATAGACAAAGAAAAATCACTAATTTGTGGATATGGAGGTGGAACATGGAAATCAAAGGAGAAAAATTACCATATTAATGAAAAAGAACTATTAGGAGTAAAATTTGGAATAAAGAGATTCCATTATCACCTATTACCAGTCAAATTTGTTGCTAGAACTGATTGTTGGTTGCTATTGTAAAGCAGTATGGGAAGTAAATAACTATTACAAGTGTTCTAAAGGATAAACTAATATTCAATATTCAGAAATTGAATCTTGTTGAACAAATAGGCCAATGTTGATAATTGCCGCAAGCTTGTTGTGTCTTGAATCTTGATAACCTGAAATCAAGAAATAACTAAATCCGGATGGTTACAACATTGTGTGTTGAGTCGAGTGATTGCACTCTGTCCTTAAGACAAGATTGCCCCGTATATATGCTTTTACGTTAGCGGGCAATAGTCTCCCAAGGAAAATAACAATTTAATCTCAACACTACAAAGCAAATAGGTTGAGTCTGACGAAGAAAACAAATACGAATCGACTTGCTGAAGATATGGAAAAGGAAGGAAGAATTTCTGTTTTCTCTTCTGTTTTGTCTCTGTTGTGTATATCTTGTGTGTATGTGTGTCTTTCCTCACTGTTTTTCGTCACTGTTTTGCAGTATTTTTGTTCACTATTTTGTGATGCATTTTGTGTTATTTTCTGTATGTATGTGTACTGCACAATTGAGCCAAAAACAGCTCAATATATAGCATGGAGGAGGGTTGTTCAACTGCCCAAAAAATAGTTGTTAATGGCCATTAGGGAGGGCTGTAATGGCAGGTTTAATGCCATGAATGAGGGTTGATTATGGTCATTGAAGGAGGCTGTTTATGGAGGAGTTAACAGCCAAGTTAATGGCTGGTTAATGCTCCAGAAAACAGCCCAAACGGTAGGCAGAAAGTTTCTGCCTTCCGTCACTCCCAAAATCAACTTTCCAGAAACTCTAGGGACCAAACTGTGAATATTAATCAATTTGGGGTCCAAAAAGATAATATCAGAAAGTCTCCACAACCCATGACCCACGACCCGTGACCGAGACCGGACGGGACGGGATTGGCGGGCGGCGGCGGCGGCGCACGTGTGGGCTTAGCCTTGAACCCAAACACATCTAGGTCCTCCCTCATTTAAACACATGGGATACCCCTTGGGGTCCCAAACCCTTTACCACTTTAGAGACTTATAAAGAGAGCAATTCTTCATTTTTTCCACTGATGTGGTAGATTTGTCCCACACCATATTTCCATGCCTCAAACACCTTACTTTGTGGACCAATATCTCTTTCATTTCTCAATGAAATTTGACGATTCTTGACCCTACGGTCATCTACTCACTTGGTATATTATGCATGTGAGAAGAGACAAAGCCTCCAACATGCGAAACACTAGTGTTTAATTCATTAAATATGGGTGGACGCACCTCCCCGCCAAAGGCAAATTTCCAACAATCCCCTCTATGACAGAGGGATTTTGGCGCACTCACAAGGTGCCTACTTTCAGCAATCTTTCAGCGAAAAGATATTGCATTAGGAGAGGTAGCTTTCTCTTTGAACCTTCCCTAGTTGAATACCATCGGACTTACTTACTGCGCGGTGAACGTGATATCTTGAACCGTCAGTGTTTAGTGTAAGCCAAGACAATGATACCAACATAATAACTCTCCTTATTCGTTTTCATTCTTACGTTTTTGTCCGTTGTGGTCGTGGACACACTTGGATTCTTAAGTGCGTTCATTTGAGGTGGCCTTTCTCGCACTTAAATCGGTGATCTCCTACAAGGTATCCTGCTATACCCACTTCACAAGTGTTAGAAATCATTAAAAGTTTCCCCAACCTAAACCTCAACCATTTCAGGATCGTTTAAAGGTTTTGAAGCTTAACCTTTACCCGCCATGCAGGTAGCACTTAATGTATATCGCGGGAACAGCTTTGGATTCATGTTTTCATACAAAAATCAGCATCCGAAGTGCTTCTTGCTTCCACCGAAGCGCTCAATTGAACCTTTTGCAGCTTAGTTTTTCCATTAAACCAAATTCTTGGGATCTCCAATCAGTGTGGTTGGGTTACCACCGCAAAGGTTCTTATTGTTTAGGTTTTAAGCTCATTCCCCTAGACAGGCAGAACACTTGAACTCCGGTAGTTCCTTAGTTAGTAAAGAATGAAGTGACACCAGTGATGATCAACTGCCATACGATCTTATGTCTCCGACAGATCTTGACAGATATGTCCAAACGCCGTCATCTGTGTCCTTCCTGAAGCCGATCGGCTAGCCACAGTGTATAACTGCTGAAGGCACAGGTTTCTCCCAATAAGGGACGTCCTCTAAGGAGTCGTGAAGTTACTCAACTTATTTTCATGCTTTGTATAAAGCGATAAACTCCGATTCCATCATGAATCGGCCGATGCAAATTTGCTTAGAGGATTTTCCAAGACCCACCATACACATTTACTTGTGACTTTGGTGTTCTTCAGATCTGATGTCCAGTTTGCATCACTATTTTCTCCAAGAGCCGCTGGACATCCAGAATACTATAATTCGTAGATAAGCGAATAATTCAGATATCGTCATATCTGACTTAACGTCTTCTATTGATCATTTATTAAGATCATTAGTGGACTTTAGTTCAACTGGTCTGCTTGTAAGCCGATACCAGGTCGGTTGTAGTGTGTATAATACATTGAACTACACGTGACCTGTGCATATCGCTCTTTGTCTATGGGTGCACCATGATTCCAATAAGTTCTATGATTCATATCCATTGGTGGCTTCAACGAGACTGTCAATTATCTCATAACTAAGTTTGGAGTTAGACCAGTCTGATAGATCTCTTGGAAATCCAATTCCTAAGATATCATTTGTGATACCCATATCCTTCATATCGAGACTTTGTTTCAATATGATTTCCACTCTCAGACTGTTGGTTTTCCAACTGTTGGCTTTCTAACTTCAGAGTCAATGTTTCTGTGGTCAGATTCATTATTTCTGTTTTATCTGAAACTTCCAGGACCAAAATGTAAACATTTCAGGGACCAAAATGAAAGTTCAGGAAGAAGCCCAACAGTCCAGCAAACCAACTCTAATTCTCCCCTTTCAACTCTCCGGTTAGAAAGACTGTTTCAACATCCATGCCACGCAAGACTGCAATGGCCCTAGATGTTAAACTACTCACATGGGAGCACATTTTAAAACCCAAAGGTTCTTTTCCCGGAGGAAGATCAACCATTATACAAGTATGGTTCTATATGATGGAATATATTTCTCTCTTTAGCTTCTTTCCAAAGCAGCGCTTTTGGAGATGACAATTCTTTGTTAATTGTCCATGGTTCGTTTCCATGGTTCGTTCTCAACCATACAAGCTATAAGGCATGGAACAAGTCTTTGTCCCCTCTTTGCTCCGTCTCGGTTCAACATCTAGAATCCCTGAGTTCTGCAGATCTGGAATATTAAGTTCCGGATAGCCAGCAACTTTCGAGTCTTGTAGATACGGAGCGTCTAGTTCGGGACAGTCAGGCCCTCGCGGGTTCTTGTTAACTTTGAGCAATTACTCATTTTTTTCTTTTCAAGGAAAGTTATCTTCAAAGAATTCAGCATTCTTTGACACCAAGAGGCGATAAGCACTACTGTTATTTGCATATCCAGTGGATATGCAATCTACAGTCTTAAGTACAACTTGACCTGTTTCGGTATTCCAACTTTTACCAAGCCACCCCACATCACAACATTTGTATGTGAGATCATTTTCATGTTTCACACGGAGAGTTATTCTTATCCTTATGCGTATTTCTGTTGAGAATCGCATTAGCGGTAAGGATCCCCTTGCCCCACATAATTTGGGCGTACGGCTTTGCGCTTGGCTAACACCGTTGGACTGAGGTGAGTAATGAGCAGTCGTTTAATGAACGATGCTTCACATTCTCCCCCTCTATCACTACGAATTCCTCAATCTGTAGCGCCTATTCGTTTCAACAACTTCATCTTTGCTTTTCAACAAACAAAGGATACTATACATTGTACCATCATCAATGAAGATCACAACATACTTGTCTGCCCCCTCTATTTTGTATAAACTTCAAATCACCCAAGTAGGTGTGACTAAGTTCTAGAGGAGCGGTGCTTCTTTCGCTATTCCTTTGACGGAATTTGGAAAGGTGATTTTGCCTCTTCGCCTACCTCACATTTATTTTGAGGGTTTATGTCGACAGAAGGCAACAATCTCAACATCGTTAGCTTTTGAATGACTTTCTATTTAACGTGTCTTAATCTATGATGGCATAGATGCACGGATTATAAATATATCATTCATTTTGCTCTGAACATCTTTGTACCATTCTTAGTTATTACAGACCTGTTGGACGAGTCTCAAACCAGCTTGACCAACAACGTCCCTTAAACCAAGTTTGGGACATGTATCACCTCATCTTAGAGTGATCTCATTTCCTGAAGTCCTATTGAGGACAACCTCTCCAACCCCTTCTACTTTAGAGGTGGTGTTGCTTCACATGAACAACCTCTTGCCCGTGGTTAGGGCGTAACCGGATCATATGTGATCTGGATACTCTGGCCCACTCTAGTTGCTTTGGCAGACTGAGTGTCCAATTTCTTTTCTGCCTTTCTTTAGGCCTTCAGATCATTTAAGACCTGAAAACTGTGGCCCACCATACTAGGTGTTCATTACTTTTCCTATGAAATGAATTCTGGCCCCACTCCAGTCGTCCGGAGGCTTTATATGACTTTAGTGTCCAATATCATCATATCAAAGGAATTTTGGCCCACTCTAGTCGCTCGGAGGCTTTGTATGACTAAGTGTCCAATATCATCCTATCAAAGGAATTTTGGCCCACTACAGTCGCCCGGAGGCTTTGTATGACTGAGTGTCCAATATCATCCTATGAAGGATCTTCTGTCAAATAGTATGACAGGCTCAACGTCTTTAGCTTTTAGACTTCTTCCGTTATGATTGGTGCATATACAATCCTTGGCGCTTACTTAAGAGTGGTAACAGTTTTCGCACAGTTAGTGAATCTTTCTCCATCGTATGTGCGAACATACTTTACACACTTTTAATAATTACACTTAAAAGAACGGATATTTTTAAGTCGTTTACAAAGTCCAATCTTTAAACGGGAAAGAATAATAGATTAAACTTCTGATTTTAAAGCATAAGCAATATAAATTATTTCGTAAAACATTTTCATATTCCTCCTTACTTTTAAGCCATTTTTAATCAGACATCATTTACTCTTTATTCTTGACAAGAAAGAAAATAACTTATCCCAATTTCGGATTCTGGCCCACTTCAGTCACTTCATCGGACTGAGTGTCCATTTCCTCCTTACCATAAATCCGATCCTTTGTCTCGGACAGATATAGGTCTTCTGCTACAAGATAGAACCACATCTTCAGCCTTCTCCTCTTGTCCCAGGGGACATCCTCAGCCTCTCGTGAGAGCTTATTCCCACCACTCTCAGGAGCGGTGACACCATGAACACGTTGAAATTCAACAACATCATCATCACTGTCTTAAAGCAGAAAACCACAGCCATATCTAGATTTGGTCACACAACTTTTGACCGACATCTTTCGAACACTAATACAAATACAATCTTGTCTTAAAATGTTGGTTCCTATTGTAAAGCAGTACGGAAAGTAAATAACTATTACAAGTGTTCGAAAGGATAAACTAATATTCAATATTCAGAAATTGAATCTTGTTGAACAAATAGGCCAATGTTGATAATTGCCGCAAACTTGTTGTGTCTTGAATCTTGATAACCTGAAATCAAGAAATAACTAAATCTGGATGGTTACAACGTTGTGTGTTGAGTCGAGTGATTGCACTCTGTCCTTAAGACAAGATTGCCCCGTATATATGCTTTTACGTTAGCGGGCAATAGTCTCCCAACATAAAACAACACTTTAATCTCAACACTACAAAGCAAATATGTTGAGTCTGACGAAGAAAATAAATACGAATCGACTTGCTGAAGATATGAAAAAGGAAGGAAGAATTTCGGTTTTCTCTTCTGTTTTGTCTCTTTGTATATAGTGTGTCTCTGTTGTGTATATGTGTATCTTTCCTCACTGTTTTGCAGTGTTTTTGTTCACTGTTTTGTGCTGCGTTTTGTGCTATTTTTTTTCTGTATGTGTACTGCACAATTGAGCCAAAAATAGCTCAATATATAGCATGGAGGAGGACTGTTCAACTGCCCAAAATATGGTTGTTAATGGCCATTAGGGAGAGCTGTAATGGCAGGTTTAATGCCATGAAGGGGGGCTGATTATGGTCATTGAAGGAGGCTGTTTATGGAGGAGTTAACAGCCAAGTTAATGGCTGGTTAATGCTCCAGAAAACAGCCCAAACGGTAGGCAGAAAGTTTCTGCCTTCCGTCACTCCCAAAATCAACTTTTCAGAAACTCTAGAGACCAAACTGTGAATATTAATCAATTTGGGGTCCAAAAAGATAATATCAGAAAGTCTCCACAACCCATGACCCGTGACCGAGACCGGACGGGACGGGACGGGACGGGACGGGTGGGCGGCGGCGGCGCACGTGTGGGCTTAGCCTTGAACCCAAACACATCTAGGTCCTCCCTCTTTTAAACACATGGGATACCCCTTGGGGTCCCAAACCCTTTACCACTTTAGAGACTTATAAAGAGAGCAATTCTTCCTTTTTCCACCGATGTGGTAGATTTGTCCCACACCATATTTTCATGTCTCAAACACCTTACTTTGTGGACCAATATCTCTTTCATTTCTCAACGAAATTTGACGATTCTTGGCCCTACGGTCATCTACTCACTTGGTAGATTATGCATGTGAGAAGAGACAAAGCCTCCAACATGCGGAACACTAGTGTTTAATTCATTAAATATGAGTGGACGCACCTCCCCGCCAAAGACAAATTTCCAACACTGATAATACCCAAGTAAGAGCTTTCATTACAAATAAAATAGACTCTTTATCAGAACTAAACAAAAGAAGGAAGTGGCAATCATTCTTTTATTGTTATGATTTTATTGTCAAAAATATATCTGAAACTAAGAATATTCTAACTGATTTTCTTAACAGGTACAACAATGTCAACCATCAATGACAAGTTCGAGGAATATATTACTAATGTTACAAAAATCATCAAACAAAACCAAGAGATTATTACAACCAAAACAGAAGAAAAATGCACATTTGCTAGAACAACTGACAGAGGCCTTTAGAGACCTCAAAACCCTACAAACCTTGAAATCTTCTCAATCCCCAACAGAAAAACCAAAACCACTATACCATCACCCATAACAGCATCGTCTTCTCAGATGACAACAACAATAACAATGTGTGACAAGATGAAATTTTCACCTGAATATATTACAGCTTATGAGCAGATAAACAAATTTTATGATTACAAATCAAATCCACACATTTTACGAAGTGCAAAACTAAGTAAATATCCAAGGTTTTTATGTAACGAAAAGTCAAACCCTGATATAGTTTTTAAACTATTTACTTACGATTTTATAGATAAAATATTAGTAGATGAAACTTTTTACAATATTGCTAAGCTACCCAATGTTTTAGTAGAATCTGTCAGACTAATGACGGAATCATTTGGAAGAGGCATCTATGGCATACAACAATTCGACGCCTCAACAAACTTGACGGAAAAACCGATTATAATATGCCAATTATTTAAAACATGAAGAAATAGCAACATAAGTGGAGATGATAAAGACCTAAAGATGAAAATATCATGTACCCTAGAAAAATTTCATGAATGGCTGAGTGCCAAAAGAGTCATCGGACTATCAACATTAAAATCAAATATTGAAGATATGTTAAGAGAAGGTAAAGTCAGCATCATTGGAAAATCCAATGGAGGAGAAACCGAAGAACTTATTACCATGTACTACAACAACGATGTACTATCTCAAGACACTATACACCTTACAAACATGCATGACATGATCATAAAGATGGAGCACAAACACTCCAATGAAACGGTGGAGCAATACAAACTCTTGATAGGACAGAGGAAAAGGCCTATTATGAGCATAAAAGATGATACTACCCATATCACTATGAAAAAATATGGATTATCTAATCCTTTTAAATGAAACGGCCCAATGCAGTTTAAACTACCGAAAGCCACGATGTAACAATTTAATATCGCCCAATGTTGTCTAAACTACAGTAAGCCCATATATCATCATATATCACCAATATACTACTGGAACCAAAATGATACCATTCATATTCTATTGGAGTATCAAATAAAAAACCAAAACGATACCGTTCCTAATTTCCTATTCTATAAGAGTATCGTCGGAGAAAAAAATCATCTTTTTATGCAAAGAAGACACCTGCAAAAGATGCCTTTGTGCAAAGAAGACACCTGTAAAAAATGTATGTGGAAGAAAGCAACCGACCTCAATGTAAAAGCCGTCGGACCCACGAGGAATCAAAGACAAAAGATGACAAGCCAACAAACGTTGAAAAAATGGCAACAACGACAAATAACTTTAAGAAAAGCATGAAATGACAAGAGACAAAGTACTATTTACTTTATGACTTTTATAACAAAAATACTATTTGCTTTTTAGACTTTTCAGCATGCCAATAATGTAAGGCAACCGAGGTTATCTATAAAATGAGCATCTTTGTAACCTTGAAAGATGACTTCTGAATACAGAAAATCTTTAATCTTCAAAATATTCTCTCTCATGTATAGCTAAGCTCCCTTCTAGTCTATAACCCATATCAAAATAATATCATAATACCATAGAATATGCACTTTGAAAGCTTATACTTAGAACCATACTAGTCCATAAAACACTGTCTCTTAAAAGAAATTTTAAGAAAGAGTCTGTCGAGCAACTCCCAGCACCTAGGCCATTTATCCCTTCGAATCCAGTGAGGAAAAAAAGAGGCAGAGCCAGGGTGGGTTGAGTATCTCCGGTGATCTTGAAATTCTACTAAGAGATATATTTTCAAACTATGTGTTTCTAATTATAATCTTGATAAGTATAGGTCTCTGCAATTATGATGTTAAATATTGATAGAAGGTTATAGACTTTTATTTACAAAATGAATTTTGAGTTAATAATACTTGCTTTCGTACTACATGCCTATTATTTGATAGACTTACATGTAACTATGTTAATATACCATCTATATTTCTACCCTCTTCAGGGTTGTTAGATGATGAAAAGATTCGCCCGTAAAAATGGTATCACAACTGAGGATCCTCCGTGGGTGTAGGGACAGCGGGAGGAATTATGTGATGGAGTATTTGATGTGAAATTACGTGAATTTTGAACAATTCTACCCACGTCGCATATATGACGTTTTCCATCTCAAGAACAATAGGGATGTGGTTCTTGATGTTGAAAACAGTAAGGGCAGGATTAAACATGTTCTTTGACGTAGACATAACGAAAGAACAATAGGTGAAAGAGGGATTTGAACGAAAATTTGGGAAGAGAGGAGGTAAGGTGCACGGATTCCGAGAAGGAACACGGAAACCGAGGCCGCGGAAGAGAGGAGAAATCGGTAGAAGACCTAAACTTCTGATACCACGAAAGAAATAATCTCTTGATTATTTTCATTGATAATGAGAGGTATCTACAAATATACAATTCCTATATATGGACAATATAGGAAAATAATTCTACATTTTCCTATTCTATTTCTAATACATTTTCCTAGTACAAGACTAATACCATAATTACAATTATACACGAATTACATTTTGTTGAGTCCAAATCGGACCATGATACACACGGTCATTTACTTAAATCAAATCAATAAGTGCATAACATGTATCTTTTACGTGAAGTTTCAGGGAATAAATATTCAAAAAAAAATTATATTAACAAGGAAAAAAGAAAGCTTGAAGCGTACAACAATTTGATTACACCCTAGCCTAGAGAAGAGAGGCCCAGGAAGCAATTTGGATCCAAAAATGGTAAGGGCTTTCTACTGTGACAACTTGCCCAATTAAGTGAGGGCCAGGAAATAAAAATTGGTTCTGGAGAAAGCGTCAGTCAATAGTCAATACTCGATACATAAAGGCATCTCAACATTTTTAGCCTGATGGTTTTTTTTTTTAAAAAAAATGGCTTACCGGTCATGGATTGTAGCCGTCACGAGTGTATATTCAGTATATACCAATTATATAATGAGTGTATCACAAACTGATAATACTTGCTGAAATTTGTAAGAGATAAAGATTAGTGTTATATTTCGTTGTGGACTTTGATTGGGCTGTTTGTAGTGTAAAAATCTCGCAATTAACTTGGAAAAGCAAGATGCACGAAAATTAGGAACCAAAATTGTACAAAACTATTTAACAAAATAGAGTACAACTACTACATTTGAAAATTGAATTTCACAAATAGTAAGAGACCTAAAGGGAAAAGGAGTATGAACTATAGAGTATGCTAATTGCGACATGAGCAATGCAACGAATTGTAAAACTTGACCAAACAAGCAATGCAACAAAAAGTAAACAAAGGGCATTTTCGCTCAAGAACCAATCATGTAAGTGATAATGTTCTAAAGATGATCATCTAAGTGATCTTCCCAATATATAACCAAATTTAATGAATCTTTGACACTGTTCTATTAAGTTTGATCTGATTTAGGTGACGCTAACATGCTGCCTATGACGAGGTCCATGAGATAGCAAGTCAAATGTGGCACTTGTTTAATTGCTTGGTAAGAAATAAAACTATACCGTTGCTTTTGACATGATTGTAAGCACTTGATCCTAACAAAGCAAATTGTTCTAGCAGGTACAAGTCTACCAACCTTAGAACAACTTGTGGGTTGTTAAAAAAGAGAAACAGAGATGATCGCAACGGTTTCGAGGAGTCTAATTTTAATTATTGTAAGCAAAGTAACTTAAAAACTAGTATGGTATAATTTTCTAAAATTACGGTTGAACTGAACTGCTGACACTCCTAGCAAGAATTAGTAATTCAAAAACTGTAATGTAAAATCTTGACTTGACTAAATCAGCCTAAGCCTTTTTTAATGAGATATAAGCCAGAGCGAACCACCATGTGGGTTAAGTGTGTGTTTTGATCCATCATCAGTAAGACAAGCTAATATTTCCTGAAGAGTTAGCAGATTGACAATATATAGTTTGGCATAGCAACATGGACTTGGCTAAGGGTGGCCAACGGAGCAGGTACGGGGCGGGGAGGGTCCGGCGGGACGGGACAGGACCCGACGGGACGGGGTAGGGCAGGACCGGTCCTCCGGTGTGACTGGCGGCGGGGACTAGCGGGATCTGCCGATGTCCCGTCCCATTCCAGTAGGAAAAGGGGACCGGTATTATCGGGGCGGGACGGGACGGGGTCGGGTTTTTTCGATTTTTTTTTTGCACTTAATTTTAAAAAATAACATATATATAAACACCTCAATAATTGAACAAGATAGTGTAATAAAAACATTTCAATGCTGTTTTTGTGCCTCTTATATTATTTAATAGAAATATAATTTTTTTGTGATACAATTGTCAAAATTGCAACTTTATGGTGTTGAAAGTTGCAAATAACATAGTAAAATTACAATTAAAATATTACATATTTAAAAACTCCTTTTTTAGTTTCTTTATAATTTCTTGTGGTTTTTCGGTTGGAATTGGTATTTGTTGGTCAAATTGCTCGACGTCGCTTCCACCTCCGTCGGATAAGATTTCATTGTAGTTTTCGTCTTCTTCTTCATTGATCTCCGGTTGACGGCACCTTCTCCGCTTCGCTCGTATTGGTCGATCCGGCTGGCGGCTCCTGCATCTTCTGCCTCTCTATGGGGGCCCCTTTTTTATACTAGTTTGCTGCTAGGAGTTCCAATCTCTGAATAATACTGCAATCTCCAAGCTGTCTCTAGCTAATGAGTGTCTGTGCTCTCCTATTTGAAATCTACCGGCAGAAAAAACGCTTTCAGACGCAGTTGATGACGCTTGAATGTTCAACACATCTCGGGCCATCTTTGACAGTGTCGGAAATGTCTTCTCATTCTCCCTCCAATATTTCAGCAAGTCTTCACGTCCTTCTTCATTGAGAACTGCTTGGTACGGTACAACTCCCTGTAAAACAAAAACATCAAACTCGATAACTTGGTTAGTAGTGTTACCACTATACATTCTATATCTAAGGCATTCAATACTAGCCACATAAACGGCATGTCTATTTTGAGGTTGTGTTGAAGAAGAAGATAGTATGAAAGTCGGTTGGTTGCTAGCACTTTCTTGTTGGTAATGTCTATATACTTTTTTGCATTCATCTTGTATGTTAGACAACACTTCTTCTTTAGTTTGTTTAATAGGTGGTGGGTCATTTGAATTTTTTGGAGTTGGAGGTGAAAGTACTGCTATACAATCATAAATAGTTTCAATTAGTGATTTACAACTGTCTATTTTAATAATCGGATTTAATACAGCACCAATAATATAAATAGTGGGAATAGGAATAAAATATTTTTTTAATTTGATATTTTTTAATAGGTGCCTTATAAGTTGGTTTTTCCATATATTCACTAAGTAATAAAAATATTATAGCTATATAAAACAACATAGTTGAAATAGTAGAATAATATATACCGAAAAATTCTTTTGTTGCTTGAAAAAAATTCTCTAGTAATACAATAAGTTCTGAAATTTTTTCTCAATCGTTATCTACAACCATATCAGTTGGATTTCGATAATGATCGTTAAAAAATAATGTTATATGTCTTCTAACATCATAAGCAACAAGTAGTTGTTCGTATAAAGAATTCCGCATAGTCGTTACTTCTTCAGAAATTTTTCTATAAGCTAGTCCACAATCGTGACAAGTTTTTTTATATTCTTTTTTTCATTGTATTCTATTACTTCTAAAAATAAAGTTTATAGCAAATTATATTTTATTAAAAATGTCTTCAAAAAGTGATAGATCATCCTTTACAACTAAATTATAAATATGACACGAAAATTTTATATGAAAATGATTTGGAAAAGATAGAGTTAAAAGATCTTTTAAAATTCTAATAGCATAATTATTAGAAGAAGCATTATCTAATGCAATAGTCATAATTTTATCAGTTATGTCATAATAATCGCAAACTGAATAAATATTTTCTGCAATAAAAGTACCAGTGTGCCTATCATCTATATATCTATACGCTAAAATACGTTTTTGCATAAACCATTTATAATATATCCAATGACATGTTACCGTTAAATAATCATGGTTGTTAGTACTACGGCCTATACTAGACGTGATAGATACTTTACCAGGAAAATGATGTAAGGAATAACGTAAATACTGTTGATATTCATGTGCAAATTTAAATACATCTCTCCTAACAGTTGATCTAGGAAAACCGTTAAAAGCAGGATTATACATATCTCTAATGTAATGAATAAAACTAGGAAAGGAAGGAAATGAAAAAGGTAAACCCTCCACCGCAACTAATTTTGCTAATGCTTCCCTACCTATGTGTTTATCATATTTAGGGCCTACAATTTTCCTCGTCATAGGGTTAATTTGACCATGTACTTGGTCCGGGATAGTATGTGAACCTTGTCCCGACTGAGAGGCCATTGGCGCACCCGATTTTTCAGCCAGGTATTGATCCCACTTAGCTTTGTGAAAGTTTTGTACGTGTCTCAGTAAACCTCCCGTCCAACCTCGACTTTTTTCCATTTTAAATTTATAAACATTTTTACAAATCATCTAACTACTTGATTCTCTTCGTCCCTATAAAAAAAATTCATGCATCTGATTTTAATTTTCGTTTTATTGGGTCTCGTCTCATACTAGGGGGATTAGGAGACGTTCCAGTTGGAGGTGCACTAGTGGATGTTTCATCTACATTAGTGGGTGTGTCATCTAGATTATCTTCTAAATTAAATTCTGGTTGAGAGTTGCAGAAAATATCTTGTCGTCTAAATCTAATGGTATTTCAGGAAAAAATTCAGTTTCATGATGTATATGTGTGTAATCAACCAAATCATCATGTTTAGAAATAGGATGATTAGAAGAAATATCCCAACCCTTGTTACCCCTGCTAGAAGAAGCACACTTACCTTTAAACATACCCCTTAATCCTTCCATTTTAATTATGCTAATAAATAGTTAAAGATAATGAAATTAAGTGTGCTAATTAAAATAAAGTAACAATAATAATTTAAAGAAGGAACGAATGTATCACACGCCGACGTAACGTCGACATGTAATTGAGGTTGAAAATTAAAATTTTGCTCGATAGATTATCCTCAAGCTAGTTGACAACTTCACTCTCAATTTTTGAACTTTGATATAGTTATACAAATTACAAATGAATAAATAAAATTTAATATTTAGTAGACAATGTAGAAAGATATATTGAGAGATTAGAGAGATTGTAGGAAAATTTGTGAGAAAGATAAAGAAAAAATAAAGTATTTATAGTTGAAAAATTGAGTTAAAGTGTAAATATATTAACTTAAAGGGTTAAAAATAAATATTAAAGAGGTAGGGGGTAAGCAAAAATGGTTGTTGCACAACGATCAAAATATAAAATGATCGTTGTGCAACGGCCATTTTTTGCAAAAGGTAGGGAGCGGGCGAGATTATTTTTGTTATAGCGGGACGAGCCCAAGTCCCATCCTGGTTCAAGTCTCGTTATCAATTATTTTTTTATAGCGGTAAGGGCAGGACCGGGACGGGGCGGGGCGGGGCGGGACCGGGCCGACCCACCCTGTGGGCCACCATAGACTTGGCTAATAGTTTCAGCGTTCATCGCAACTAAAATCTAGTAGTAACAAAATTTCACGTCACTTCAAGATCATCTCTGCTTAATAAAGTTATGATTGACATGTTCATCTCTATAAATATAATAGAGAAACAATGTTCCAAATCAATTGTTAATGTCAGCAAAGGCAGGAAATTAATCCCAGACTCTAAATCAATATATGGCGCCGTCATAAGATATTTTAAATGCACAAATTGTTGTCCAAATGCATACTAAATGGAACCATCTGAATGAAGATCTTTCAAAAAACAATCCCAGCCTGTTTATAGATTTAATAGCATCGTAATAACATCAAGGGAGTCACTCAAGGAACCACAAGCGGCAACCCAAACTGTGAATAGCATAAAACATTCAAGCAATGAATAAAAATGATTTGACAAAATATAAAAGACCAAAGGAAAAAATTCAATTAATTCTTGCAAAACAGTAGTAGTCATCCATCCTAAAAAACCAGTAGTAAACTAGTCTCCTCCCATACTGAGGTCTGAGAATCAAATTTACAAACAAAACAAAGGTGAAAACTCTTGAACTAACTCATGTCCTCGTCTACTTCTCAGAAGAGTTTGGTCCTCTCTTCTTTCCAAAGCCAACAACTGCAAGCAAACATTAGCAGGCATTCCATAAGAAACAAATTTTGAATGTCAACGGGAGAAGCTTCAATATGTTCCAAAGCAAAATAAAGCATACATGCCAGTATCCACCAAATACAGATATAAAAATATCAATTAGAGGTAAACACACCAGCAATTAACATACTTGTTTATTTATAGAAATACAATAAACTAATGACAAGATCATACAACGATGAGAAGAGAAATAGGAAAACTCAGATTAAACCGCACAGATTTGACACTCAAACTAGCAAAGTCTTTCTTATCTTAGAACAATTAACATACTTGTTTATTTATATATATTCAATAAATCTACCGTTAGGATCCTACAATGATAAGCAGAGAAATCAGGAAACTCAGATTAAACTGCTTAGATTTGACAATCAGAAAAGAATACTATGTATGGGTCGTTTGGTAGGGTGTATAAGAATACTTACTGAATAAGGTAATTAGTAATGTAGGGATTATTTTTTATCGACTATTTTGGTTTGTTGTAAATAACATGCATTGCATAATTTCTAAATAGTTTTAAACATGTATTAAAATAAGAATAGTACTGATATTGTTATTGTCATGTTTTACTATGTATAAGAAAGTAATGAATAGGGTTGTGTATAATTAACACTGGTGTTAGTTGTACAAGACTTAAATTTGCAACCAAACATTGTACTAGAATTTAGTACCAGCATTATTCTACCTAATACACCCTACCCAATTTCACTGGAACATTTATACACCAGGCACAAGCAAATTCTTCAGATACTAAAGTATTATTGATCAGACATAAGAGATTCAGTCACATATACTCTTATGTTTCATTGTCAATTATTTCTCCAGTTAGTTAACAGTTGGAATATGTTTTAAGCTTTTCAGAACAACAATATGTGTGTCTGTAAACTAACATAACTTTGCCAAATGGAACAACAGTTTTTAAGTTAAATAAGGGAAAGAAAAACAAGTAAGGTTACCAGCAGTGACGAATCTGCGATTGTATTGCATACGTTTGTGGGCACGTCCTCTTGGTTTCTTTTTCTTATCCTGCTTTGCTACCTTTGGTGTTTGTCCTCTCACCTTACCAGCACGAGCTAGTGATCCGTGTACCTTACCTACACAATTAACAACATCACAAATCAATACCATTGTAATTTGAGAATGAAGACTGTATTCAAGAGCTTACCCATGGTTGATTGATTTCTGAGTCGCTGCTCTAGGGTTAGGGTTAGGGTTTTGGGGGAAATTAAGATGAATTTATAGGAACCTGGTAAGCTATTCAACTCTACTGGGCCTTCGTGAGAAAACAACATGGGCCATATGAACGATGGCCCAAAATACGTAATCCAATTGGAAAACCAAATCAAACTGACATAACGAGTTATGTAGACATATATGTATTATACTATTTGATAAGAATACCTAAGGGTCCTTTATTTTTGTTACACTTATATGTTTGATCCTATCGAGTATAGTTAATTCTCACTACTTTTTTTTGTTTTAAATTCTTAATACAATATTGTTGAAATATTTACAATTTTCCTGTTTTTATATGTTCACGAGTCAAGGATGAATTAAAATCCCACTATTGAGTTTCATAAATACTTTATCGAATACAAATCTCACATTCAAAAGATGAAAGTTGCGGAAATGAAGATGTTGCGATGGATGTATAGGCATACTAGGAGAGATAGGATAAGAAATGACGATATCCGGGACAAAGTGAGAGTGGTCTCGGTGGAGGACAAGATGCGGGAAGCGAGACTAAGATGGTTCGGGCATGTGAAGAGTAGATGAACGGGATGTCCTAGTGCGGAGGTGTGAGAGGTTGGCTATGGATGCTATCAGGAGAGGTAGAGGTAGGCCGAAGAAGTACTGGGCGAGGTGATTCAACAGGACATGGCGCAGTTTTAGCTTACCGAGGACATGACCTTAACTAGGAAGTTATGGAGGACGCAAATTAGGGTAGAAGGTTAGTAGGTAGTTAAGTGTTATCTCGCTTATCATTTCATATTATTAGTCGTAGTATTACTTTTGTAGTTTCTTTTCCTTCGATTCCTGTTTCTATTTGTAGTTTCTTATACTTTGATTATCGTATTAATTTGTGCTTATCACTATCCCTTTTTGTATTTATTATTGCTATAACATGCTTGTTCTTATGTTGAGGGTCTACTGGAAACAGTCTCTCTATTTCCCAAGGTAGAGGTAAGGTCAGCATACACTCTACCATCTCAAACACCACTTTGTGGGATTTTACTGATATGTTGTTGTTGTTGTTATTAATCAATGTTGACAGAGTTGATAGGGACACATATTATATTCAAGAATACAATATTGTTTATTGTATACCCGAGGTTATTGGCCGACTAATTTAGATTTGTGTTGGACGGGCCTATTAAAGGATAAAACGCTCCCTACATAGAAATTCTTTGTTCTCAAATTTAGAACTCAAGACTTCTGGTTAAGATGCATAAATTTCGATCAATCTAGATTCGAGACTTTTGAACTCTAAAGTATGCTAATTGATACATGAGCAATGCAATAAATTGTAAAACAAAAACAACAGAACAAGCAATGCAACAAATTGTAACCCAGACATTCCGATTGAGTTTTATCAAAAAACAATCATGTGAGTGATAATGTTCAAAAGATGACCATCTAAGTGATTCCAAATGATATAACCAAATTTAATGGATTTTTACACCGTTCTATTGAGTTTGATCTAATATATGTGATCACTAATAAGAAACTTATTAAACGCCAACATGTTGCCTATGACGAGATCCATGTGATAGGTCGAGGATGGCTCGGGTCAAATGTGGCACTTGCTTAATTGCTTGGTTAAGAAATAAGTTGCGTCTTTTCTAATAGTTATAGGCTTATAGCTTTTGCCATGATTATAACCACATGATCCTAAAACAATTGTTCGGGCCAATGGTTATAAGAATAGAGTGAAAGAATATATGTGTATATGCCGTGTATATTCCGTGTAAATTCCTAGTATACACATATATTTACTTGATATTATTAGAGTTCTTGTACATGTGTAATTATGGTAATAGTCTTGTATTAGAAAAAGATAGTAGTATTGTATTTGGAAAAGGTAGATTTAATTTCCATAATTAAATATTGTATATGATGTATATAAACCATTTACATTAATGAAAATAATCAAGTGATTATTCTCTTTCATGGTATCAACAGTCTAGGGCAAACTTTTTCTTCTCCAAATAATACCATCTTCTGCCGCCCTCATCGGATTCCTCAACCTCGGCCGACGGCCGAACCACCCCCCCCCCCCCCATCCCTTCAAATGTTTCTTCTGAATCCATAATTCTCCTCTTGTTATTTCATCATGTCTACCACAAAGAACACATTGCATCCTGTCCTTGCAGTCTTCAATACCAAGAACAACATCCATATTTTTCTTGAGATAGAAAACGTCTAATACCGACGTGGGCAAAACTATTTAAAATTCACGCAATGTCTAATAGAGTCCTCCATCACATCGTCACACCGGAAAAAGGCAAGGAGAAGGTGCCTACCACCGATGATGAAATAGAGTTCTGGGCAACGTTTGATGCTACGGTGCTCCAATGGATTTATCTCACCATCTCTACGGACCTCTTACAGACTATTATCAAACCCGATGTCACGACAATGGAAGCTTGGAATAGGTTGCGTGATATATTTCAGGATAACAAAAATTCTCGTGTCGTGACCCTTGAGCAGGAATTCTCCCACATAAACATGGAGAGTTTTCCAGATGCCTCATCCTATTGTCAAAGGCTCAAGGAGTTGTCGGATCAATTCAAGACCGTTGGCGCGCTCGTCACTAATGATCGTCTTGTTCTTCAGATGATTGCAGGCCTCTCCGAGGCTTATAATGGTGTTGGAACTCTTCTTCGTCAAAGCAATCCTCTCCCGTTGTTCTACCACGCACGTTTCATGCTCACCTTAGAAGAAGCCGAGTTGGCTAAAAAGGCGGCAACCGAAGCTAATTCCGCCATGATAGTGGCTACGTCACGCGACACTGATAACCCTCACTCATTCTCAAAAATTTCTAACCAAAACTGTAATAATTATGGCGGAAAAAAAGTCCAAAAGCGGAAAAATGATGGCAAAAACCACGGCGGTGGCAGTGGCAAGCAGACTGGGCCGCAGCACCACTGGCCGCAATATTGGGCCGGTGCACAGTGATTGTGAGGCTGGGCAGTGGGCAGTGGCCCAGTCCATCGTTTCAGCAATTTCCAGCACCATATTGGACCAGGCCCAATGGCCTTCAGCAGACAGGAGCTTGGCCGAATGGGGCCTGGTAGCAGGCTGGCCTGCTTGGGCCTCGGCCACAACAAGCCTTAGTTATTGCGTCCTCAGCAACGACCATGAGTCCCACGGATATGAGACAGTGATGCACATACTTGGATTAAATCCTCCGGATGCTAATTGCTACATGGACACCGGTGCTACTTCTCACATAACATCCGCACCAGGTAATCTCTCATCTTATTTCAATTTGAGCAAAAATCGTGGCATAACTGTTGGTAATTCCAATTCGTGGTTATGATCACACAATTTTGTCTCCCCCGAACCCACTTTTAGCCTTGAAAAATGTCTTTCATGCTCCTCACTTAATTAAAAATTTGGTGTCTGTTCAAAAATTTACAACTGATAATTGGGTTTCTATTGACTTTGACCCTTTTGGATTTTTTGTGAAGGATTTTTCGACGGGGATACCTCTAATGAGATGTGATAGTCGGGGCGAGCTCTATCCCATCACCACTTCCACCACCACCACTACTAATCAAGCCACACCGTCAACGTTTGCCGCCTTAGCACCTTCCTTGTGGCATGCGTGTTTGGGTCATCCGGGGGCGTATGTCCTTTCTTCTCTTAAAAATAATAATTTTATTAAGTGTAATAGTACACGTAGTACTAATATTTGTCCTTCTTGTCCGCTTGGGAAACATGTTAAATTACCGTTTGTTGCCTCAAATTATAGTACTATGTTGCCATTTGATATTATTCATAGTGATTTGTGGACATCTCTCGTTTTGAGCTCTTTGGGCCACTGTTATTATGTGTTATTTTTGGATGATTATTCTAATTGTTTATGGACTTTTCCGTTATCTAAAAAGTCTCAAGTTTATTCCACATTCATCTCATTTATAGCATTCATATGTACCCAATTTGAACGGGAAATTAAAAACATTCAATGTGATAATGAAAAGAAATTTGATAATGGGTCATTTAGAGAATTTTGTAACATTAATGGTATATCTTTCTGGTTTTCTTGTCCACATACATCCTCAAAAATGGGAAAGCCGAGCGAAAAATACACACCATTAATAATATTGTTCGAACATTACTAGCCCATGCTTCATTACCACCTTCATTTCGGCAGCATGCCTTACAAATGACCACTTACCTACTTAACATACTCCCTAGCAAATGATTAGCATACAAATCTCCACTCAAAATTCTTTATCACAAAGATCCGTCCTATTCTCATCTTAGGGTGTTTGAGTGTTTATGTTATCCTCTCTTTCCCTTCACTACAATAAACAAACTACAAGCCCGCTATATCGCTTGTGTGTTTTTGGGTTATCTGTCTAATCATCGTGGTTATAAATGTTACGATTTATCCTTTAATAAAATCATCATTAGTCGCCATGTAATTTTATATGAAACTCAATTTCCGTTTGCTAAGTTGCATAATTCCGTGTCTAATTCCTATAATTTTCTGGATGATGGGCTCTCACCATATGTGGTCCACTATTTGGTCCGACCCTAGTGTCGGGATTTGGACTAGCAGACATCGGCATGCCCAGTGACTACTGGACTAGCCCCTTCCCGTGATCAATTATAGCCAGCAGGCCCACTGCCTGCTGGCCCAAATGTCCCACACCTCGGTCCAGTTTCTCGGCCAGCAAGCCCACTACCTACTGGCCCACCTCCCAACCCGAGCGTATTCCTCCCAAACCGAGCTAGTTCCGACGTTACCACACCGACCCAGGTCTAGCCCACTTCTATTTCAAGTCAAGGGTCTGTTACTCGTAGCCAACGGGATATTTTTAAACCAAAACAACAATTTAATCTCAATTCTAATATCACTAAATCACCCCTACCACGTAACCCCGTGTTTGCCCTTCATGAGCCGAATTGGAAAATGGTCATGGATGATGAATATAATGCTCTTATTGAAAATAAGACGTGGGAGGTGGTGCCCCGTCCGCCTGGTGTCAATGTGAACGCTCAACAAGTTGGCGTGGATTGTAGAGAGACATTTAGTCGGTGGTCAAACCGACAACTATTCGCATTGTTCTCAGTCTAGCTCTCTCCAAGGCATGACTCATTCATCCGCTAGACGTGAAAAATGCATTCTTACACGATGATCTCAAGAAAATTGTATACATGCATCAACCCTTAGGTTTCAGGGACCCCGATCATCCTAATCATGTGTGTCTGCTGAAAAAGTCCTTGTATGGGCTAAAACAGGTCCCTTGGGCCTAGTACAAAAGGTTTGCAAATTATGTGTCTACTATTGGGTTCTCTCACAGCATGTCTGATCATTCTCTGTTCATCTACTGTCGCAGTACTTCTCTGGCATATATTTTGTTATATGTGAATGATATTATATTGACTGTCTCCTCTGATAAACTGCGGAAGTCTATCATATCTCTTCTCAGCTCTGATTTTGCTATGAAAGACTTGGGGCCTTGGAGTTATTTTTTTGGTATAGTTGTAATTCGTCATGCAGGTGGTATATTTCTATCCCAGAGGAAGTATGCAACCGAGATTATTTAACGGACTGACATGTCATCTTGTAAGTCGTCTCCTGCTCCGGTTGACACCAAACCGAAGCTGAGTGCTAATTTTAGCGCACCCTACGAGAATCCCTCCCACTATCTCAGTCTTGCAGGGGCTCTTCATTATCTTATATTCACGAGGCCCAATATTACTTATGCAGTGCAGCAGGTATGTTTATTCATGCATGATCCGAGGGAAGAACGCATGCACGCTCTCAAACGCATTGTGCGTTACATTCAGGGCACTCTTGATTATTGTTTACACTTATATCCATCCTCCGTATCTACTTTTATGTCTTATACAGATGCTGAATCAGGTGGATGTCCAGATACCAGACGCTCGACATCTGGTTATTGTATGTTTCTTGCTGATAACCTGGTCTCTTGGTCAGCTAAACTCCAGGCTACTTTATCGCGTTCCAGCGCGGAGGTCGAGTATCGAGGGGTAGCTAATGTGGTGTCTGAGTCCTGTTGGTTACGTAACCTCCTGTTAGAGCTTCACTTTCCTATTCAGAAAGCTACATTGGTCTATTGCGATAATGTTAGTGCGGTATATCTCTCTAGGAATCTGGTCCAACATCAGCGCACTAAACATATCGAGATGTATATTCACTTTATTCGCGAAAAGGTAGCTCGTGGACAAGTACGTGTTTGCATGTCCCTTCACGGTACCAAATTGCTGACATCTTTACTAAGGGTCTTCCTTAGTTCTGTTTAAAAAATTTAGAAACAGTCTCAACGTACGACAACCGCCCGCTATGACTACGGGGGTGTGAAAGTAATACACACATATATTCACTTGATATTATTAGAATTCTTGTACATGTGTAATTATGGTAATAGTCTTGTATTAAAAAAATGTAGTAGTCTTGTATTAGAAAAATGCAAATTTAATTTCTATAATTAAATATTATATATTATGTATATAAATCATTTACATTAATAAAAATAATGAAGGAATTATTATCTTTCATATAGTAATAAAGGCAAACATAGCAATGCCAAGTTGATTCATGATATATCATTATATCTATAATGATATATCACGAATTGCAGTATCTGAGCTTCACATTTATCTTGTATAGTGCATCTAATGGTCCAGATTCCAAAGAACATTTCTTTGGTGAGAAATGTGAATTCAGCAATCAAAGAGGAATAACTATGATCTAAATTGAATGAGTAGGACTAAAATAGAAGATACAATAACTTAGAAGTGTCCAGGAAATGATAAGAATATAAACTCTATAGGTTTAAATTTCTAAATAAATACTACTACTTTTAACTGTCTAGACTACTGCACATCTTTGGAGGTCCATCACAACTTGTGCATACTATACAAAACTATCGTCTTTCACCTGAACCAATTACGTATACCCACCCACCGCTAACAATCACCAACATGAACATTTTACGCTCCAACAACAGCATTTTGGACATGTGCACGAACATTTTGGGCATGCGCATGAACATTCTGGACACGCGCATGAACATTTTGGCAACGTGCAGGAACATTTGAGGCAGCCAGGTTTCCAACATACCGAGCATTTGGGTTTCCATTTAGGGCATTTCGGCCAAGAGCAGCATTTTGTGCAGCTCATTTTTGAGCAATTCAGACAATTAGGTAGTCTGCATTTAACTTGACAACAGCGGTTGGTAGAAATGGTGGTATCTGATCTCTTTGGTAGACGTAACGTTTGTCTAATCTTTTTAAGCCTGACTTCAGTGGTCATGCACTCCATTTCTTGGATAAACCTGCAAAGGTGGCGGATGTAATCCGGGTAAAGTTCCAAGTTGCAGTGGCCTCCTCCTTTGATCCATAAAGGCTCATATGGATCCCTCGACATTTTCCAAAGTCCATTACCGTGTATCCAATTGACGACATCATCCTCCGTGCCCTGTAAAACATATTAGTAGGAAGTTGTCAAGATGATGCATCAATAGCAAAGAACTTCTTTGTTGGATCATCAGTAATTAACTAAGGCGATTGTAGACAAGGATTGCAGATATCAATTATATTTTAAGCAAATATCATGTATACAGTTGGAATTTTAAATCAAGCAAGCACGCCCGATTTGTTCAATTTATTTATATATTTTTAAAATTTTTTAGTCGCCATAAGAAACTAAGTCTCCCTCCGTCCCAATTTGTTTGAAGGTTGACCAGTTTGGGGAATCAAACAGCTCTTTCTTTAACTACAATTTTCTCCAACTCTTTTCATATATTGTGAATTATTAATTATGCCGACTTAAAGTACTTTTATGTAGTTTTCCAATATGTAAATTTTATTATAAAATACTCGAAGAATCTATGTTTAAAATTAAGTCAAAGAAAAAGTTGTTTGACTCCCAAAACTGGTCAACCTTCAAACAAATTGGGACGGAAGGAGTATCATTTATTCATACTTTTTTGTAAGCTACATGATACATAGTTGTCAAGGAACACATAGTGGAAGGTCTGAAACAAAATTGACAAGCACTGGTTGAATGTTGTCAACCCTTTCTACGGATACATGTCTACAAGGTTCATTATCAACAAAGAGAAGCATTGTAATCCTTGGTCATTCATATTCCGTCAAAATAAGGGTTAAGTTTAGAGGCTTTTGACGTGACAACGAATTTGAACATAAGCCATACACCATGAAAAAAGCATGTCTAACCAAACAGACATTTATTGCATCACTAAGAGTATCTAGAATCACCTTTTTAGTTCTAACCTCCAACTACTCGCCACCCTCCCCATCAAGGGAGGTAGGAAACCCCTCAAGAAATAATGAAATCAGCTTGCAAGTTCCACCTAATCAATCTTATACATTTCAACATAAGCTAATAAACGTTATGGCATGCTATTGATAAAGCAGACAATGTTGGATGCATAAATTAACATAACATGAACATGGCGTAACATGAGCTATCTTTTCTGTTGAGACTTGAGGGATTTAGCAAGTGTCATATTATTAGTGCATTGTGCATATCTTCAATTGAAAAAAAATAGGAAAAGTCTCCATGATTTTAATAGTTATTCTGGTAACCAACATGGCTCTTACCAATTTGGGTAGTGCTCATCTTTATAACTTTAGCCTTCAATATTCCATACAGGAAACTGTAGTATCGCTATAGAACTCTGAGAGTTTCCTTTTGAGACAGAGAGAGGTAGATGGTCCTACATGCAAAACCAGTGTTTCTAACTTTGAAACCACTTGTTTCATAACCACCTCACGGAGGTGATATGGTGGGCACAACAGGGCTATGTGTTACTTTTATCCTCTTCTATTTTCTTATTCCTGTTTTAATATTGGTAATATGTAAAAGACAAGATTGGCACAAGTTATTAGCAAATATTCTCCGAATATTCTCCGTATATTTTGTAATTATGATAGATGTATATTTAAAGTAACTTAGGATTCTAATTGTATTAGGAATCAACTTTTATAAGGTAAGTTAGGATTCGTACCATATTAGGAATCAACATTTGTACAGCTATATATATTGTGAATAATGAAAGAAAAATTATTCTATCTTTCATGGTATCAAGAGCCTAAAACCTAAACCCTACTCTTCTCCCTTCTCTCTTTCTCGGCCAAAACAGATTTTTTTCTGTCCATTTCCCTAGGCCGAAAACAGCACCAAGGCACCATGTCTTCCCCCACAAGGGCACCTTTGACAACCTCTCTCAACGTTCATCGTCTTCTTTTCACCCGGCTTTCGCCGTTACAAACATCAAGAACTCTATCCCTATAATTCTTGATCAAGAAGACTGTCAATATTCCATGTGGACAGAACTGTTCTATATTCATGCATATGCGTACAACGTGCTCGACCACATTGATGACTCTGTTCCTCGTCCCACCGACATTGCCGAATCGACATGGCACCGCCTTGACGTCATCATCAAACAATGGATATACGACACCATCTCCAAAGACTTGTTGTGTACCATCATGAAAACAGGTGCTACAGCACGTGACCTTTGGGTGCGGTTGGAAGAAATTTTTCAGGACAATAAAAATACTCGGGCAGTGTATTTGGAGGAGCAATTCAACAATACGCGTCTCGAGAATTTCAACAATATGTCCGAATATTGCAAACAACTAAAACTCATAGCCGACCAACTATCCAACGTCGGGAATTCTGTTTCTGAAACCAAGATGGTACTCCAATTAGTTGCGGGTTTACCAAAAGGTGAATATGATACACTTGCAACAATGATTCAACAGGCCGACCCACTACCAAGTTTCACCAAGGCACGATCACAATTATTGTTGGAAGAAACCCAACGTGCCAAACAAGAGGAACATAATTAAAAGGCGTTAGCCGTTGACGGGATGGCACCACCGACAACCAACACCACCCGGCCACCACCGCATGTCCAGCAACAATAGCAGCAAAGCGGCGGAGGTCGTGGCGGCGGAGGTCGTGGCGGCAGAGGTCGCAACAACAAAGGCAAGGGCCAACGCAACCAGTGGACTGGACAGCAGCCAGGGTGGCCCAACCAGCAGAACTGGGCCTCGCCTGCAAGCCCATACCCGACTGCAGGGCCTGGGCCCAGCAGCCTTTGATCGATCGCCTCTGGGCCCCGCCAACCACCAAGCAGCCCACCATCGCCAGCAGATCGTGCCCACTGTCAAGGTTGCTCCAAAGAAGAAAGAAGAAGACCACTCCAGCACTGGCCCCAATCGACTGGGCCAAGCCTACACCACCATGAACCTTCAACAGCCCGACGACAACTGGTACATGGACACCGGAGCCACATCTCACCTCACCCGGTCGTCAAGTAACCTATCTCAACTACGTCGGTTAAAGTGTCCTCAATTTATTACTATCGGCAATGGTCATCGCATTTCAATTGAAGGTTACGGTAACACACACACTAAACATCCACACCCGCCTTTCTCCCTAAACCACGTCCTATACACACCTAACATCATTAAAAACTTAATCTCTGTTAGAAAATTCACTAGCAATAATTCTGTGTCTTGTCGAATTTGACCCTTTTGGATTTTCTGTGAAGGAACTCAATACGGGAAAAATTCTTACACGCTGCAATAGTGTGGGAGATCTATACCCATTCACCCTTACGGCGATCTCTCCTTCAACTTGGCACAACAGACTCAGACACCCCGGAGATCCCGTTTTTACTTTTCTTAGGACTTCTAAATGTATTCAATGTAATAATGGGAAAATTGTACACCACTGTTTTTCTTGTCCACTAGGCAAACATACTCGTCTTCCATTTATGGCATCAAACAGTGTTACTTTTTCTCCCTTTGATATTGTTCATGCTGATTTGTGGACATCTCCGATTGTTAGCTTGTTAGGTCATAAATTCAATCTAGTATTCTTGGATGATTTTTCACATTTTGTCTGGATTTACCCACTGAAATTCAAATCTGAAGTTTTTGCAAAATTCCTCGAGTTTCAAAAATTCATTAAAACTCAATTTGAAAAATCTATCAAATCATTCCAATGTGATAATGGACGTGAATTAAATAACTCGGCATTTCACAATTTATGTTCTAAACAAGGCATGATTTTCCATTTTTCTTGTCCCTATTCTTTTTTCCAAAACGGAAAGACTGAAAGAATTATACGTACCATCAATAACATGGTCCGCACACTTCTGTTTCATGCCTGCCTACCACCGCCTTTTTGGGTCTATGCTGTCAAAATGGTAAAATCCCTTCTTAATATTTTACCAACTAGAACACTCCAAAACAAGACCCCTACCGAAATCTTATACCGTAGGCTACCATCATATGATTACCTACGTATTTTTGGATGCTTATGCTACCCCAATATAGCCTCCACTGCACCTCACAAACTTGCCCCTCGCACTCTGCCATGTGTCTTCCTTGGTCTGTCTCCTAATCATCGGGGCTACTTGTGCTATGACATTGTCACTCGCAAAATCATCGTCTCCCGTCATGTCACCTTTAACGAGACAACCCTTCCTTTTTCAAACCTTCGAAAATTCCAAACAACGGATTACATATTTCTCAATGAGTCTCCTATGTCTCCTCTACTCCAGTCGATGTGTCTCCGGCAAAGGGCGATCTGCTATCTGTTCGGCGGTGGACACCGCTCGCCCCCACCATCGCCGCTCCGGTTCCTTGCTATCGCCTATTACACCCACAAAGACGGCCGCACCTCCCAGCCCCACGCCCGTAAAACCACCCAGCTGAATCACGCCATCGTCCGTAACGATGGACTAGCAACCTCACAGCCCCGACCCACAACCACTGCCTTCTCATCGCATGGAAACTCATGCACAACACGGGATCTTCAAACTCAAGGTTCACTTCAATCTCTCCACACAAACCTTATCACCCATTCCAAAAGTAGCAAAACTGGACCCAAATTGGAATGCGGCCATGTGCGAGGAATTTAACACTTTAACCAAACAGAACACTTGGGATTTGGTACCTAGACCAGAAGGTGTGAATGTTATCCGGTATATGTGGCTATTTCGGCACAAGTTCAGAGACAGTGGTGACTTAGAGAGGTATACGGCAAGACTAGTTGCCAATGACACTAATCAGCAGGAGGGTATTGATTGTAGTGAGACATTCAGTCCGGTTGTTAAACTGGCCACTATTCGGACTGTTCTCAGTATTGCTATGGGCATGCATTGGCCGATTCATCAGCTTGATGTCAAGAATGTATTTCTTCAAGGGAACTTGAAAGAGACTGTGTACATGCATCAGCCTCCTGGCTTTGTTCATCCGACAATTCCGCAGTTTGTATGTCATCTCAGGAAGTCATTGTATGGATTGAAACATGCACCCCGCGCTTGGTATGATCGTTTTGCCACGTATCTTCTGCAGATTGGTTTTGTATGTAGCATGTGTGATAACTCTCTCTTCACTTTTCACTGAGGTAGCAGCACTGCATATTTGCTATTATATGTCGATGACATTGTTCTTATGCCTCATCTGACGGTTTGAAGAATGAAATCATTGCTCTACTCAAAACGGAATTTGATATGACTGACTTAGGCAAGCTAAGTTATTTTTTGGGTATATCGGTAACCAGATCTGCAGCCACTATGTTCCTGTGTCAGCGTAAGTATGCAGAAGAGATAGTGTACAAGGCCAAGATGGCAAATTGCAAAATTATGCCAACTCCGATGGACTCAAAATCCAAGCTTAGTGCCAATGACGGTGTGCCAATTTCTGATCCCACTCTATATTGGAGTCTAGCTGGTGCTCTTCAGTATCTTACATTCACTAGGCCTAATATTGCATATGTCATTCAGCAGGTGTATCTGTTCATGCACAATCCCCGAGAGCCCCATTTTGCCGCCCTCAAACGTATTATCAGATACGTTAAGGGCACACTAGACTTTGAATTACACCTATACCCCTCTGCCCCAACCAAGCTACTTGCTTACACGGATGCAGATTGGGCAGGATGCCCCGACACACGTCGCTCCACCTCAGGGTACCGTGTATTTCTTGGGGATAATCTTATCTCATGGTCCGCCAAGAGGCAAGCCACACTATCCCGTTCGAGTGCTGAAGCAAAATATCGCGGTGTTGCTAATATAATTGCTGAGATCTGTTGGTTCCGAAATCTTCTTTTGGAGCTCCAGTGTCCACTCCGCAAGGCGTCTATAGTCTATTGTGACAACATATCTGCCATCTATATGTCTCATAATCCGGTCCAACATCAGCGGACTCAGCATATTAAGATGGATATCCACTTTGTGCGAGAGAAGGTTACCCGTGGTCAGGTCAAAATATTACACATGCCTTCCTCTTATCAGTATGCAGACATCTTCACAAAGGGATTACCGCGACAGCTCTTCACCGACTTTCGATCCAACTTTAGCGTTCGGCCTCCTCCCGCTCCGTCTGAGGGGGAGTATTAGCGAATATTGGGACTACCACGACAGCTCTTCACCGACTTCTGATCCAGCCTTAGCGTTCGACCTCCTCCCGCTCCGTCTGAGGGGGAGTATTAGCGACTATTCTCCCTATATTTTGTAATTATGATAGATGTATATTTAAAGTAACTTAGGATTCTAATTGTATTAGGAATCAACATTTGTAAGGTAAGTTAGGATTCGTACCATATTAGGAATCAACCTTTGTACAACTATATATATTGTGAATAATGAAAGGATTCCCCAAGGGAAATTATTTTATCTTTCACAAGTAAAAAAGTAAACCGGATCACTGTGGTCGTGGAATGTATGGAAAACAGAGGTAGATGGACTAATCTTCAAAAGAAGGTTCATAAATGCTGAATAAAGATGACGCATCAGACTAAATTCGACATAATGTGATCAACAGTTGATGACCACTCGTCCTTGTTAGTCTCACAACAGTTTTATAGAACCTGCCTTTTATTTTATCAGGTACCGTTCTGGAGCACTCCCTCCATTTTAATCATCTCATTCTAGTTCTATGTTTTATGAGTTTCATCTTCATTATCATGCCATTTTTATCAGATGATAGAGTACAAATTTCAGGCGCCGACACAAATCTACGTTGCAACAGCAAATAATTTTTTGATAATTCACTATGTTTACCATGCGGCATGCACACAATCATAGAGAAGATGCAAATAATTCAACTAGAAAGAATCAACAGCTCCTGCCCAAAACTCTGTATTTATCAGCTTTTGACTTTTCCAGTAAATGAATAGACAAAAGTCCAGTATCAGAAACCATCTATCAAATGACACATACACTTCAGACACGCTACTAGATGAAGCTGCAAATGCACAGCTCTCTAAAAGAGTGCTAGTGCAACTGTAAGTCCAAACAAAAGTGATCTAATAGCAAGAAATAGATTTTTTGATGTTTCACATGCCTCTTTCCAATTTAGCATCATGCAAGACCAGATACTCGGAACTCAAGAGTGCTTCTTAACTCACATTTCGTTCTTTTCAAATGGTCAACTGGATAATGCTTGACTTATTGATCCGCTGATATCTTTATTCATTTGTCAATAAAAGTGATGTTCGGGCCACCTGAGTGCACCTTGACTATTCGACCGATAACTTCTACCTCCTACCAGCACAGGTACCTCGTAACTCTGCCTACCAAGGCTTTGGTAGATAAGAAGAAACCATCTAGCATTGTCTCGGTTGGGATTTGAACCCATCTCACCCATTGTATTCACCCACTTTACTGATCATTAGATCATACCCTTGGGTACCTATTTATCACTAGGTCATACACTTGGGTGCTTATTGCTCCAGTAATCTTAAGTCTCAATCAAAACATTAAGATGGGAACGATAAATAAGCAAAGTGCCATAAGAGAAGAGGAACTAGGTTGTTTAAAGCCCCAAAGTTCAACAACTGGAATATTTAAAGAATCAAGAAGAACCATGAAGACACTTGAAACTGAGTAATTTCAAGACAAAGGCACACTTAGAGAGCCTCATCCAAAAGGATGCGTATCAGTTTGCAAATGAAAGAAAGATGTACTGCTAAAATTATAATTATAATAAAACATAGCCGAGAAATTATTACCACAAAATGCTAGAGGGATGTAAATGGATGCTTATAACAACTAACCAGAAACTTTTATGTAAAGTATTAACTATTAATAGTTCAGTGACTTCAAATCTGGTAGGACAAATTAATACAAGAAAATTTCAACATCAAACATTAAATGTAGCTGGTCTAATTCCAATTGTTCAGCTTTCAGTATTACCATAATATATTATGCATATGAATACTGTTTCTTCCTTAGTAATCAAAAGAACATTGCAAGTTGAGTGAGGTAAATATCTGACTGTCAAACAAGGTTTGGTTAGTACATGCCACACCTGACTGCACAAATTATGAGATAAAGTATAAGATCAGACAATGTACTTTAACAATGTTGATATCATTCTTACGTCCCCACTCCCCCATCCACCAACCAAAAGAATAAAAACGCTGTCATCAGTTTGACATTACTTAAATTTCCATAACCAAAAAAAATCCACCTGATGAAAAAACAAACCAAAATCTTCGTTCCAAACTCAATCCTTCTTAACTTATATTTAGAACCATTATATATTATATAGTAGATAGAATCTTATCATGTTTAGACAACAACGGATCCAAAAGGTTTCATGCCAAAAGGATATCCACAAGATGTCACATATGGATATCACGAATCAAGACAACAGAACTTAAAAGAGATAAAGAAGTTTTTCTTATATATCTGAACTCTGATTGTATTCATGGCAGAGAGGATTCTTTAGCTGAAAAGAAATAAAAGTTCATATCCATGTGTTCTCTTCTCTATTATATTTATCTCATTAAACTTCAATCATTTTCCAACGGAAGTTCAATTTCCTTAACAAGTAAACATTGCATAAGAAATTTGGATCTAAATGTCAACTAACGCGAAGAATAACTTACATGTATAACAAGCACAGGGCTTTTCACCTTCTGAATCTTGTTTAAATTCTGCACAAGAACACAACTGTTAGATGCTTAAGGTGGCAGCAAGGAAAATACAGAAAAGAATATACAAGGTATTCAAATTGTTCCCCTAATAAATTACTCAGGCCATTGGCAAATTAAGTCGCAAACATTTCGAAGTCACTACAAGTTTCACATGAAGTGCATGAGAATTAGCTCAAAACTTTTGACTGCAACTTTTCTTTAACTATCGTGGTATAGCAATTATATGTCCATTCTTCATAGGTCTAAACCTTAAAGTTACTTGTTTGATTTATCAAAACCATGAGTTACTCGTAACCAAGCACCACTTAACTTCCAGTCAGTGTAAGTAATTTGGGTATCTTGAAGCCGAGGAAACTTCCATAATTTATTCTTCAACCTAAAGCTATATATAGAGAACGGTGCCAAAGCAATGTTATGTTCCACGATTTAATCATCCTTGAAGGGTGTTAGTTACCTTGTAAATGTCAAAGCAAAAAGAGAAGTTTGCATGGCAAAGCACACGAAGGCCAGAAAGAATGCCACTGTGCAGAACCACACCTCTCAAACGTGGTAATTTAGCTGCCAAGTGTAATGTTGGGCCACTTCCAACAGATTGCCCATAGAGAATCAAATCTTCCTGGCTAATTCCATACTCTGTTTGAAGGCACTCATACACCGCTTCTATGTCCGCGTATGTATCAAATTCGCTTGGCTAGATCATGGGGAAAAAAAGAAACAAAAAGACAATGAGGAGAAGTGACTTGACAGCACAAATCAAAACTGACACCCACATCTTTAAATTCTTGCATAACGAATTGAATGGCATACCTTCCCTGTGGATGCTCCATAGCCAGAATAATCATATCTGCATAGTAATTGAGATGGTATTTTTGTTAGAGCAGAATCAGCACAATTTATAAGGAAACTGATCAAAGTGTAAAAGCCTATAAACTGCATTGCAACATGAGAATGTGCAAGAACACGAGTCAGGTACAGAACAAATCGGCAATTTCATTAGCTAAATGTTCCAAAAAAGGCAATTACGAAATCATTCTGTTTAAATCAAGGATGTAAATTGTTTCCTCTTTGGTTAGTCCGGGACACGTGTGATACACTGGTACCTACCATGAAATGCAAAGGTAGTCTGATAATTTTTACCTTTTAATACAAATTAACAGTTCAGATTAATTGTCCCGACTGTGCCAAGCTCACAAAAACAAAATTACTAGACTCTAATTGCATCCTTGATAGGCAGCAATAGGACATTTTTCTCAAACTTACCAAAGAGGAACATGTCATATGGACACTGGCTGTATACAGTGGCAAACCCAGGAATTTCATCAAGGGTGTTAAAGATTTAATATATATGATCAAAAGTAATTTTTTACCTATATATGCAGTGTAATTTTCCAACAAAGAGTGTTCAAGTGACCACCCCTCGGTCTATGTGACCCCGCCATTGTTAATGTATATTGGAAAAACACATGATAGAGCAAGATCAAAGGCAAGTTTCAGTATAAAGATCAAAGCTTTATTCCCTCTACAAACTAGGGATCCATGTCTCTATCCAAAAGCACCAGAGTTAAAACCCATTTTACTTTTACATTTCATTCTGTGGGTGAATGAATAGCTAGTGAAATCTATCACACTACATATAAGGGCAAAGAAATCAAAAACTTGTAACTGTTGGAAAGGGACCAGTGATTTGTGACAACAATGAAAATTCACACGGCACTACTTTTACTTTTCCAATTCTCAGTTAAAAAAGATGATAACTCACTGTCAAAACACAACAAAATTTTACACAGATCAAAAGGCACTGATGAGAGGAGAAAGTAAATCAGATAACCTCCAAGAAAACAATAGAAGTTCCTGAAAACCATGAGATCAACATAGTACTAGTAACTAGCAATAGGGAAATGAAAGAGCAATGGAAATTAATAAATCTTTAAACTAAACAAAAATGTGAAAAAACTTCTCTTTTTTTTAACTACAGAAAATGGTGAAAAAGGTGACCTTTACCAAACCCCATGAGAGAGAATATAGCAACATAGATACAGGGCAAAAAAGGGAGAGGAGACAAAGACCCATATCTCACCTACAGGCCCCAAAAGGCAGCCCGTGCACTAAGCTCTCGCTATGTCAGGGTTCGGAGAAGGACTGGACCCAAGGGTGGCTTGAACACGTGACGTCTTGGACAAGCCCCAAAAACAAAGAAAATAAAAATTCTTGAAAAAACAAGATTTACCATATCAAGATCAACTTTTTACAAAATCACCATAGAAAACAACCTCAAACATTGAAGACAGTAACCAGTACTTTAACTCAAGATTCTTATACACATGTCCTACATAAGATTCTAAACCAAGAACCTAACATTTACTTAAACAAAAGGGGCAAAAAGGGGAAAAAAGGGGAAAATAGTGAAAAATAAATAAGGAAAGAGCACAGACCCCATAAGGTTGACTCTGAGATTAGCTTTAAGTTGAACAAACAAGTCATAGAGCTGTCCCAGATCAGCAGCATTTCCATGAGAGTAAAGCACAGTAAGTTTAGCATATGGATTTTTCAAGTAAAAAGCTACAATCTTGTTGCCCCTTTTAGTATCAACATACAACACATCAAGTGAAAGGTCATCTGAAGCACCACAAATAGGAATAGATGAAGTAGTTGAAACAGCAACAAGCTTTCCATCATCCCTTTTCTTGACTTGATATGTAGCTGGTGATGGTGGAAAAAAAGCAAACGTTGCTGCCAGTTGAGATATACAACAACTCATTATGCTCCACCACCTTAGTACAACAAACCTCCCACTTTGTGGGTCTGAGAGGATAGGATACACGCAAAACTTAACTCTACCTTTACAGAACAGAGAGTGTGTTTTCGATAGACTTTCGGTTCAAGAGGAAATCCACCACCTTAGCAGTAGCTGAATAATGGTCTCTACAGACCAAACTCATGAATATTGCATGTGGGGTTGAAAAATGTAGAGGCAAAAATGGTTGAAAAAGGGTAAATGGGGTGTTTCTTGAATTTTTGTTTGATTATTGGAGGGGGGGAAGAAAGAAGTGGGTAAAAGAGGAGGGTGAGTATTCCAAGAGTTTGGACTGTATGTTTGGCTAAATAAACGTAAAAGACGATATCATGAGATATATTTTGTTGGAATTCACATTACTCACATTAAAAAACAAGGAAAAAAGAAAAAGAAAGGGTGTTGAGAGAGCAAATGAGTGTGTGTGCGTGAGACACTGCCTTTCTTTTGAAAGGTTTGAAGGTTTCTGGTTTTCTTTTTCTTTAGAACCAGAGAGCAAAAAAAAAAAAAAGGTGGGGTGGAGGTGGGACCTAGCTGTGTGATGTGATGTGATGTGATGTCATAAGCCATCTTCCGGGTCTAAGAGAAATTGGGGGAGGGTGTTCGCTTGGGCAGCTCAATTGGTTTCAAGGGATATTTTGAATAGGAGATCAATAATCGAATTCCGTCAGCGGCAGTGTGGGGTTTTTTTTTGAAATAAAGGAGGGCCCCTTGTGCGCATCGTGGTACTGGTCTAACCTTTGAAATCAATTGAATCACCATAATTTACCTCCTTCACAGATCTGTCGGATCGGGGTGTGGGGACTCCTGAGGTGGGAGATTCCACCTTTTGAAATAAGAAATTGGGTGAGGGTGAGGGTATTGGGTGAGGGTGAGGGTGAGGATGAGGGTGGGGTGGAGTGGGGTTGAGCATACGGCACTTAAAAATGAGAGTTTGAAGGAGTTATTAATTGAAGTGTGTCAGATTGACCAATGGGGGTTGGCAAAGCAACAGATTGACACTTCCTATCAGGCTAGCTGATAGTATAGTAATTGGGTTGGTTAGCCATTTCTTAGCAATGTAATTAAAAAATATAGTACTACTAGTTATTGTTTCGGAGTTTTAAATAAAATTTATGATAGCATTCTGAAATTTTATTTATAGAAATTTGTGAATATTTTCTGAGCTGGTATGGCGACAATAGTGTCAACGTGTAATTCATTATAAATGCTATTTTAATTATGCGGTCATTTTTGTAGATAATTATTATTAAAAATAATGCATAAGATATGTGAATAAATCAATAAAACATATGTGATCAGGTGATACGCTCAAATAGGAAGATTTTGGGTTGCTATTTAAGTTTTGACCCTAATTAAATTAGTGGTGCAAAAATTGCTTCTATGTTAGAAGTTGAATTGGATGTGGTATCATATTTAATAGAAATGACAATTTTTAGGCGTGATCTATCTCGCTCCTGAGAGATTATCAAACTACTTGTTTGCCGCAGTTTAAAGTTCATTACCAAAAGTTTAGTATAAAATATTATGGCATATCATAAGGAATTTCTGATGAATGGACTTATCACATGACGAATCACCATGAATTTAGTATAAATTGTGTCGTGAGTTTGAAACAATTGAAATATCGGATGTAACTCAAAAACTTCGAAATCAACAGACTAATTTGTCTTCTTCAATAATGAAGCTCAACAAAAATGGTAATGATATGATGTTCTTCAAGTTTGTTCAATCAAATAATTCAAACCACCACAAATAAGTAAGGGATACTATTCAGAATTTTCTACGTTCCTTCCAATTTTGCTTGATTCTTGATTTGTTCTCTTCCATAACTCATTTCCGACATAATTACTTGTCGTGAATGGTTGGATGCTTTTCTCGTCTAAGATCTTAACTTGGTCACTCTATTAAGCTTTCCTACGAGTTTATTGAATGTGATACAATGCAAACATGTAATATTTAATAAAATTTTAATTAATAGCCTCATTTTCTCAATTAAATACATTTCTCGTCTAAGATCTTAACATTGCCACTCTATTAAGCTTTCCCGGCAGGTTTATTGAATGGGGTAAGTACAACCATGTAATATTCAATAAAATTTCAATTAATAACCTTATTTTTTTATTTGACCGAATACAGAATTTAAAAAGAGTAAGAAATAATTTTTGAATTTTGAGGTCTTAAAACTAAATACGTGTATAGACCAAAGACTTTTGAATATTGTGGACGTAAACATAAAACGTGAAATGTTATTGGAGCAATCAAAGAGTTATTAGTAATAAATATAGAAAATGTCTTTTCTCCCAAACAAACTACTCTCTCGATCCATTTTAGATGTCGTGATTACTAAAAATAACTGATCCAAAGCCGTCGTCATTTTATAAAAATTAAGATATTATTAGTTTTCATTTTTGTTCTTACTAAATAAATATAGAAAAAGATTAATATGGTGAAAAAAGAGAATAATATTAAATTGAGATCAAAAAATAAATAAAAATAATCTAAATTACTTTTAGTTAATATACTTTTAAGGACATGCACAAGAAAACCATAACTAGTAAAATGAATGGAAGGAAGAAAAAAGAAAAGTAAAACCCATATTTCTAATATTTAGAAGCCAACAAGCAAGTGTACGAACACTGCTCTATGTGACTGTACAGAAAGCACAATAAATTATACTATAAGTTGGACAAACACTGCATATATTGATTTTACAAAAAGTTTTGTTCTCTTGTCATATCTAGATGGTAAATGAAGTCAACTTAAAATTCAGTTGAAGGTTGCAGTGTAGGTTCGAATCATGGTGAAAATAATTTGTTTTCTTCTGTGGTTAGTTACTCTATTTTCGTGATTTACTGATAATAGTACTGAGAGACTGAAATTACTATCTCCAGTCTGAGATAAACGATAAAGCTGGATATAAAAAAAATTGTGATGGATAATGTAAAGTAAAAGAACACGTGTACCCATTAAATTAAATATTAAATCCCTTTGCCCTTTGACTATGCACACGTGTAACCACTACACACTACTCCACTTTATTGCTCTTATCTATGCTAATCAGTTTTCATCTTCTCAAGCACCGCTTTTCTTTTCTTCCTGTGTTTCATTCTCCAACCTTGGATGCTTCGTCTCAAGCTATTGATTTAGTACTCAATTGCTTCTTCATTATTTACCTGTATGAATTTCTATTCTGAGAATTTTCTTTTTTTCTACTGTGTGTCTTTCTATTTTATTTTTCTGATTTTGTCCTTTGATTTACTGAAGATTTCACAAAGCCTCTATTTGTTTGTGAGATATTAGTTAGTCTTTGTCTCTGGACACAGCCGCTCTAACTAACAATGTAGAGTTAAGATCTGCGTACATTGTATCTTGTCCGTTGTGAGATTTCACCGGGTATTTTGTTGTTGTATATTAGTTAGTCTTTCGTATTTCAGATTTTCCTTATTTTTTTGGATTCTTTGAGAATTTTAGATTTATGGGTGTTTAAGTGATTTCTTATTTGATACTGCAGATGCATGTTAATTTTGGAGTTATTGGTGTCAAATTCTGTAACAGCTAGCATAATGATGTTATTTCCCACTTTGTTCATGAATTAATGGTAATCTTTCTCAACAATGGTTGCTCGTTATTTGCACGACAGACGGTGATATCTGTTGGAAATTTACTAAATGTGAAATTAATTTATGACTCGAACAATTGGGTCCGCACGTCGGAAACGTCGTTTTCACACACGTGCACACGTAGTGCCAAGTATCGCAAATTTCATTAGTGAAAGAGATATTGGTACGTATGTAATACGTTTGAGACATAGAATTATGGACGGTTATTGGTCAAATGACAAAGTATTCCACGTTGGTAAAGGAAAGGAAGAAGTGTAAGATGAAACGAGTCGGAAATCGCCACGGAGACGTGAAAGGCCGCGGCGCAAAATGGCTGGTCAGCTACTGGAGCCACGGCGCTTCGGAGGCAGAATGCTGCGACGGGAAGTTGGAAAAATATGACGTTTGGGCTGGTTTTGGAGCATTGATTCTCCATTACTTGCCACATGAATTCAACCATTATTTGGCTGAATGTAACCCCTCATTTAAGTACAATTACATAGCTATTGAAAGTCATTAGTTGACTAGTTGAGGGGTCTTCTACTTACACTATAAATTGAGGCATTTGGCTCAATTGAAACACAACACTCAACACTTAGAAAATTCTCCAGAATTTCTGATTTCATATTCTTCCTCTCTAGCAAAGTCAGTATACTCAAAGTTCTTCAAGAGTAACACTTGAGTTTTCTTTGCTCACTTGTTAAAGTTGTTGTTGTATCTTGGGAGACTATTGATCAACACGTAAAAGGAGATATACGGGATAATCTTGTCTTAAAGAAAGAGTGTCATTACTCGACTCAACGAATCACACAAAGCAGTTTGTTAAGGTTTTGATTTTCAGTTTTATTGTAATAGTTTGTTTATCCTTTCTACTATTGTAATAATTACTTACTTTCCGTTCCCTATAACAATTGTATCCCAACAATTTTAAGACAAGATAGTTGTAAGTAACTAAGTTAGAAAGATGACTGGTATAAATCAAACTACTTCTGATTCTGCTGCTGCTCAAGGCAATCTCTCTGCCTTCCCCACTGCTCAAGGCACTCCTAATGCCTTTTCGGTTGCTCAAGGCTCATCCAACGCCTTTGCTGCCGCTCAAGGGAATGTTGCCGCTCCTCCACCCGCTGAATTTCACCATGAACGCCCTGAAAAGTTCATGGGGTCAAACTTCAAAAGATGGCAACAAAAGATGCTCTTCTATCTGACTGTTATGGGAATGACACGTTTTCTAACAGAAGATCCTCCACAAGCTGGAGATGAAATGGACCATTCGCCTTCTGAAACGGGTGAATGGGGGCTAGATATCCATGTCATTAATGACATGAATATGGTTATTGATGCATGGAGTCATAGTGATTTCATGTGTAAGAATTACATATTGAACTGCTTGTCAGACCCTCTCTACACGGTGTGTTGCACCGTTGGCACCGCCAAAGAGTTGTGGGAGAAGCTACAAAAGAAGTACAACACACAAGATGCAGGTACTAAGAAATTCATCATTGGAAAATTTCTGAAATTTCAAATGGTGGATAGTAAGACAGTGATGTCCCAAATCCAGGAATTCCAAATGATTCTACATCTCCTGGATTTTGAAGGTATGAAGCCAAACGAGCAGTTTTTGGTTGCATCACTGATTGAAAAGTTATCTCATTCGAGGAATGAGTTTATGAGCTACTTAAAGCTCAAGACAAAGGAGATAACATTTGAAGAACTTATTATCAAACTCCAAATTCAGGAAGATAATAAGAAGACCTTGCCTAGGGGTAAACAATCCGCTGAGGCAAAGGCAAATCTGGCTGAGGCCAAAGGGAACCTAAGCAAGAAGCGCAAGTTCAAGAAGGACGGCAAGACCCAAGCAGCGGAGAAGTTCAAAGGAAACTTTCACCACTATGGGAAACCTGGTCATATAATCAAGGACTACCGCAAGCTCAAGACTGAGCAACAAGAGAAGACCAAGGCTAAGGGCAAGGCTCAGGTTAACATTGTCAAGGATCAGTTTTTGGACGACATGATTGAGGAGTTCTCAGCGGTGGTTCTAGAAGCAAACCTGGTTGAGAATCCTACGCAATGGTGGATGGACACAAGTGCTACAAGACACATATGTTCCAATAGAGATGCCTTCTCCACTTATACACCGGTTACAAACAAGAAACTGTTCATGGGCAACAACGCTTCCTCTAACGTGCTGGGGGTAGGAAAGGTAGTCTTGAAGATGACTTATGGAAATGAGCTCACTCTAAAGGAAGTGATACTTGTTCCTGAAATTAGAAGAAATTTAATTTCAGGTCCTTTATTGGTTAACGCTGGTTTTAGGCTAGTGTTTGAGTCCAATAAATTTGTAGTCACTAAGAATGGAACGTTTGTGGGAAGAGGATTCGTCTGTGAAAGCCTCTTCAAAATGAACACCATGTCTGTATTATGTAAAAGCAATAATATTGAAGTCTCTTCATCTTACTTGCTTAAGTCCTCTAACTTATGGCATATACTGAATCTGTATACCTTGTATACTTTAGGGTATATCATGTCGTAGTTTCAACAAAGCAAATAAAGAATATGAGAAGATAGGCCAACATGAGCAGATTCAGACCATAAAATGCTAAGTAGATACCATCACACAAGACACACTTAACATGTATAGAAATGACACACTTAACATGTATATCTAGCATGCTGCAAAGGTTATCTAAATCGAACAGAATCCGGACAAGAAAATTTACATGCATTCAGCAGATGTCAAAACAAAGCCCAAGTCCACTCTCTTTTATGCATAGGGAGGCAGAGCTAGATTCCTCTCTAATTAAATGAGAACTACAGACATTCTTAGACTTAGACCTAAACTATTGAAAGGAAACAATAGATATACTATATGCTTACCTTTTCCCAAAATTCGAGCGAAATGCGTCATAATAAGGATACATGATAAACTGGCCGAAACATAATTTTAAAGTCATTAAGCATGATCTTAGACTAAGCTAGCTATGTGATATCAAACATATAAAAAATAATGCATAACCACATATTCCTATTTCAGCTAGTATATACTATGGCCATTCATACACAAGCTTCACTTAAACAAACACACAATTTAGGTTGATATTTGTTGCGAATGTAACCAAAATTAAGCGTAATTTCAAGAAACAAATAGGCAGGAAAAACTGAAACCGAATCACATTACAAGTATCTCGTCCAAATCAAACTCATAACAAGTATACAGTTAAACTCTTAAACTCAAAGATGAAAACTTTAAATATAAGACATAATTTAGGCTGATATTTATTGCAAATGTAGCTCAAATTAAGCATGATTTTCAGAAACCAATACCCAGAAAAGATAAGTAATAAAACTGAAACTTGGATCACATTACAAGTGTCTCATCCGAAACAAACATATCATTAAACCCTCAAAGATAGAAATTTTTAACATAACACACTTAACCAATTGTCATATTTTTTAGAAGCAAGTTGATAATAATATTCTCACATACATATACATCTATCAAATAGCTTAACAAATCATATCCTATGGAACATGAATCTAGCAGTTCACAACCAAATATGTCCAAAACATTCACATTAACTAAATAGATTAAACCAAACCATATTTTAAACATTAATAATAATTATGGCAACATAATGACTTCAACACCACATAGTTAATATAAACATACAGAATAATATAGAAAGATAAGGGAAAGGAGATGTATTTACGGACCTTCTCCGGGCAGCGAATCGAGGCGTCGTTTCGAATCGTCAATCCGCTCGGAGAAATTATTTTAGAATGCTGATTTTCTGATTTAGAACTCTGATTTTTGGATTTCAGAAATTCTGATTTTAGACTGCTGATTTTCTGATTTTGGACTCGACCCGGAAGTGACCCGACCCGGAACTGAAAAAACAGTGGAAAAATAGCAAAAAATTCCAGATTCTTCAACACCAAAAACCAATAATTTCGACCTATATTTCGGAATCTTTAAGTTGAAGAACACATGCAAGAACAAATACTCTTAAACAGATTTCAGATTTTTGAAATCCGGAATCTTTCAAATAGTGAAGAACAACACAAACAAAATACAATGCAAACCTTTAGGAATTTCGGATTCTTAAACTTAAATTTTTGGAACTAAAAAACGACCCGAAAATCCTCCGATCCGACCTCAAAACAGTGAGCAAAGGTTTTTTTTATAGATACTCAACCCAACGTTCACCCCCCTTACCCCTTACAAAAACGAATTCGAATTTCAAAATAAATGGGGAGACAAAATCTGATTTTTGGGGCGAATTCTTGGGGCATGTGTTGCGGAGAGGTGATGAGGTAGATTGGTGGTATCAGGTGGCGGTGTCGGCGATTGGTGGTGTCAGGTGGCGGTGTCGGCGATTGGTGGTGTCAGGCGTAGGGTGCGGCAACGTGGGGGGTAAGGGTGTAGGGGTGTGCGGCCGATTGGGGAGTAGGGGCGTAGGGGTGCGGCGATTTTTTTTGCTTTTTAGGTTTTTTCGAAATGGGGTAAGGGGGAGGGGGTAAAAGGTAAGAGGGATGGGTCGACGGGGTGGGCTTGGGTGGGGGTTGGGGAGGGGGGCTCGGGGCTTGGGGGGCCTTTGGTGGGTTTGGGTGAATGGAGGAATGGGTTGTTGGGCTTCGATTTTTGGCGGTTGGTGGGATTAAATTTGGTTAGTAGAGTGTTTTAGTTTTGTGGGTTGGGGAAATAAAGGAATGGGTTGTTGGGCCTTGGGCGAAAAAATGGGTTTTGGGTGAAATTAGTTTGGGTAGGAATTGTTTTTGGTTGGGAAATGAAATGGGTTATGGATTAAAAAATAAATAAAAAGGGGTTTAATATTAAAAGCTTTGAAATAAAAAATGTAAAATTATTTAGAATATAGTATAAGATGTGATAATGATAAAACATAATATTTGTGAAATAAAAGAAAATGATGTCGTTTTGTTAAAAAATAAAATAATATAGAATATTACAATAGAAATTATGATCATGATTTTAAAAGACAAATGGTTGTAGAGAAAGAATACGAATAATAATAGTAGTAATAATATAGTAATATTGAGAATAATAATATATGTGTATATATATGCCTACATGTATATGTATAAAAAATATTTTGAGAAGCGTCAAAAAATGTTCAAAATTGCAAATAAATCAAAAGGATGGGACAAAATTGGGTGTCAACAACTATACTCAAAGTTCTTCAAAAGTAACACTTGAGTTTTCTTTGCTCACTTGTTAAAGTTGTTGTTGTATCTTGGGAGACTATTGCTCAACACCGTAAAAGGAGATATACGGGGCAATCTTGTCTTAAAGAAAGAGTGTCTGCACTCGACTCATCGAATTACAAAAGCAATCGATTAAGTTCTTGATTTCTAGTTTATTGTAATAGTTAGTTTATCCTTTCTATTATTGTAATAGTTACTTACTTTCCGTTCCCTGCGACAGTTGTTTCCCAACAGAATCTTCATTGTGTAGTTTACTTATCAGTACTATTGGAATGAAATATATGCCCCAATAGAGCGAAATTCATGTTGCCCACTCTGACTTGTTTGGGATTGAGGGGCCAACTTTTAATTTATACGGACTACTATATTGACTTGATTCGTCGATCAAACATCTCTTAATCCACGGCCTGAACTCTAAAGGCAGAATTTGAAAGTGGCAAGAATAACCCATAATTGTTAAGTTGGTAACATTGACGCTGAAAAGAAACAGAGAAGGAAAAAACAAATTTGCAGACTTGACTTGGTATCTTTACATTAACATGTAACAAGGGAACCTTTTTTTCGTTCAAAAGCAGGCACCGACACCTCGGTAAGCTTATTACAGGTTTCTTGAACAAATCAACTTTAATATAAAACACCCTTCTCTCCATGCAGTATAGTGTATAAACATATAAGTCTTGTTATGAGGATTCATTTTAGTTAGTTATTAGTATTGGAATGAAATACGGCCCAATGGAATGGAATACGTGGAAGATTCATGTTGCTTGACCCTAACTAATTTTGAGATTTTGGCACAATTTATTGATACATAGAAGTCTTCTTAACAATTTAAGCATATGAGGGAGATGTGTCCTTGCTCTTGCATTTTGCCCCACGTGTTTTCATGGCTATGTGAAACCTCCTGATGTTTCAGTGTGTATCATTTTTTTTTGGAGTGATTGGGGCAGATAGTGCAACATGTAAAGTTTGATTGGAAAATAGCAGTTCTGAAGTATGCTCTCTATATGGTTGACTTACAATTATAATACATTTGTTTGTAAACTTTGAACTGCAGTGATGTGTGATTATTAAATATACTATGTCTTGAAGATAAACGGAAAACAACGAAATAGTACACACCGTTAATGTTGAGTTTGGTGTTGTGACATTTGACCCAACATATCTTCTAAAGGACTGATTTGAATGTATAAAAATGTTGGAACAAATGTCACAACATTCAGACCTAACATTTTTTATAACAGCTTTGTCTTACTTCACGTTAAGCAGTAATATTTTACTGTGGGGTAAAAATGACTTAGGCGTGGTGAATTGGAGCTGTGTAAAACGTGGGAGAAAGAGTCAAATCTTGGGGAAGAAGTCGAGTGAAGAACAAGTCAAAACTGTTGAGATTTCGACTCCATGATCTTCCCCAACAAACACACCGGTTGCCCACCTTTCCCTCAACCTCCTTAATTGATCGATGAGATTTTCAAGGAAGACTATCTACTATAAATAGAGAGGCCACAACAGTGAATCAATCATTCCAGAATTAGATTGCAAAAATACCAAGAGAGCTCTCGGGATTTCAACTCAGAAATCTGGATCACAAGTGTTGCATGAGTGTGTCGACAACATTCTGTCCAACATTACAATTGTTGTTTAGATTCTAGATTATTTTTGTATGGAGTGATTGTAATGAGAGGTTGTCTATGTCTACTTAGTTAGATTTTTTAGGCAGAAGTCATCCGCGACTTCAACTTTTAATTCCTTTCCATTTTATATTGTAACTTGTAAAGAAAAGAATTTGTAATTTTGTATATATTTTTTATACAATACATCTGGTCATTGACCATCATAAGTTATATATTATATAACTTATGAAAATTTTAAACTTTTGTGTTCTTTAAATTTCACTGCATTTACTCTTTAAAGTTTATGTTTTTGCTAAAGTGTTGTTACTAGTGTCAGACGACATTATCGCTGACATTCGAAAACAAAATTGGCATTCGATTTATTTCATCTCTTGTTTTTACTTTCATTAGCTTTTGACACCCGCTACAAGTGGTATCAGAGCCGACAGTTGTCATAAGCTATAGATATGACAAATCCAACTATTGGTAGACTTCCTATTTTAGATGGTTCAAACTATGCCTATTGGAAGATTCACCTACGTTCTCATATCAAATCAATTGATGTTAGGGCATGAAGATCTATAACCAATGGGTATGTTGTTCCATTGTTGCCACCGGATGAGGAAGGTGACATTCTAGTTAAACCTGAATCCGAATGAACTGCGGAAGAAATCAATAATGCTAGCTTTAACGAAAAAGCCTTAAATGCAATTTTTGAATGGGTTGATCTTTACATGTTCAAAATCACTCAAAACTGCCCCACGGCTAAGGACACATGTGATACTTTAAAAATTCATTGTGACGGTAGCTCAAGTGTTCGTCGAACAAAGCTACGCATGCTCATGAGTAAAAAGAACCATATGTTGATGAGATAATAAGGTTGTTTTATGCTAACTTAAACTCTGCTATAGAGAATACCCCCTCAAAGAAATTTGGGAAGGTATATCTCTATAACAAGATGTATCAATTTACACCCTCAATTATAAATCCATGTATGGGACTTGATACTGAAGAGAGAATGAGAGATGCAGAACGAGTGACGAAATCTAGGGATACAATGATGGAATACCTCACTGGAGGTATAATGAAGAAATGGATCCCTAGATGTCCAGCCTCCAAACTAACAACTCTATTTTTCACCCTCCACAAAATTGCTATTCACAATTGGCTTACTTCCTTAAATGAGTCTGTTGTGAGATCTGAACAAGCCTCAATGCTGTTTAAAATTGGGAAAAGATTCAAAGTTGATTTAGAAAAAATGATCTTTTATCAAGTATCCAAATTGGCTAAAAAAGATTCAACTTTAATCCTTCATTTTCCCTCTCTGATCTACAAAGTATTAACTACCCAAGACTTTGATCCTAAAAGAGAAGACACTTTAGGGAAGACTCTTGAGCTTTACATTGTAAATAAAGAAATTTTGAAGAGCAAGGAAAGAGTCATCGACTTACACTGGAAGTGAAAATGTTGCCAGAAATGCCACCAATATTCTGGGCATAACTGGTCCGAGACAGTCTACACTGCCTATAAATTGGCTTGTGGACCAAATTGCAAAAATCAACCAACAAATTGCAGAGATTGATGCTGCCAGAGATGCCTTGGTTCAAAAGCTAAATACCATTTTCTATTTTTGCTTTCTTCACAAAAAAGGGGGAGCAGGGGGAAGAAGCTTTAGCTGCACAAGATAGTGAAGCAACTGCTGTTGAAGAAGTTGTTAATGCTATTGTACAAAGAGAAAAAGTTGTTAGGAGGAAGGTGTTGCTGAAGAGCCTGAGGTTGAGAGCTGAAGCTGTTATGCAGAAGTAGAAAGCTGCTGGAAGATGCTGCTGCTGTGTGATGAGCAATGAGGAAGTTGAATGATGTTGCTAAACCTTAACTATAAATGTTTGTTAAATGTTTTGATGGATTGATGTGGATACTTGTTGACAATGGTTTATTTCTAATTTCGGTTTTGTATATATTGGATGATGTGTGTATATGTGCTCATTTTTTTCCTAATCCTATAGAGTGGTATACACATGTTTGCTTATATGCCATCACATGTTAAAGGGGAGCTTGTCAGTAATCACATGTGTTGGACAACATCTGTGACAATGCACTAAGTCGTTTGTACATTTGTAATGTGTTTTGTGAAGAAAGGCAAAACATGGGAGATTGTTAATGTTGGATTTAGTGTTGTGACATTTTACCCATCATATCTTCTAAATGACTGATTTGAATGTATAAAAATGTGGGAACAAATGTCACAATATTCAGACCAACATTTTTTATAACAGTTTTGTTTTACTTCACGTTAAGCAGTAATATTTTACTGTGGGGGTAAAAATGACTTAGGCATGGTAAATTGGAGCTATGTAAAACGTGGGAGAAAGAGTCGAAGCTTGGGGACGAAGTCGAGTGAAAAACAAGTCAAAGCTGTTGAGATTTCGACTCCATGATCTTCTCCAACAAACACATCGGCTGCCCACATTTCCCTCTACCTCCTCAACTGATCGATGAAATTTTCAAGGAAGGCTCTCTACTATAAATAGAGAGGCCACAATAGTGAATCAATCATCCATATTTCTCAATTTCACATTGATCAGGGCAGACGTTCCAGCTGCCGATTCATGCAAAAATACCAAGAGAGCTCTCATAATTTCAACTCAGAAATCTGGATCACAAGGGTTGCCTGAGTGTGTCGACAACATTCTGTCCAATATTACAATTTTTGTTTAGATTATAGATTAATTTTGTATGGAGCGATTGTAATAAGAGGTTGTATATATCTACTTAGTTAGATTTTTCAGGCAGAAGTCATATGCGACTTCAACTTTTAATTCATTTCCATTTTATATTATAAATTGTAAAGAAAGGAATTTATAAGTTTGTATATAATTTATATACAATACATCTGGTCATTGGCCATCATAAGTTATATAATATATATAACTTAAGCCTTTGTGTACGCAGACCTTACCTCTACCTTGGTAGGTAGAGCGGCTATTTCCGAAAGACCCTCGGTTCAAGACAAATCATAAGCACAAGCAAAGCAAGAGAGGAAAAAGAATCAGTAACTAATGCAGGTAAATAAGATAAACAAAGTACACTAAGAACACATAGCAGCACAAATCAAACAACATGGGCCTATAAAGCAACACAGAGCCTACTAGTATGATAGGCTAAGCAGACCTACAATACTAACACTACCACTACCAGATTGTAAGCGTAAGTAGAACTACACTCAACTACCTACTACCCTTCTACCCTAATTCGTGTCCTCCACAAACCCCTATCTAAGGTCATGTCCTCGGTAAGTTTCACCTGTGCCGTATCCCGTCTAATCACCTCTTCCCAATACTTTTTTGGCCTACTTCTACCCCTCTTAAATCTGTCCATGGCCAACCTCTCACACCTCCGCACTGGGGCATATGTGTCTCTCTTCTGCACATGCTCGAACCATCTCAACCTAGCTTTTCACATCTTATCCTCCACTGAGGCCACTCCCACTCTGTCCCGTATATCATAATTTCTAATTTTATCCCTCCTTATATGCCCATACATCCATCTCAGCATCCTCATCTCCGCAACTTTTATCTTTTGAATGTGCGAAGTCTTGACTGGCCAACACTCTGCCCCATACAACATAGTCGGTCTAACCACCACCCTATAGAACTTGCCTTTAAGTTTTAAGTTTTGGTGGCACATTTTTATCGCACAAGACTCCATATGCGAGACTCCATTTCATCCACCTTGCCCCAATATGATGTGTGTCATCGTCATCAATTTCTCAATTCCCTTGGATAATAGACCTGAGGTAGTTGAAGCTTTCTTTCTTTGGAATGACTTGAGTACCAAGCCTCACCTCCACGCATGTCTCATGATCGCTCCCATTACTGAACTTACACTCCAAGTATTATGTTTTGGTCCTACTTAGCATGAACCCATCAGACTCCAGAGTCTGTCTCCAAACCTCCAACTTAGCATCCACTCCCCTGCGAGTCTCATCAATTAGGACTATGTCATCTGCGAATAACATACACCATGGCACCTTCCCTTGGATTTGTCGTGTCAGTCCATCCATCACTAATGCAAATAAGAATGGGCTAAGAGTTGATCCCTGGTGTAGCCCCATCATCACAAGAAAGTGCTCTGAGTCTCCTCCTACTGTCCATACCCTGGTATTGGCTCCATCATACATATCCTTGATCGTCCTAGTGTACGCTACAGGTACACCTCTAACCTTTAAACATCTCCAAAGAACCTCCCTAGGGACTTTGTCGTATGCCTTCTCGAGGTAAATAGAAACTATATGTAAGTCCCTCTTCCTCTCCCTATACTGCTCCACCAACCTTCTAATAAGATGAATGGCTTCTATAGTCGAACGCCCCGACATGAATCCAAATTGGTTCTCGGAAATAGACACGCCTCTCCTTACCCTCATCTCCACGACCCTTTCTCAAACTTTCATTGTGTGGCTTAGCAGCTTGATACCCCTATAGTTGTTGCAACTCTGGATGTCACATTTGTTCTTGTACAAAGGAATCATTTTACTCCACCTCCATTCTTCGGGAATTCTCGCTATCTTAAAAATGACATTAAACAACTTAGTCAGCCACTCCAAACTTGTCCTGCCTGCGCTCTTCTAAAATTCAACTGGGATCTCATCAAGCCCAATCACACGTCTGTTGCGCATCCTGTGAAAAATGCCATTAGCCTCCTCAACCTTAATGCTTCTACAATATCCAAAATCATGGTACCTTACGAATTTCTCCAGATCTCCCAACACAATGTCTTTATCTCCTTTTTCGTTCAAGAGTTTATGGAAGTAAGACTGCCACTTCCATCTAATATGCGCGTCCTCCACCAGTACTTTGTCGTCCTCATCCTTTATGCACCTCAAGCGATCCAAGTCATAGGCCCTCCTCTCCCTCGCCTTGGCTAGTCTATACAACTTTTTATCCCCGCTTTTTCCCTCTAATTTCATATACATACGTTCAAAAGTTACCGTTTTTGCTGCTATAACTGCTAGATTTGCCTCATTTCTCGCCATCTTATACAATTTCCTATTCGTCCACTTCTCTACCTCATTCTTTATTTCTACCAATTTCGCATATGCAGCTTTCTTTACTTCCACCTTCTCTTGAACTTTACCATTCCATCACCAATCCCCTCGATGCCCACCATGGATACCCCGTGAGACCTCTATCACTTCTCTGGCTACCTCCCGAATGCAACTGGCCATCCTGTCCCACATGCTGGTCGCATCCCCACTAATCCCCCAAGCCCCCTCGGCCATCAACCTCTCCCACATCTCATTTGCACTAGCCATGGTCAAACTCCCCCATTTGATTCTTAGACTGTCATCCATAACCCTCCTATTATTCTCCATCTTGATCTCCAAGTCCATCACCAAAAGCTTATGTTGCTTTGTAAGATACTCCCTCGGAATAACCTTGCAGTCTTTACAAAGACCGTTGTCAACCTTCCTAAGGAGCAAAATGTCTATATGAGTCTTAGCCATCGAGCTACGGAAAGTCACCAAGTGCTCCTCCTTCTTCATGAACCTCAAATTGGCTATCACCATCCCAAAAAGCTTTAGCGAACTCCAAGAGTGAGACGCCTCCCCCGTTCCTGTCCCCGAGGCCAAAGCCTCCATGCACGTCGTCATAACCCTCGGATGTGAAGTATGAATTTAGTTTGATGTTTTTGAGAGCTTAATGTCATATGATGTACCCTTTATTTTTTTCATTTTTTTAAGAAGATTATTAAGTGCTACATATCCTAGATAAATCAAGTTATTTAATGAATTTTATTAGTAACAATATTAGTTTTTTCCCTACCCAAAAAGAAACATAAATAACGAATTGCGGTGCAAACACTGAAGAAAAGATCAATGGACAAACAATAATTTTGTTTTTGACGTTAAAAGTAAAAGTAGGGCACATAATTAGAATGAAATAGTGCACATTGGTTAAAAGTCAATGAACGAGAGTATGTACCAATAAATAATCTTAATTACTGTTGTGGAAGAGCCTCCTCTAATTTCATCATCAGGAGATATTTTTCGATTCTTTCACTAAATTATGTACCAGATCACACCTTTTTTTTTGCAACCAACGTGTTAGAAGTTACATAAGGAATAATAAAAAGTCATATTAATTTGTTTTAATAGGTCACATAACTCTCTCATTCGATTGGTGAGATAATAATATCTATAGCTTTACTTAAGTACTTTTTAGTCCGATTCGTGAAAACCTTTGACTTGATGATAGCAAACTCCAGTTTTCAAAAGGAGGAGCACTTGGCCACCTTCTAGTCAAGACCCAACTTAATTACATGCTCTCCAGAAAGTGTGATAGAGGCTTGTATACGAAATGCAAGGTTATCCCGAGCGAGAATCTCACGACCTAACACATGTTCTTGGTTATGGACGTAGAGATTAAGAGGAAGGGGAGAAAGGGGTTGGGTATGATCAACCTATGATTAAGTCGGGAGCATTGACTACGGACAAAGTTCAAGAGTTGAGTGAGAAGTTGCGGGTGATGGGGAGCCAGCGGAATAATGGAGACGCGAGTAGTATATGGACCACGACAACAACTAACATTAGGGAAGCAGCTAAAGAGGTGTTAGGGGTTTCAAAGAGTTACTCTCTCAGACGCGCGAAGGGGATTGTTGGTGGAACAGTGAGGTCCAAGGTAAAGTGGAAGCCAAGAAAGTGGCGTATGCGAATCTAGTGGAGAAAAAAGACGAGGAGAAAAGAGGATGAATAGAGAGTAGTGTAAGAAGGATAGTAAATAGGTGAAGTTAGCAATTATGGAGGCTAAGAATGCAGCATTTGGACGTTTGTATGAAGAACTTGGGAAAAAAGCGGGGACAAAAAGTTGTACGTGCTAGCCAAGGTCAGGGAGAGGAAGACTCGTGACCTGGGCCAAGTGAAATGTATCAAAGACGTGGATGTCAAGGTTTTGGTGGAAGATGCATATATTAGACGAAGATAACAGACGCACTTCCATAAGCTCTTGAGCGAAGAGGGGGACATGAGTATAGTGCAGGGCGATTTCGAGCACTCCGAGATTCTTTGTGATTTTGGGTGTTTTAGGTAGGCGTGTTTATCGGTCGGTGCAGTTTGATTTTGTGTATTATTGTTCGGTTTATCAGTTTTTAATTTGCAAATATGCTAAATCAATAACCAAACCGATAAGATATTCATTTTTGGTTTATCGGTTTTTGGTCTTTAGCGGTTCGATTTCCAGTTTAACCAATAAAAATACTCCGTAATTTGTTTTGCTTTCTTTTGTTTTCATTTGTTCATGTATACACTGCATTCATGCATAAAAGTCTACACAATTTACAAGACAAACCTATAAAATGCACTGTAGCAATCAAGAAACAAATCATCAAATGATAATGATTTTTTAAATTATTTAATGCATTATTAACAGTGAAAGTATAAATGATAAACGAATTGAGAATTGAGAATTGAGAATTGAGAGAATAAGCGTGCATGCGGTAAGAATTTAGAAATATGATTTGTATTTAAAATATAAAGCCACTAATATATGATTAGATAAAAAAATAATTTTAATATAAACTTATTGGGTTATCGGTTAACCATTAACTAAAACCTTAAAATTGAAAACCGAATCGATAACCCAATAAAAATTATTACAACTCGTTAATCCAATACCAATAAATCAATAAATTTTTTATTAGTTTGATTTATTGGTTAAATCGATTTTTGTACACCCCTAATTGTAGGCGCGTTAAGGTTAAGGAGGTCATGCGTAAGATGAGCAAGGGAAGAGCGACTGGGTCTGATGAAAAACTGGTGGAACTTTGGAAGAATGCGGGCAGGATGGCTTGGAGTGGCTTATTCGGTTATTTAATATCATTTTTAGGACGTCGAAAATGCCTGAAGAATAGAGGTGGAATACGATTATCTCGTTGTACAAGAACAAGGAAGATATCCAAAATTTCAACAACTATAAGGATATCAAAGTTGAGTCATATGATGAAAGTTTGGAAAAGAGTGGTGGAAGTGAGGATGAAGAGAAATATGTCTATTTATGAGATCCAGCTCATATTCATGCTGAGAAGATCAACCACAAAAGCCATTCACCTTGTGAGAAGGTTGGTGGAGTAGTATAGGGAGAGAAATAAAGACTTGTTTATTGTGTTCATTTACTTAGAAAAGGTATAAGATAAAGTCCCGAGGGAGTTCTATAGAGATGTCCGGAAGTTAGGGGTGTTCCTGTAACATACATTAGAGTTGTTCAGGATATGTACGATGGAGCCAAGACCCGGGTAATGACAGTGGGTGTTGACTTTGAACACTTCCAAGTACTGATGTATCTGCACTAGGAATCCGCTCTTAGCCCGTTTCTTTTTGCCTTGGTAATGGAGTACTAACACGTCACATATCAAGGAAGATGTCATGGTGTGTGTTATTTGCGGATGACATAGTACTGATTGACGAGACGCGGATCGAGGTTAATGTGAAGCTCGAGATTTAGAGACAGACCGATTAGTCTATAGGTTTCAAGTTGAGTAGTGCTAAGATATGATACTTGGAGTGCAAGTTTGATGATGCGGTTCTATAGCAGACGAGGGTGTGAGGCTAGATACTCAAGTCATCCCCAAGAGAGGAAGTTTCAAGTTCATGGAGTTAGTTATTCAAGGCAATATGGAGATTAATGATGATTTCACGCATAGTATTATAACAAGATATATAAAGTGGAGGCTCGCTTTCAGAAATCTGTGTGATAAGATTGTTCTGTCAAAACATAAAGGCAAGTTCTACAAAGTAGTGGTAAGACTAACTATGTTGTATAACGTGGAGTGTTGGTCTATTAAGAAAACTCATGTCCAGAAGATGAAAGTTATAGAAATGAGGATGCTAAGATGAATGGGTAGGTATATCAGGAGAGATAAAATTAGGAATACAATGATTTGGGATAAGGTGGAGTGACCCCGTTGAGGATAAGTTGTGAGGAGGGAAGTTGAGATGGTTCAGACATGTGTAGAGGAGATGTGCATAGGCTCTAGTGAGTATATGTGAGCACTACTAAAAATCACTATTTTCCCATTGAATTTTTCACTGAAAAATATTTAGTGTCTATACCCACTAAATGTCGGGGGGGGGGGGGGGAGAAACCTAAATAATAGTGTTTTCACATGAAAAGATTGGAACATTTTTCAGCATTTCATATGGGAACTTGTTTCCTACTATGGGATTTTCCAGTGAGCTCTATTTGGTGGGAAAACTATATTTAATAAAATAAATTTCCCACCAAACATCAGTGAGAAAAACCTTAGTTTCTAGCAGTGGAGAGGTTGGCAGTGGTGAACCTGATGAGAGGGAGATGTAGGCCTAAGAAGTTTTGAGGAGAGGTGAATAGGTAGGATATGGGGCAACTTCAGCTTACCGAGGACATGACCCTTGATAGGCGGGTGTGGAGGTCGTGCATTAGGGTAGATGGTTAGTAAGTTGCCACACGAATCTATTTTCCATACTAGAGGTATCAGTAGGTAACTTTTTACGTCTGCTTATTCTTAGATCTCTAAGGTTAGCTATTTGTTTGTTTATTTCATTTTAGTTATCTTATTATCTTGTTGTTGTTACTTCCTTTTATTACTGTTGTATTTTCATCTTTCCTTGAGCCGGGGGGGGGGGGTCTATCAGAAACTCATAACACTCCGTAAATTCAAGTTAGGTGTGAATAAATTAAATAAGTGTTGACGTGTCATATTTAAGTTATGTGAATTTCTTCGGGATGAATTTGGGTAATAGATAGTCGTTTTGAAGTCAAACCAAATAAGGGAGTTCGTAAATGTTCTTAAATTCATCTAAGTCTGAGGTAGTTCTCACTTGTACATAGTTTTCAGGTTGCTTCGTTGAGAATTTGAGAAGTCTCATAAAATGAAAGTTGTAGGTATTTGAAATACCTTTCAAACCATGTATTGTGGAGTTCAAACGGATCGCTGTTTAAAACGTTTTATGCATTTTACTAGACACTGCATAGTCTACATGAAGTGATGCACGAAGTACCCTTCAGGTGCGAGGTGCTTCTGCCCCGGTTGTGCGAAGTGGTGCACAAAGTAGGCCCCTAGCTACACGACCACGCACGGGAATGATGTTATAAAAAGCCTAACTTCTTTTTAGTTGTTCCCCACTTTGTTTTGGATGACTGTTTGGAGGAAAAGAACCTTAGATACCTCTCTCAAACCCCAAGGTGAGTTTCTAACCATCCTATGATTAAACCTCATCAAAATAACAAGGATTAACACTAGATTATCATTCCAATCCATAGATTCTTGAGAATCGAAGGAAGAACCATTGAAGAAGACTTTTGGAGAAATCTCAATAAAGGTAGGAGCTTAACCGATAATGGTGTTTATTGAATAGATTGAGACTAGTGTGGGCTATTGCAAGTGATTAGAATCCATGGATAAATCATGTGAAAGGAAGACCATTCATGTTGATTTAAAAACACTAGTTTTCAAAAAGGGTAGGAATTCTAGGAAAAAGATTTAAAGTTCTAATCTTTATTATCCTAATGAATTATAGAACGATTGTTGAATTAGGAGGAGTTCGTTTGAGCATGAATTGAGGTATGTCTAAAATCCTTTTGACTAAAAGGATGATTTGTATGTCTCTTTTTAAAATCCTTTTTGACTATAAATATTATTTGTATGTCTCTTTTTAAAATCTTTTTGACTATAAAAATAATTTGTATGTCTCTTTTCGAACATACTTTTCAACCATTAAAAATGGTTTTTGGGGAAGATTTCATGTGCGTGAGGGATAAGTCCTCATGTAGCCTTTAGTGTATTATAATCTATATATGTATTTGTGATTTCTCCTATCAAAGGGTTATTGAAACTTGTGTATAAAACTATAAAACTTTGAACGTGATTTACCCCGATAAGGGAAGCATTGAACTTGATTTTTGGAAGCTGGGGGTTTTCAAGTGACTTGCTTTATGAACGGGTTTGTTGAACTTGAAACTTATTTAATGACTTGAACTTGGTTTCTAAATTCATAAATGATTTGACATACCCTAATAACGAGATGATGAACATAATTCATAATTAAGTGATTCGACTTCTATACTATGACTGAGATTCAACTATTTTCCATGGTTCTATTGTCTGTGTTTGGCCTAGCTACTCGGGAGGAAGGGTAGTTACTATGGATCCTAGTGTGGTGTGCCTATCCATTCGGGATGAAGAGTGACCACCGAAGGCCAATATCTTCGGTATGGTTTGCCTAGAAATTTGGGAGAAAGAGTGACAATCGAGGGTTTATGACCTCGATGTGGTTTTACCTAGCTATTCGGTAAGAAGGATAGTCATCGAGGGTGACAACCCCAATGTGGTGCTTCTATGCGATTTTAGGGAACCTTAATGGTCATCCCTTCATTTCATTGATTTGACATGTATTGGCATGATTGTGATTGTTCGGATAGTCATCGAGGGTGACAACCCCAATATGGTGTTTCTATGCGATTTTAGGGAACCTTAATGGTCATCCCTTCATTTCATTGATTTGACATGTATTGGCATGATTGTGATTGTTCGTGAGTGACTTGATATTGATCTTGAGTTCATAAGTGGAAGACTTAATCTTGATAAATAGTAAATAGATTGAAAGTGATTTAATTCTCTCTTAATGGATTCGACTAATGGTTTCTCTAAGTTCGGTGAACTATTTTATCTCTGAATTTTGAACTTCTTTACATACATTGTGTTACTGCTTATTATTATATTATTTTGCTATTAACTATTGTCCCCGAGACACTCATTGAGTACCCAGTACTCAGGCATACCATTATTGTTTTTGATGGTATGTTAGGTAACAAAGAAGAGTAGGTTTGTGTTAGGCGTTCAAAGTAGGAGAATTGCTGCTTTCCAAATTTATTAGTGAACCCACACCCTTGTTCGTGGGCCACCGCTCTATGTTTATTTATGCATTTTAGTTTCCAGACTGCGTCGCGAAGTTATTCTATTGTGTAAGTCTCTTAGAAACACCATAGATAGTTGTCAGATTTATGGATAGATGTGGAAAGTCTCATATGACTTATTAGGCATTTGCCACGTTTTACTACTAGTTATTTATATTAGACTTCCGTTGATTACTTTTATAAGGGTGCTCATGATTTCATTTACCTATTTATGACTTGTATAAATTATTAATGAAAGATTATCAAAAGATATTAGACGTTTATTGATTTTATAAGGTGCTTCCATCATCCTCACGTTGAGGCACCTCCGTATTCTCAGGAGCTGCGGGGATTATGTGATGGATGACTTGATGCGAGTGAGCGTGAATTTTAAACAACTCGGTCCACGTCACGTATTGGACGTTTTCTATTTCAAGAATGAGAAGTATGTGATTCTTGATGTTAGAAACAACACGGGCAGGATAAAACGTGTTCTTTGTCGTCGACATAACGAAAGAACAATAGGTGATTTTGTAGAAAATTTGGAAAGAGGGGAGGTAAAATTTAACACGAAATCCGAGGAAGGGGCACGGAAATCGATGCAGTTTTTGGCCGAGAAGGGGCACGGAAAATCGAGAGAAATTTTAGAGAAGAGCGGAAGCAATTTAGTCCTAGACTTCTGATACCATGAAAGAAATAATCCCTTGATTATTTTCATTAATTGAAAGAGTATATATACAATTTACATATTTCCATAATAGGAAAATTATTTTCCTATTCTACTCCTAAACCCTATTCTACTAGTACAAGACTTCTAGAATTATGGTAAGTGTGCAATGCTAAGTAATACAAATATTCTACACTAATTACAATCCTTAAACAGACCAAAGTCCAGTGATATACACTATGTATATCACGGGAATATACACTATCTAACAAATATAAATTACTACTCTTTCAACATTACTTTTTCAAAAAGTACCGTCTCAATATTTTTTTTAATCAAAATTACGGTAGCTTGATCAAATATACTAAAATTTTAATTTGTTAAAACGGCTAATATTTGAGATCCTAAAAATAACATTTGGTTTTCTTTTTGATGGTTTATCTCAATTTTGTTTTTGGTTTTTTATTCGGTGTCCGATATCCGCATTAAAATTTGATTATATCCGAATTCGCGCCGCGTAGGGTCTATTTTTAGAAAAGCGCTTCTTACTAAGGATTTGTTCATACTCAAGACTCGAACCCGAAACCTATAATTAACGAATAAATAATCACATTCACTCCCTCACATTCTTTTCTTTCACATGAAGTGAACCTTTTAATTTGGAGACTTGATTAAAGTACCATCAGTCGAGCAGCAAGTTCATTGAAATGGACAAGAGTCAACCACAATTAATGAGTTAAGCCGACTCTCACTTTTTTCTTTCACTAATTATTTCCAAGAAAGTAAATAAAGCAACTTGTCATATTGATTGTTTTATCTTGCCTTCATTGAAAATGTAGGGTAAGTGTCTTTTGTTAGTTGTTTCTTCTTATCCGCATAAGAAAACAATACATTGACATCGATAATTTTTAATATTTAAATATTTAAATTATGACCTGAAAATATACCACCATATACGTGCATCATATACACGGTATACTCTCTTGTGTATGCCGCGTATATCACAGAAACCTAAGACAGTTGGGAGACCGTGATATACACGGTATACACACCGTGTATATGGTAATTTTGGTAATAGGTTTTTGTATATAATTAAGCATTGTACACTTACCATAATTATAGAATTCTTGTACAAATAGATTATTATTTTGAGAGTGGAATAGATATAGAATTTTCCATATTATGAAAATTGTAAATTGTATATATACTAGGAGTGGCCAGTGGGCCGGGATCGGGTCGGGACCGACGGGATCGGATTGGGTCAGGACAGGGTGGAGGGGCGGTATCGGGTCGGGTCAGGACCGGTGGGATCGGGACAAGCGGGATTCGCCGTTGTCCCGTCCTGTTTCCGATCCCGTTGGAATCGAGTCGAGGCGGGATCGGGATCGGGGCATTTTTTTTTGCACTTAATTTTAAAAATAACATATATATAAAAAAACTCAATAATTAAACAAGATAGTGTAATAAAACCATCACAAGACTATTTTTGTGCCTCTTATAGAATTTAATAGACATATGATTTTTTTTATAATACAAATACAATTGTCAAAATTGCAACTTTGTGGTGTTGTTCAAAAGTTGCAAATTACATGGTAAAATTGTAATTAAAAAATTATATTTTGAAAAAACATGTTCTAGTTTCTTGATAATTTCCTGTGGTTCTTCACTTGGAATTGGTATTTGTTGGTCAAATTGCTCCACGTCGCTTCCACCACCTTCGGATAAGATTTCGTTGTAGTTTTCGTCTTCTTCTTCGTTGATCTCCGGTTGACCGCACATTCTCCGCTCCGCTCGTATCCAATCTCCGAATAATACTACAATATCCAAACTATCTCCGACTAATAAGTGTCTGTGTTCTCCTATTTGATATCTGTCGGCAGAAAAAGCGCTTTCAGACACCGTTGATGACGCTTGAATGTTCAAAACATCTCGGGCCATCATTGAAAGTGTCAGGAAGGTCTTCTTATTCCCCTCCAGTATTTCAGCAAATCTCCACATCCTTCTTCATTGAGAACTACTTGGTACGGTACAGAACCCTGCAAAACAAAAATATCAAACTCGCTAATTTGGTTAGTAGCGATACGACCGCACATTCTATTTCTGAGGCTTTCAATACTAGCCGCAGAAACAACATGTCTTTTGTGAGGTTGTGTTGAAGAAGAAGAAGAAGATGATATGGAAGCCGGTAGGTTGCTAGCACTTTCTTGTTGGTAAAACCTATATACTTTTTTGCATTCGTCTTCTACGCTAGACAACACTTCTTCTTTAGTTTGTTCAATAGGTGGTGGGTGATTTGGATTTTTGGGACTTGGAGATGGTAGTACTGTTATACAATCGTAAATAGTTTCAATAAGTGATTTAGTACCATCTATTTTAATTATCGGATTTAATACAACACCAATAATATAAATAGTGGGAATAGAAATAAAATATTTTTTTAATAGTTGTCTTATAAGCTGGTTTATCCATATATTCATTAAGCAGTAAAAAAATTAGAGCTTTATAAAACAACATAGTTGAAGTAGTAGGATAATATATACCGGAAAATTATTTTGTTGCTTGAAAAAAATTCTTTAAAAATACTAAAAGTTCGGAAATTTTTTCCCAATCGCTATCTACAACTATATCAGCTGGATTTTGATTATGAGAGTTAAAAAATAAAGTTATACGTTTTCTATAGTCATAAGCAACAAGTAGTTGCTCGTATAAAGAATTTCACCTAGTGGGTACTTCTTCTGAAATTTTTCTATAAGGTAGTTGACAATCATGACAAGTTTTTTATATTATTTTCTTCGTTGTATTCTATTATTTTTAAAAATAAAGTTTATAGCAAATTGTATTTTACTAAGAATATCTTCAAAAAGTGATAGACTGTCATTTACAACTAAGTTATATATATGGCACACACATTTTATATGAAAATGATCTGGAAAAGATGGAGTTAAACTATTTTTTAAAATTGTAATATCATAATTGTTAGAAGAAGCATTATCTAATGTAATAGTCATAATTTTATCAGTTATTCCGTAATAATTGCACACTTGATAAATATTTTCTGCAATAAAAGTACCAGTGTGCCTATCATCTATATATCTATACGCTAAGATACGTTTTTGCATAGACCATTTATAATATATCCAATGATATGCTACCGTTAAATAATCATGGTCGTTAGTACTACGACCTATATCAGAAGTGATAGCCACTTTGCCATTAAAATGATATAATGAATAATGTAAGTACTGTTGATATTCATGTGCACATTTAAATACATATCTCTTAACAGTTGATCTAGGAAAACTGTTAAAAACAGGATTGTACATATCTCTAATGTAATGAATAAAATCGGGAGATGAAGGAAATGAAAAAGGCAAACCCTCCACAGCAAATAATTTTGCTATTGCTTCTCTATCTCTATGTTTATTGTAATTAGGGCCTACAATCCCCCCCTCCATCGTGGGGTTAATTTGACCCTGTACTTGGTCCGGGACAATATGTGAACCTTGTCCCGATGGAGCGGGCGTTTGCGCACCCGATTTTGAAGCCTCGTATTGGGCATACCTAGCTAGATGAGCCCTTGCTACGTGTCTCATTAATCCCCCCCCCCATCCCACCGTGACCTTTTCTAGTTTAAATTTTAAAACATCTTTACAAATTTTACATCTAGCTACTTGATTCTCTACGTCCCTATCAAAAAATGTCCATGCATATGATTTTAATGGTCGTTTTGTTGGACCTCGTCTCATACTAGGGAAATATGAGGCATTTCAGTTGAAGGTGCACTAGTGGGTGTGTTATCATCTACATTAGTGTGTGTATCATCTAAATCATCGTCTAAATTAAAGTCTTCTTGAGTTTCAGAAAATAGCTCCTCGTCTAAATCTAATGTCTAAATCTAATGGTATTGTAGGAAAATGTTCAATATCAACAAAATCATCCTGTGTAGGAATAGGATTTTGTCTAGAAATAGGATGACTAGAAGAAGTAACCTTGCCCTTGTTGCCCCTACTAGAAGAAGCCTGACCCCTACCCGTAAGCATACGTTTAAATCCTTCCATTATAAATTTATAATTATACTAATAAATAATTAAAGTAAATGAAATTAAGTGCGCTAAATAAAATAAGCAGACAATAATAATTTAATGAAGGAACGAATGTACCAAACGCCGACGTAACGTCGACGTGTAATCGAGAGGTTGAAAATTGAAACTTTGCTCGATGGAAGATCCTCAAACTAGTTTTCAACTTCACTCCCAAATGAATAAATAAAATTCAATATTTAGTAGACAATGTAGACTTGTAGAGAGATAGATTGAGAGAATAGAGAGATTGTAGGAAGATTTGTGAGAAAGATGAAGAGAAAATGAGGTATTTATAGTTGAAAATTGGGTTAAAGTATAAATATAATAACTTATGAGTTAAAAATAAATATTAAGGGGGTAGGGGGAGGCCAAAAATGGTCATTGCACAACGGCCAAAATGTAAAATTGTCGTTGGTGCAATGACTATTTGTGCAAAAGGGGATTTTGGGCAGGATCGGGGGGCGGGGCCGGGACTGGATCAGTCCTGGCGGGATTGGTCAGGACGAGACCATGTCCCGTCCCGGTTCGAGTCCTTATACTGCAATTTTTTTTTAAAAAAAGTCTGGTTCACGGTGGGACCGGGCCGACCTGGCCCACTGGCCAGCCATAATATATACTCATTCATTAATGAAAATAATCAAGAGATTAATTCTTTCATTGTATCAGAAGTCTAGGTCTAGATTACTTCCCCAATTTATTTTTGATTTTTTGATCTTCCCTTCTCGGTCAAGCTTGCATCGGAATTTGTGCCTCTTCTCGGATTTCGTGCCAATTTTACCTCATCTCTTCCCAAATTTTCATCCCAATACCTTCGTTATTTCGTTATGTCTAAGAACATATTTCATCATACAGTTACTGTTTCCAACATCAAGAACCACATCCCAATTGTTCTTGAGATGGAAAACGTCCAACATGCAACGTGGGCAGAATTGTTCAAAATTCACGCAATCTCTCGTCAAGTCCTCCATCACATAATTCCTCCGGCGGAGGATCCTCAGTTATGGATTACTCTTGATGCTACCATCCTTCAGTGGATTTACTCCACTATTTCTACCGACCTCTTACAAAACAATCATTGAACCAGACACTACGGCTATGGCTACCTGGAATAGATTGCGTGATATATTCCACGATAATCAACATTCTCGTACTGTCACCATTGAGCAGGAATTTTCCCAAGTCAGTATGGAAGATTTTCCGAATGTTTCAGCTTATTGTAAATGACTTAAGGAATTAGCGGACCAACTCTGTAACGTCGGAGCTCCTGTTACCAATAATCGTCTTATTCTACAAATGGTTATAGGCCTCTCTGAAGCATATAATGGCGTTGGGACTCTCCTCCGTCAAAGTAATCCACTTCCACCTTTTTATCAAGCATGTTCAATACTTACATTAGAAGAAGCTGGCTTGGCCAAAAAGGCGGCTACCGACACTAGTCCCGTGGTGATGATGATGTCATCCGATAATTCTCAAGCTTTTGTTAAAAATTCGGGCCAAAATCGTACTCACGGTAGATGCAAGAAGAATCACAAAAATAATAGCAAATATCGTGGTGGCAATTGTGGTAGTACCGGCGGTGGTGGGGGAGGCCAAAACAGTGGCGGCGGGCCTCGGCACGGTGGCAGTGGGCTACAACACAACTGGTCCCAGCCATGGGCCCCCTGGTAGTGGGGCTAGGCCAGTGGGCAGTGGCCCAACAACCCCTATTTTCCAGCTTCAGCGTACCCCGGGCAGTAGGCCTCTCCGCAGCCTTTTAGGCTCAATTGTTTCACAGCCTAGTGGGTTTCAGAACACTGATGGGCCTGGACAGCAATGAGGACTGCTTGGGCCTCTGCCACCGCAGGCTTACCATGCTACGGGCCCTAATCTAATCCCGAATTCGACAGATATTAAGGATGTCATGCATACACTGGGATTAAATCCTCCATATGCGAATTGATATATGGACATCGTCGCCACTTCTCACATGACGTCCGACCAAGATACTCTCTCGTTTTATTCCAATTTGAGCAATAATCGTGACATAATTATTGGTAATGTCAACTCAATTCCTATTCGTGGTTACAGTCATACAACTTTGTCTCCCCCCATCCACACCTTGTCTTGAAAAACGCCCTTCATGCCCCTAACTTAATTAAAAATTTGATGTGTGTCCGTAAATTCACCAGTAATAATTGGATTTCTATTAATTTTGATCATTTTGGGTTTTCTGTGAATGATTTCAAGACAAGGATACCTCTCATGAGATGTAATAGTAGGGGAGATCTTTATCCTATCACGCCCACATCCAGTCTCTCGAGTCAAGCCTTGTCGTCTACTTTTGCAGCTCTAGCTCTTTCCTTATGGCATGCACGTTTGGGTCACCCTGGGTCGTCCATTGTTCCTTCTTTGCATACAAACAATTTTATTTCTTGTAAGGGTACGCGTAGTACTCCAATTTGTCATTCCTGTCCTTTAGGAAAACATGTTAGATTATCATTTATAGCCTCTACTTCTCTCACTTTGTTGCCTTTTGATATTATTCATATCGATTTATGGACCTCTCATGTTCTTAGTTCTGTGGGTCATCGTTATTATGTTCTATTTTTGGATGATTATTCTAATTTTTGTGGACTTTTTCCGTTAGCAAAAAATCTCAAGTTTTTTTCACATTCTTAAATTTTCAAGCATTCATCTGTACCCAATTTGAACGAGAAGTCAAAAATATTCAATGTGATAATGACAAAGAATATAATAATGGGTTATTTCGGGAATTTTGTAAAAATAATAGCATAGTTTTTTGTTTCTCTTGTCCTCATACGTCCTCACAAAATGGGAAAGGTGAACAAAAAATTTGTACCATTAACAATATTGTCCGAACCATAGTGGTCCATGCTTCCATACCCCCTTCCTTTTGGAATCATGCTCTATAAATGGCTACCTATCTTCTTAACATACTTCCTACCAAAGGGTTGGCAAATGCGTCTCCTCTTAAAGTCCTCTATAATAAGAATCTTTCGTATTCCCATCTTAGGGTCTTTGAGTGTTTATGTTATCCATTTTTTCCGTCAACTACTATTAACAAACTTCAAACCCGTTCTACCGTTTGTGTATTTTTGGGTTATCTATCTAATTATTGTGGTTACAAATGCTTTGATTTATAATCTAATAAAATCATCATTAGTCGCCATGTTATTTTTTATGAAACTCAATTTTTGTTTGCTAAAGTGAGTAGTCTCGTGCCTAGTTCGTATAATTTTTTGGATGACGACGTCTCCCCGTACATCGTAGACCACTTAATGGGTCGCTCCAGTATCCCGCCACAACCCACTATTTCTGCCCCAGTTTCGGCTATTGGGCCGGTTGCCCAGCCCAATACCGAAACTGCTTCTGCCTCGAGTTCTGCTTCTGACCCAGCTATTGTTTCCAGTTTTAGGCTAGCAGGCCCACTGCCTGTTGGCCAGTCCATCATCCATCCAAATTTTTCTCAAAATCCACCCAATTCGAGTCACAGACCTGTCACTAATAGTCAACGGGGTATTTTTAAACCAAAGAGACACTTTAATCTAAATTCTAATGTTCTTAAATCCCCACTACCTCATAACCTAGTGTCTGCATTAAGTGACCCGAATTAGAAATTGGTTATGGACGACGAATATGATGCTCTTATTGCAAATAAGACGTGGGAGTTGGTGCTCTGTCCTTCTAGTGTTAATATTATTCGATCTATGTGAATTTTTATTCATAAAGATAATTTTGATGGTTCTTTTGCGAGACATAAGGCTCATCTTGTAGGTGATGGTAAGACTCAGCAGGTTGGCGTGGATTGCGGTGAGACATTTAGTTTGATGGTCAAACCGGGTACCATTCACATTGTTCTCAGTCTGTCTCTTTCAAAGTCATGGCACATTCATCAGTTAGATGTGAAGAATGCTTTCTTACATAATGATCTTAAGGAGACCGTTTACATGCATAAGCCTTTGAGTTTTCAAGACCCCAAATATCCTCATCATGTCTATTTATTGAAGAAGTCCTTGTATGAGCTTAAGCAAGCCCCACGAGCTTGATATAAGAAATTTGTAGACTATGTTTCGTCTATTGGGTTTTCTCACAGCAGGTCTGATAATTCATTTTTCATATATCATTGTGGTACTTCCCTGGCTTATATTATATTATATGTGGATGATATTATCTTGACTGCCTCTTCTGATTTTTTGAGCAAGTCGATCATGACAATGCTCAGTTCTGAGTTTGCTATGAAAGACTCGGGGCCCTTGATTACTTTTTGGGGATTGCTGTCACTCGTCATGCAAGTGGGTTATTCTTATCCCAATGGAAGTATGCCGCTGAGATCATTGAGCACGCTGGTATGTCCTCTTGTAAGTCTACTTCCATTCCAGTTGATACCAAGCCGAAGCTAGGTGTTGCGGCTAGCTCACCTTACGAGGATCTCATTCACTATCATAGTCTTGTTGGAGCTCTTCAGTATCTTACTTTCATGAGAGTGGATATTACGTATTTCATACAACAAGTATGTCTGTTTATGCATGATCCTAGGGTGGAGCACATGAATACGCTCAAACACATTATCTGATACATCCACGGAACACTTGACTATGATTTGCATCTATATCTGTCATGCGCTTCTACACTTATCTCGTACACCGATGCTGATTGGGGGACTGTCCGGACACCAACGTTCTACATCTGGATACTGTATGTTTCTTGGCGATAACTTGGTCTCATGGTCTTCCAAACGACAGACTATCTTATCCCGCTCTAATGCAGCGGCCGAGTATCGAGGAGTAGCCAATGTGGTTTCTGAATCATGTTGGTTATGTAATCTTCTCTTAGAGCTTCACTTTTCCATTCAAAAAGCTACCTTGGAATATTGTGATAATGTTAGTGTCGTATATCTTTCTGGGAATTCGATTCAACACCAGCGCATTGAACATATTGAGATGAGTATCCATTTCGTTCACGAAAAGGTAGCTCATAGACAAGTACGCGTCTTACATGTCCCTTCCAGGTATCAAATTGCAGACATCTTCACTAAGAGTCTTCCCTCGGTCCTATTTGAAGATTTTAGGGATATTCTCAGCGTACGAAGACCGCCCGCTATGACTGCGGGGGTGTGAAAATATACCACCATATACGTGCATCATATACACGGTATACTCTCTTGTGTATACCGTGTATATCACGGAAACCCAAGACAATTGGGAGACCGTGATATACACGATACACACACCGTGTATATGATAATTTTGGTAATAGGTTTTTATATATAATTAAGCATTGTACACTTACCATAATTATAGAATTCTTGTACAAATAGGATAGGGTTTTGGGAGTAGAATAGGAATATAATTTTTCATATTATGGAAATTGTAAATTGTATATACTCATTCATTAATGAAAATAATCAAGAGATTATTTCTTTCGTGACCTATTTTGATTGATCATATTAACACATAATAAAATGTTTATATTAGGCATTTTAGGTTCAGAATCTTGCAAAAGCTTTTACACGCGTTGTCAAACACTCATTAGGTAGAAAGTTAACAATTTAAAAATTAAAATGTGTAATATCTTTTAATTATATGCATTAACAATCATTAAATGGTAAAATCTTAAGCCTATTCCAATTGATGTTGATGTGTATAATTAAAGAAAGAGACGTATTTTATGTGATTAATTTATCAATGTAATGAGCCCTTGAGAACACATGTAAACACTTTTTAAAGTACGAGTCAAAAGTGTTTAATATATATAATTATATATTCAGGTACTTAATTGAAATAAGTCATATTCTAGTTTTTTTAATACTCCCTCCGTTCACTTTTGACTTTACACGCCCCTTAAGAACTAATAAATGGAGTATGTATTTTACCATAATATCCATATTAATTGGTGTATAATTTCAATAGACTTGAAAAATATTTAGAAATGAGTAACTAATGTCAAGGGAAAAATAAAAAAAAGCTTTTCTTTCTCTTGATACGCAAAAGTGGATAAGTAAAAGTGAAAATCTATTTTTAATATATTGGACAAGTAAAAGTGAAAATCTATTTTTAGTATAGTGGACAAGTAACTATAAACGAAGTGAGGTAAAATTTACTGATAAATTTATGAAAACGTAGATATATTCAGCCTATTACTCCCCCCGTCTCAAATTATTTATCGTTTTTTTAGTTTACATGCCCCTTAAGAAATACTTCTTCCGGATAAAAAAGAGTGTCTACTTAGCCTTTATTTTTTGAGTCAAAAAAAGGTGTCCACTTACCAAATCAGAAAATAATTAACCTTACTTTTTCAGATTTTCCCTTATCAAGTGTTAGGTGACCAAATCTCAATACCTATTTAATTAGGGGCATGTTAGTCAAATTATCCATTTTTGCATAGAATTTAGTATTTTCTTAAAGGGTGTGTAAATGAGTAGATACTATTTTTTTTTATCCGAATGGAGTATTAATTAGGAAGGATATTTGACCTACTTTACCCCTATTTATGTCTAAGTTATAATTTTTCTCTATTAAATATTTATTCTATTTATGTGTCTATCTTCATTAATGACAAAGGGTAAAATGGAGAAAAATAATTAATTATATCTTCAACTTTAAAAATAATAAATAATTTGAGATAATTATTTTTAGTAACCACGACAAATAATTTGACACGAATAGAGTATTAAACTTCCATTCCATCAATCGATCAGCTAGCTAGTTCATTGAAATGGACCAGAGTTAATCACAATTAATGTACTCTCACTAATGCTCCTTCACTAATCATTCCAAAAAGAGAAAATTAAAGCAATTCAAACATGTCATTTTGATTGATTAATTTTTAATTCATTGAAAGTGTAGGGCAAGTGTCTTTTATTATAGCTGTTTCTTCTTATCCACAAACAAGAAATCAAACACACAAAAACAAAATCTATTACTTTGGGAGAGACATAATTTTTTTATTTTTATGTTTTTAAAGATGCTGTTGGAGTGGGGAAAGTGCTTGTGATCTTCCCTTCACATAAGAAGTAAACACCAAAAAGAAGGGACAGATGCAAAGTTGCAGTGTATTTTTTATTTTCTTCAAAGTTGCAGTGCATTTATTGAGCAAAACATGAAGTGTATTATTATTATTATTTTTATAAGAACCCTTTTGAGTAGATTCGAAGGAGTTAGGATAGTTCTTACTTTCCTACTTTCTTGTCTTTAAGCATGGCACGTGAGGGTCACCACCTCGTGACTACGGTGTAATTGTTTTTTTTTTTCTATCCTATACTCGGTATTCACATTGGATTCCAATTAATTTAGATTCACTCACCATAAGACTCATTCGGGGAAATCATTTTCTATCAAGAATTTTTTCATATTCAAAACTTGAAATCGAAACTTCTGATTAAGAAGAAGCAAACTCATCCTCTGCACCACATTATTTAATAATTGATGTACTTGTTTTATTTAACTTCTATATTTAAACTCTATGAATACATTTTTCATTTTTCATAAAGTATTGATAAATCATTGCTCCATCAGATTCACAATAAGTAATTTTTAAAGGTTCCCATACTCATTAAAATATTAATTAAGAAAGTTATTTGACAAAAATTCTCTAATCTACTCATAGGAAAACGTATAGAATCATTGAAAGACTTTAAAATATCTCAAATCATTTATTAGACATGGATATATTTAAGAAAATAAAATTAATATTTTCTTAATTTCTAAAAAAATAATTATTTTGAACCAAAATTTTAAAACTAAAAAAGTACTTATTAGTAATTGAGGAAATTCTTATATATTTTGCTGTAAAATACTATTAGTAAGAGAAGCTTAATTAAAAGATGCCGTTTTTCCTTTTCATTTTCCTCCTATTTTTACTCATCAGAAAATGATCTTAACTGTAACGTAGTACTTCATAGAATTGATTACCGAAAAAAGAACTACTACTGGAAAGTACCGTAGAATCTTTTGGAAAATAGTATGACTCCCATATTATATAGTACTATCAAAATTTCAAGATTTTTATTTTTTTTCACAACATAAAAATCTACTGATAAATTAGAATTTCGCCATTCTAAATATTTCATAATGTTTCTTTTTTTTCTTCAGAAATAAAATAAGACAGTAATTTCAGAATGAAGAGTTACTCAATTAGCCTTCAAAGATAAATAACAAAAGATCTTTTTTTTTACCTACAAATAACAAGTTTTCACACTTTTTTTTGTGCGGTATTTAATTTGCACCATTTGAACCTAACAGACTGTCAATAACAAAAGGTTATTTGTTCTTTAATCTAACTTCTTAATTATACTTTAATTTTTTTTCTATATTTACTTATAAAATGTGCACAAATTAAATTTTCTTGAATTTTGTGGCCAACAAAAATTGTCAAATATATGAGAGCGCGTCAACTTAAAGGCAACTTATGGTTAGACCGGCTATGTTGTATGAGGCGGAGTGTTGGACAAACTTCGCACATACAAAAGATGAAAGTTGCGGAGATGAGGATGTTGAGATGGATGTGCGGGCATACAAGGAGAGATATGATTAGAAATGATGATATTCGGAACAAAGTGAGAATGATCTCTGTGGAGGATAAGATGCGGGAAGCGAAGTTGAGATGGTTCGGGCATGTGCAGAGGAGAGACACAGATGCCCCAGTGCGGAGGTGTGAGAGGTTGGCTATGGATGTGTTCAGGAGGGGTAGAGGTAGGCCAAATAAGTATTGGGGAGAGGTGATTAGACAGGATATGACGCAGGTGCAACTTATTGAGGACATGACCTTCGAGAGGGGGTTGTGGACGACACAGATTAGGTAGTAGGTAGTCGAGCGTAGTCCTACTTACGGTTACAAAATGATAATTAGTGTATGCCCGATTAGCCTATCACACTTATAGGCGCATTATTACTTTATAGTCTCATGTAGTTTATTTTCTGATGCTATATGTTCTTTAATGTACTTTGTTTATCTTATTTAGCTGCGTTAGCTACTACTTCCTTTTGTTAGAATGCGCTACTATGGCGTATTTGATTTTGTTATCAACATGTTCATACTGCTTTAATTTTTTGTCTGAGTCTAACCGTTTTTTTTGCTTTGCTTTGCTTTGCATGTGATTATGCTTTGTCTTGAGTCGAGGGTCTCCCGAAAACAGTCGATCTACCTACCAAGGTAGAGGTAAGGTCTGGGTATACTCTACTCTTTTAATATCCCATATTGTGAGATTTCACTGGGTATGTTGTTGTAGGAGAGAGAGCCAGTAATTACTATGCCGGCAGAAGTTAATTCTCAGTTTCTCACACATATAAACGAGGTTTCCAATGGTGGAACAATGGGAAACAGTTTTTGGGCATATAAAACTCTTTCAGGCCCATCAAGCCAACATATGAGGACAAGTCCACTTTATGTGTTCTGTGAACTGTTTTTTCTTTTTTCTTTTCTTTTAAGAATATACTATTTTAAATAACAAATAAGAGCTTTATACGAATTTGCAATCTTTCACACTTCTTCCACATTTATATTCATAGTACTTTGAAATGGAGAGAATCCTAATTGTTGAAGAATCTACTACTCAAAAAATAGCAGCAATATTTTTATTGGTCAAAACATTTGGCAGATTTCTTGTTTAATAAACCTACTGCTCCTCCTTCTACAATTTAAATATGTAATAATGTGTAAATTAAAATTTTTATGATCATAACATATGTTTTTGTTGGTTTTTACAAGGATTGCAAGAAACGAAAATTACAAGTAACTGCTTATGTAAGAATTGAAATTACAATTCAACTAGAAAACTGGAAATTACAATATCACAATAAAACCGAAATTACAATTTTTTTTTTGTAGAACAAGAAGACCGGAAACTGCTTTGGTTTTTGCTGAGTCGAGTGTGACACTCTGTCCTTAAGACAATATTGCCCCGTATGTATCCTTTATACGTTCCGGACAATTCGTCTCCCAAGATAAAACAGCAATGGAACAATTGAGCAAAGGAAACTCAAAAGCTACCGTGAAGAATATTGAATAACGAAATGATGCTTGGAAGATTAGGAAGAAACTGCTTTGCTTTCTGCTTTGTGTATTTTCGTGTGTATCAAGTGTCCCTCAACAATGGTGTAAGGGGTGTTTATATAGCAGGAAGAGGGGCTGTTTGACTGCCTCCATAACAACCATTATTGGCCAAATAATGACCATTATGGAGGTAGTAAAGCCACCAAATAAATGGAGAAAATTGCCAACGGATTGGCCATTATTGGAGGTGTAATTCAGCCAAAATAAATGGATGAGTCTTTGAACGCTTCGCTCGGACCGTCGAAATTCGACTTCGAAAACTTCAGGGGACCAAACTGTACATCTTGAAACTTCAGGGACCAAACTGTATATCTTGAAACTTCAGGGATCAAACTGCATATCTCGAAAGAATTCCGTCCAAATCCGCACATCTGAAACTTCCGGGATCAAACTGCATTTCCGACAAAGTTTTCGCCCAAAAAGATAATATCGGTGCCCATCATTTCACAAATTTCACTAACCCGCGAACCCGAACCCGGAATCGGAACTCCTGACGGCGGGGAAGGCGGCAGCAAGGCGCTGTGTGGTCTTTCCTTGAACCAAGCACATCTAGGTCCTCCTCCTTTAAACACACTGGATACCCTGGGGTCCCAAACCCCAAACACATTTCGAGTCTTATATACACAACAATTCTTTCTTCCTCTACCGACGAGGGAGAATTGAACACAACACCACACTTTCCATGCTTCAAACACCTCACTTCGTGAACCAATATCTCTTTCATTTCTCAATGAAATTTGACGATTCTTGGCCCTACTTGCTATTCACGCATTTAGTACATCACGTGTGTGAAGAACCTGATTCTCCAACATACGTAACACTAGTGTTTAAGCCGTTAAAGTTGGTCGGTCGCAACTCCCGCCAAAGGCTAATTTCCAACAATCCTCTTGAAAGAGATTTTGGCGCACTCACATGGTGGTGTCTTTTCATTTCCAAAGAATATTTCATTGGACCGATGTTGCATAAGGAGAGGTAGCATCGACTTTGAACCTTCCATAGTTGAATACCATCGGACTTACTTCTGCGCGGTGAACGTGATGTCTTGAACCGTCGGTGTTTAGTGTAAGCCAAGTCAATGGTACCAACACAACAAATTCCCTTACTCTCTTCTTCGTAATGTTTTGTCCGTTTTGGCCATGGACAACGTCTTGGATTCTTAAGTGCGTTCATTTTGAGGCGGTAGTCCTCGCACTTAAATAGGTGGTCTCCTACAAGGTATCCTCGCTATACCCCACTTCACAAGTGTTAGGAACCATTAAAATTTTCCCAAAACCTAACCTCAACTGTTGAGGAGCATTACGAGTTTTGAAGACTTAACCTTTACCCACATCGCAGATAGCACTTAAAGTCTATCATGAACGGCTTTGATTTGGAGTTTCTTTTCGTAAATCACTATCCGAAGTGCTCATACTTCCACCGGCGATCAATCGAACCTTTACAACTTCGTTTTCCCATTGAACCAAATTCTGGGATCTCCGGTTCGTAAGGTTGAGTTACCACTTGTATTGGTCCTTATATTTTGGGTTTTAAGCCCATTCTCCTGACAGGCAAGCCATCCGATCTTTGGGTAAGCCCTTTGTCAATGGGTGCGCTATATTATCCTTAGACTTGATGTAATCAATGGATATTATACCGAAGTGGTGATCGGTTGCTGCTAACGATCTTATGCCTCCGTCGAATATGACGAGACTTGGCGTTGTACATAGCATTCGCGTGCTCTTCCTAGAGCCGATCGATCGCGGTGGATCATTACCGAAGGTACGGGTTTGTTCCAACACGGAACATCCTCTAAGAAGTCATGAAGCCACTCGGCTTCTTCTCCGCTTTGTCTAAAGCGATAAACTCCGATTCCATTGTGGATCGGGCGATGCAAGTTTGCTTAGAGGATTTCCAAGACACGGCCCCACCACCAATTGTAAATACATACCCACTGGTGGACTTGGTGTTCTCTATATCGGATATCGGTTTGCATCACTGTACCCTCTAATACAATTTGGATATCTCGAATAGTGTAAACGGTAATTTAACGTGTATTTCAGTGATTGTAATACCCAGTTCAACGACTTCCAATGGGTATCACTCTGATTACGGCTGAACCTAGGCAACTTATTGACTGCGTAAGCAATATATCGGTCGGGTGCGCTTTGTTATATACATCAAACTCCCGATCACTGTGCATATCGCTCCTGGTATACAGGTGCACCAAGATTTTTATCAAGCTTTTGATTTGTATCCATTGGTGACTTTATCGGTGAACTGCCTAATATCTCAAACTTTCTCAAAACATCCTCAATGTAGTGAGACTGAGATAAGACCAGCCCGTCAGACGGCTTAGAGATTGTAATCCCTAAGATGACATCTGCGATACCCATATCCTTCATCCGAAGCATTGTTTCAACATGTTCTTAGTCTCTAGGATTACCCTAGATCGCTTCGTGATTAACATGTCGTCTACATACGGACATATCATAACAAACGAGTCGAGTTACCTTCGTGTAAACACATTTATCACACTCATTAATGGCGAACCCCTTCGATAGTAGAGTACTATCAAATTTTAGTGCCATTGCTTTGGGGCTTGTTTCGGCCGTGGAGATTTGATAAGTCGACAGACTTTCTTCTCTTGCCCTTGAACCACGTACCCCTCGGGTTGGTCCATATAGATTTCTTCTTCCAAATCGCCGTTTAGGAAGGCTGTCTTAACATCCATCTGGTGTATCTCAAGGTCACGCAAAGCTGCGATCGCAATAAATACCCGTATGGATGTCATCCGGGATACCGGAGAGTAGGTATCAAAGTAGTCAAAGCCTTCTGTCTGTCGATAGCCCTTAACTACCAACCTGGCCTTGTACTTGTCTATAGACCCATCTGCCTTGTATTTCCGTTTGAGTATCCACTTACACCCCAACGGTTTATTTCCCGGAGGAAGATCAACCAACTCCCAAGTATGGTTGTGCAGAATGGAGCTTATTTCACTCTCAATAGCTTCTTTCCAGAGCGGTGCTTCTGGAGTTGACAACGCCTTAGCAATTGTCCTTGGTTCATCATTAACCATATAAGCTACAAAGTCAGGACCAAAGGATTTATCCTTCCTGGCCCTTTTACTTCGCCTTAGATCCATCTCTGGAGTCTCCAAGTTCGAGAACTGGAACACTAGATTAGGATGTTCACCACCTCGAGATTCGCTAGATGCGAACCATTCAGATCCGGCGATCAAGGACTCCGGTTCTTGAGAGCTTTGTGCATAACTTCGCTTTGAGAGAGGTTATGTCTTTCTCCTTTCTAGGAAAGGTACTTTCAAAGAATAGAGCATTCCTTGATTCCATTATTGTACCCTGGTGGATATCTGGAATATCCGACTTATGCACTAAGAAGCGATAAGCACTATCATTATTTGCATATCCGATGAATATGCAATCTACGCCTTAGGCCCAATCTTGACCTGCTTTGGCTTGGGTACTTCAACCTTTGCCAGACAACCCCACACCTTAAAGTATTTGTAGGTGGGTTTCTTTCCTTCCACGATTCATATGGAGTTTTGTCCTTACCCTTATGTGGGACTCATTAAGGATCATATTAGCGGTAAGGACGGCTTCCCACATGTTTTGGGAAGAAGAATTGATAAGCAAGGCATTCATCATTTCCTTTAATGTGCGGTTCTTACGTTCCGCCACACCGCTTGATTGAGGTGAGTATGGAGCCGTCGCTTGATGAATAATGCCTATGGGCACAATATTCCTCAAAAGGCGCTACATATTCTCCTCTATCGCTACGAATGGATTTAATCCGTAGGCTAAGTTGATTCTCAACTTCGCTTTGTAACGTCGAAACGCTTCAAAGGCTTCATCCTTACTTTTCAACAAGTAAAGGTAACAATACCTTGTGCTATCATCTATAAATGTCACAAAGTACTTGTTCCCTCTAGTTTGTGCAAACTTCAAATCACATATATACGTGTGTGAATAAGTTCTAGAGGAGCGGTATTCCTTTCGACGGATCGAAAAGGAAGCTTAGTAAGTTTTGCCTCTACGCACACCTCACACTTATGTTGAGGGTTTCACGTCGATAGACGGCAACAACTCCATCTTTACCACCTTTGAATAGACTTGTAGTTAACGTGTCCTAATCTATGATGCCATAAATTAGAAGACTCAAGCAAATAAGAAGAAGGTTCAACTTTATTTCCTTGACGCAATACTGAGACATGGCATTCACTTTGAAGAGGCCTTCACAGACGAAGCCCTCCCCACAAATGTGCCATTCTTAGTGAGTACAAATTTATTTGATTCAAACACTAGCCTAAAACCAAAGCATTAACCAATAAAGGTCCGTAAACTAGATTTCTTCTAATCTACGGGACGTGCATCACTTCCTTCAGAGTGAGTTCCTTTCCTAAGTCATCTTCAGGACCACCTTTCCAACCCCTAGCACGTCCAGAAGAAGCGTTGTTGCCCATGAGCGCCTTCTTGTCGGAGACCGGAGTGTACGTGGAGAAGGCATCTTTGTTGGAACAGATGTGTTTTGTTGCACCTGTGTCCACCCACCACTGCATTGGATTCTCCACCAAGTTGGCTTCTAGCACCACGGCCGAGAGATCCTCAATCATGTCATCCAGGAGCGTGTCCTTGACGACGTTAGCTTGAGCCTTGCCTTTCGACTTGGCTTTCTGTTGTTGCTCAGTCTTGAGCTTGCGGCATTCCTTGATCCTGTGACCAGGTTTCCCACAGTGATGACAGTTACCTCTGAACGTCTCCGCTGCGGGGGCTTTGCCGTCTTTGTGGAACTTCCGCTTGTTGCTTGTTTTCCCTTTGGCCTCAGCCAGATTCGCCTTTGCCTCAGAATGTTGTCTACCCTTTGGCAAGGTCTTCTTATTATCTTCCTGAATTTGCAGTTTGATAACAAGCTCTTCAAAGGTCATCTCCTTTGTCTTGAGTTTCAAGTAACTCATAAACTCATTCCATGAAGGAGGTAACTTTTCAATCAGTGATGCAACCAAAAACTGCTCGTTTGGCTTTAGTCCTTCCAAATCCAGGTGATGTAAAATCATTTGGAATTCCTGGACTTGGGACATCACTGTTTTGCTGTCCACCATTTGGAATTTTAGAAATTTCCCAACGATGAACTTCTTAGTACCCGCATCTTGTGCGTTGTACTTCTTTTGCAGTTTTTCCCACAGCTCTTTGGCGGTGCCAACGGTAGAATATACCGTGTAGAGAGGGTCTGCCAAGCAGTTCAGTATATAGTTTTTGCACATGAAATCGCTATGATTTCACGCATCACGAACCATCTTCATGCCGTTAACGACATGGATACCAAGGCCCCTTCACCCGCTTCAAAGAGCGAAGAGTCCATTTCATCTCCACTTGTGGAGGATCTTCCAGAAGGAACCGGGCCATGCCCATAATCATAAGTAGAACAAAGCATCTTTTCTTTGCCATCTTTTAAATTTCGATCCCATGAACTTTTCAGGCGATCATGGTGGTGTGAAGAAGAGGGGAGCTCCAACAATCGAAGGAAAAGCGGCGGTTATCGCCTTGAGTGAGCCGCAGCAAAGAAGCAGTGAAGGCGGAGGGTTATCGCCTTGGCGAGCGGCGATGGGGAAGCGCAAAGAACGCGTTGCCTCGAGAGGCAGAAGCGAAAGAATATCGGTCATTTTCCAGCCATGTTATTGCAGTTACCGTAAGCAATATATTGTCTTAAGTTGTTGGTTTTTACAAGGATTGCAAGAAACGGAAATTACAAGTAACTGCTTATGTAAGAATTGAAATTACAATTCAACTAGAAAACTGGAAATTACAATATCACAATAAAACCGAAATTACAATTTTTTTTTGTAGAACAAGAAGACCGGAAACTGCTTTGGTTTTTGCTGAGTCGAGTGTGACACTCTGTCCTTAAGACAATATTGCCCCGTATGTATCCTTTATACGTTCCGGACAATTCGTCTCCCAAGATAAAACAAAGAATGGAACAATTGAGCAAAGGAAACTCAAAAGCTACCGTGAAGAATATTGAATAACGAAATGATGCTTGGAAGATTAGGAAGAAAGCGCTTTGCTTTACGCTTTGTGTATTTTCGTGTGTATCAAGTGTCCTCAACAATGGTGTAAGGGGTGTTTATATAGCAGGAAGAAATTTGTTTGATCGCCTCCATAACAACCATTATTGGCCAAATAATGACCATTATGGAGGTAGTAAAGCCACCAAATAAATGGAGAAAATTGCCAGCGGATTGGCCATTATTGGAGGTGTAATTCAGCCAAAATAAATGGATGAGTCCGAACGTTTCGTTACGGACCGTCGAAATTCGACTTTTGAAAACTTCAGGACCAAATCAGACATCTTGAAACTTCAGGGACCAAAGCGTACATCTTGAAACTTCAGAGGATCAAGCTGCATATCTGAAAGAATTCTCGGTCCAAATCGCACATCCAAACTTCGGGATCAAACTGCATTTGACAAAGTTTTCTCGGCCCAAAAAGATAATATCGAAGGCCCACACTTACTCGTGAACCGGAACCGGAATCTAACCTGACCGGACGGGCGGCGGCATGGCGTGGTCTTTCCTTGAACGGAAGCACATCTAGCTCCTCCCTCCTTTAAACACATGGGATACCCCTTGGGGTCCCAAACCCCAAACACATTTCGAGTCTTATATACACAACAATTCTTTCTTCCTCTACCGATGAGGGAGAATTGAACACAACACCACACTTTCCATGCTTCAAACACCTCACTTCGTGAACCAATATCTCTTTCATTTCTCAATGAAATTTGACGATTCTTGGCCCTACGGTTATCTACGTACTTAGTACATCATGCATGTGTGAAGAACCGGATTCTCCAACATACGTAACACTAGTGTTTAAGCCGTTAAAGTTGGTCGGTCGCAACTCCCGCCAAAGGCTAATTTCCAACAGTTTTATGTTTTTTATGTTTATTCAAATACAAGTTTAATTATATGCTAATATGGTATTACTAGACTCATATTTTAATAGATTGTGTATTCCAACATAGATTTAAAAAATTATAAATCAACAATTTTGCACTTGTTTGTCCATTTAATGTGATCTAATCATTTACTTTTACGTGTCTATTTTTATGGTTACACAAATAAATAGTTCATCTTTCAATTTGAACTTACTCGCACACATTCCATGTGGCTTTAAATGGCCGATAGATCTTTCAAAAGGTTTATTAGATATGTGGTTGATGATGTGTTGGTGAAAGTGTTGGTTTACAAAGGAGGCAGGAAACGAAAATTACAAGTAACTGCTAATGTAAGAATTGAAATTATAATTCAACTAGAAAATTGAAAATTACAAAGATGTTGAACAAGAAAAACTGGAAAGTGTTTTTGGTTGCTGAGTCGAGTGTGTCACTCTTTCCTTAAGACAATATTGCCCCGTATGTATCCTTTATACGTCCTGAACAATTCGTCTCCCAAGATAAAACAGCAATGGAACAATTGAGCAAAGGAAACTCAAGAGCTACCGTGAAGAATATTGAGTAACGAAATGATGCTTGAAAGTTGTAGGAAGAAACTATTTTCTGCTTGTGTATTTTCGTGTAGTGTAAGTGTTGCTCAACAATGGTGCAAGGGGTGTTTATATAAGTGAAGGAGGGGCTGTTTGACTGCCTCCATAACAGCCATTATTGGCCAAATAATGACCATTATGGAGGTAGTAAAGCCACCAAATAAATGGTGAGAAAGACCAACGGATTGGCCATTATAGGAGGAGTAATTCAGCCAAAATAAATGGCTGAATTGAGTGTTTGACGTTTCTGTTCGGACTTCCCGAGAACTCGAGAACCCGAAACCGGACCGGACGGGCGGCGGCGGCGCGCGTGTGGGCTTTCCTCGAACCGAAGCACAACTAGGTCGTCTCTCCTTTAAACACATGGGATACCCCTGGGGTTAGGGATGGCAATTGGGCGGGGCGGGTGCGGGTACCCCCTCCCCCGCACCCTTACCCGCCAAAAAAAATTATACCCGTCACCTACCCGCCACCCGTGGCGGGTACAATTTTCAACATCCATACCCGCCTAGGCGGGTATATTCCTATACCCGCCACCTACCCGCCACCTACCTACCCGTCCGCCTACCCGTCCGCCTACCCGCCACCCATTTTTTTCACCTCTTCCCCATTGTACAACAAAGAATCAAGAAAATAAAATTTCTAAGAAACCCAAAAAATTATCCACCCAAATAACTATATATTACAAATGTAGACAAAACTCAGATATTATTTTAGCTATATAAGCTAGGCGGGTAGGCGGGCGGGTAGGCGGATATGACTGCAAATCCACCACCTACCCGCCTACCCGTGACGGGTACATTTTCAATACCCATACCCGCCTACTACCCGCCAAAGTTATACCCATACCCGCCCCAATTGGGGCGGGTGCGGTGCGGAATCCGCAAAATTATACCCACCTGCCATCCCTACCTGGGCTCCCAAACCCCAAACCAATTTCGAGTCTTATATACACAACAATTCTTTCTTCCTCTACCGATGAGGGAGAATTGATCACACACCACACTTTTCCCTACTTCAAACACCTTACTTCGTGAACCAATATCTCTTTCATTTCTCAATGAAATTCGACGATTCTTGGCCCTACGGTTATCTACGTACTTAATAGATCATGCATGTGTGAAGAACCGGATTCTCCAATATGCGTAACACTAGTGTTTAAGCCGTTAAAGTTGATCGATCGCAACTCCCGCCAAAGGCTAATTTCCAACAGAAAGTTGATAGGTTGTTATTCCCGGCGAACTATGTCATTCTTGATTGTGCCGTTTATCATGGAATTTCAATTATCTTAGGTAGGCCATTCTTTGCTAACGGAAGGTCGTATGTGATTTGAAAGTGGTGAACTCACTATCCTTTAGGGTGAGGATCAAGTGGTTAAAGAATTTCCAAAAAAGCATGAAAATAATGTATTATGTACGCTAAGATTATTATGCCACGGAAGTTCCACAATCAATTGTGGTAACTTTTGCAAACATCTTAAGGACAACAAATATAGTTCTAAAACTTCTCCATCTCTTAATGAAAAAAAAGAATTAGATAGTACATACCAACTATAATGCCAGAGAAAAGAGTGTTTTTCGGTGAAAATAATTCTAACCAGAAAATCAATTAGAGATTAATTTTATAGAATTTGAAACAAGTCAATTGTATCCGATCCGGAACCCCTCAATGAGTAAAGGTTACTGTAGTAAAAAATAAATGTATTACTGATAAGTAAAACAGTGTAATGAACAAACTATGATTCAAGTAAAAATAAGTGAATACGTAATGAATCTCAGTGTATATTGCTTTGAGAGAGAAATAATGTTTAAGCTTACAAAATGAACCAGATGTCCTTTCTTCCTTCATAAGTTTTACATACATAAGTCAAGATTGGACTTTCTTAGCCCCAAAGTTATGATGATGTAACCTTGCTGATGTCCTAACATCCATGCGCGACGCGACACTCTGACGGATGTGAGATGAGTTGGTGGAAGTGACGAACTGCAGGATGTACCCGAGTTCTCTGAGCACCCAGAGTGCACCTTTCACCCAATACAGATAGTCCCAAACTTTCCGAGCCCTTCATTCCATGAGCCCGAAAAGTGGAAGAGTCTACTCTTTTTTAAACTTTATGGGGAACTGAAACGTCCCCACTTTTCCCACGATTAGACGTTTTGTAAGGACACCATTTAATGCATCTCTAACCCATTTGGGTGTGCCCTTTCAAAGACAACGATTGGCGTTTCCTGACCAGACACGCCATGTCACCCCAACCTTAGGGGGTGTAGCTGGCACTCGATGCCTTAACGACCCAAGCGTACCACATCTGAAACATAACCCAACCATGCAAAACTCTGGACCAACAAGGCCTCGGGAATGAGTCATATGGAAACCTGGACATAATATCCTGTAAAATAAGATAGCCCACCCATCATACATAAACAAGTCCGACAAGGCCACAGTAAACATCAACATACTAATAGAAAGGCTGGAAAGGCCATACAAAACCACTGTACATAAGACCCAAGTCTATAAGTCTCTTGAAGTAGCATAGTATGACATAAGGTTGGGGCAGAGCTCCACCATACCCAAAATGTATATGTACATAAGTAGTATAGCCTATTAACACTCTATAGTAGCGCCGGGAAAATAAAGCGCGACGACTAACCGCTGAATAAGGTAACCTACTGGGGAGGTACGTCTGACTGTCTACTCACACCTGCGGGCATGAAACACAGCGCCCCCGGCAAAGAGGCGTTAGTACGAAAGTACTGAATATGCAAGGCAACTAAACATGAATAAATGTGGTAATGTAAATAGAGATATGAGACACAACTTGTAACTCTGAATACCACTGAGGGCGTATGATATGCATGCTTTCTTTTAAAAACATATACATATGTATATAAGCCTCACAATGGGGCAATACTATCATCGTCAAGCCGTTCTCTGGAGCTAACATCATCATAACGTACCCAGCTGCAGTGGTGTGCACATATAAGTGTTGTACCCAGCCGACTATAGCGCGACTCGGTGTCATAAAATAGACCTCAGAAGAACATCATGAACATGGTCGGAGTGACATATGGTCGTTACCCTCTAACTATGTTATGTGGCTACATATATCAGCTGTCGTGAAACCAACAAGGAGCACAGAATATCAGAATATCACATACTGAGAGATAATATAAGATGCGGAAAAGTACTCCCGACAAGGGACAAACAAGATTCAATTAGCATCTCAATGGAAACTATCAAGTTAATTGAAGATGTCACTTACTATTCAGGTTTTCGACATGTGATGATGGCAAATTTAATGAGACCTTTCTTGTATCCTTCAATCATCAGTGGCATTGCCAGTGCAGCTTTGATTGTCTTCCATCCTAATAAGGAAACTCCAATGAATCAAATACAGAAGGGTGCATCAGTACACATTTTGGCAAAAACACAACTTAATTACCACTGCGTAGTACTGATGTGCAGCCCTTCCATGTCAGTGCTGATATTATAACTGCTGGCCAAAATGGAGCTACATTCTCAGACCAATCTGCTGATTTGATATCCTGCCATATTAGCCACAAAATTAGCCAGGAACAAAAAGAGTTTTGCCAGAAAGTATATCAGCAGTTAGAAGAATTAATTACCTGAAGAGAGTTGGATTGAAGTAACTTCACATAATCAGCAGTGGAACACCATGCCGGAAGATAGAAGGCTTTACATATCTTATTTAACAGTTCTTTCTCCTCTGGAAGCAGAGATTCCTGTGAAGGGGAAAGATCCCTGTGGCACCATGTGACAAGGATGATTGTGCCTCCTGGTGCTGCCACTCGAGCTAATTCCCCAACAAACTAACAATTACGGAAACTAGATTAGAAAAACACTACACAACAATTAGCAAGAAGTTTGAAAATACAATGGATAAGCACAAAGAGGTTTCAGATATAATGAACCTTTTCTTTGTCCGGCATGTGTTCTCCACTTTCCATGGACCAAACCAAGTCGAATTTTCCATCTGGAAATGGCTGATTCAAGGCGTCTGTGACTTGAAAAGAAACCTGCTCATTTACATTCTGGTTAATAAAAAGAGAGTGCAAATTCCAAGTGCAAAATATCTAAAGAAGGTTACAACATTACTATGACAACAAAATGACATTGAGTCATTGAGGGGAAACTAATTAACTCTCCTCCTTATCAGCTTCCTTTGGGAATCAGTCCAACAAAAATTAGGTCAAAGGAATCCAAGTAACTGATGCAGAGTTTAGTATTGCACAACTAACTGAAGAAGTAACCATACTGTCATTTTAGATAAATATATTTCCAGGTGGATGCCGCAATATGCAGCCATTATACCGTGTAAAAGTATCACACAGATTTATGTTTCAGTTCAGAATCTCCTGATAACTATGTTATAATAATTCACTAAACATAAACGAGCAGAAGTTTTGCACAACGGACATAGCTTTAAGATATCACTCACTGAAACTCATATAAACTAGCCTCAGCTCTATGATTCAGTCCAATTTCATTTTAACTTATTCATGAAAAGTTCAAGTGATTTAAGTTTCTTACACACAGATTTTAAAGCAAATTCTAGCTCAAAAGAAGATACCTTACGCCTACTCCTTGAGCATCAGCAAGAGCTTGGGCCCTCTGTGCTTGTACATGACTCAAAGTGATACCTTTAGCTGTAGCGCCATATTTCTTTGCAAGGTACCTAGAACTGCCTCCTATCTCACATCCAACATCAACAATGGACGTTGGTTTATCCGCTGAATCTTCTGCATATTATATACTCGGAAATTAAGGTACTCGTATATAAGAACAAAAGAGTGGTCAATTTCAGAATATATAACTAGAAAAGAAGGAAGCTTCAATAACCAAGTGTCCATTATTCATGTAGGAAAAAGAAGGGGGCAGATTGCAGGGAGATGTCTCTCATTAAATGAGAAGTAAGATTAATCTTAGCTAAACTATAATCAAGTCAGATAGTTAGAACACTTTTTCCTTGCCCGACATGAGTAACCAAAAAAATTTATATGAAAAGCACGATCACCTGCCAGTGAAGGTTTCACTATAACGACAAAATTTTCCTTCATGTTATGTTATATTAGATATCTTCAGACCCCACTTGTGGGAATATACTGCGTATGTTGTTATATTATATGTCTCTATAATAGCCATCCTCTATAACAACAATTCACTATAATGGCCAATTTTTTTTTGGAACTGATATTTCATGTTATGTTATATTTTATGTTCTCTATAACAACATTTCGCTATAGCAGCCAAAAAGTATCCAAAAAAACGACGCTATCATATGGTATGATTGTATTTAGCCAATCTACGTCCTGAAACTTAGATTGGCTATCCTATGGGAGGAGAAACTAATTTACCATGTACAAATTGCCTTTGTACAACAAGGTTCATTCAGCACAATTTTGTCTTAGCCAGTAACAAAATTGAATCAATAACCTTACTTTTCACTATTTTTCCAACCATGAAAATCATAAGTTTATGCATGTGGATATACCAATACATGGAGTTAAAATACAATATAGCTGACATAAGAAGGATCTACAAAACAACCCTTGTATACAGCTCATAATGAAAAATCAGATTGCTGCATCATGTAATATACTTAACAAATAGCAAAAAAACAGAGTTCATCTTTACAAAAGTGACAAGTAAACTTACTGAATATTGCACAACCTAAAACCAAATGTATATTGTTACTATAACAGGAAATCACATGTAGTTGTTACTAGCAATCAATATATTCAGTACTGTAACATGAAAAAAGTTCAAATCTTTCTCACATAATCTGAAAAAACATCATCAACTGCACCCATCCCTTTTCTCCTCAACATCAATTTTTCCCAATTTCGTGGACTCAAAGACAAAGGCCCTTCATTTCTTCCCAAAATTCCAACTTTTTAGCTTCTTCAATGAATAATAACAGAAGGGTCTAAACCTAGATGCAGATTCAAGATTTTAATTATATAGATTAGTATAAACTTTTTTTGGGCAACAATATAGATTAGTATAAATACAATGAGATATTTCTATAATAGTCATTCTCTATACCCGCAAGGGTGACAGAGTTGGTTCATCGAGTGAGTGGTTTCTCACATGGAGACCTGTGATTGATTTCCCTCGCTAACAACCTAGCTCGTCGCACAGGGCCTGGCTAGTGCGGTTTATATCTCCTATGTGGTTTGCCGGCTATTGCACTAGGAGCTGATTTACCCCCCTAGTTTACAAAAAAAATAGTCATTCACTGTAACAACATCTCACTGTAACAACTATTTTTCTGTGTCATGTTCCTCTATAACAGTCTTTCGCTATAGCAGCGAAAATATATAGAAACAAACAATGACGTTATAGATAGGTTTGACTGCATGCGTAAAACTACCCAAGAAAGAAAAGCCCATTAATTTACCAGAAAGAGAAGCAAAAGTGAGAGCCTGTTCAATCATATGGATCTGAGCAACACGATGATCAGAAAGTTCAACAGATGATTGAGGTTCATAATAACCATGATGCATATGGTCACCCCATATATCTTCCCAAATACCAGATGAATCATCATATAATTCTGCTATTCCTTTTTTCAACTCATTTTGATCCTGTAATCCAACTTCTTGTGGTGATGATGACACAGCATTCATAGCAGCAACACTAGCCGTTCTTTTACTACTAGTACTATTATTATTAATACAATACAAGTAAGGATTTTTGTTCTTGTACCTTTGACTGACAATATTGACAAGAGGAGGAACACGTGGGGTCGATATTGTCGAGGGAAATTCAACATTTATGCCCTCTTTTGTTTGAGAAGAGACACGTGGAATCATCAATTAAACATGTGCTGGGCATATCCTCAGCCGTTTATCAAAAGGAATCAAAGCTATTATTAAAACCAATTGGGCCGATAGAAGTTGGGTAAATATTGTTATGGCCCAAATAATAGAAATAAGACACTGAAATACATTTAGTTATGGCCTAAGCAATAGAAATAAGACACTTGTACAAAATACATTTGGTTTAGATTTATTTTTATTCAGTATATACTTGTATAAATACATGAACACTGATTCAGTACAATCATCAGAAAATTTCCCAAAGTCTTTCTTCTCTTTATTTAGGTGAAATTCCTTAACAATGGGAATTGTTCCTAATTCTTCTGTTGTAGCTACTGGGACTGCTGGATTCAATTCAATCGATACCAGTACTCCATTTTTTCTTCACTCTTCAGATTCACCCAGAAATGTCTCTTGTAAAAGTAAGGCTGGCTAGCGGGCCGGGTCGGCCAGACACCGTCCCGATCCCGCTCCGAAGTCGACCTTTTTTTAAAAAAAAAATGGTATCGGGACTCGAACCGGGACGGGACATGGTCTCGTCCCGACCCGTCCCGGCCCGCCAGTCCCAACCCGATCCCGCCCGAAACTTCCTTATGCAAAAATAACCGTTGCACCAACGGTCATTTTACATTTTGGCCGTTGTGCAACGGCCATTTTTGGCCTCCCCCTCCCCCAACCACCCTATTATTTATTTTTAATCCATAAGTTATTATATTTACACTTTAACCCAATTTTTTAACTATAAATACCTCATTTTCTCTTCATCTTTCTCACAAATCTTCCTACAATCTCTCTAATCTCTCAATCTATCTCTCTACAAGTCTACATTGTCTACTAAAAATTTAATTTTATTTATTCATTTGAGAATTGAGAGTGAAGTTGGCAACTAGTTTGAGGATCTTCTATTGAGCAAAGTTTCAATTTTCAACGTCTCGATTACACGTCGACGTTATGTCGGCGTTTGGTACATTCGTTCCTTCATTAAATTATTATTGTCTGTTTATTTTATTTAGCGCACTTAATTTCATTTACTTTAATTAGTTATTAGTATAATTATAAATTTATAATGGAAGGATTTAAACGTATGCTTACGGGTAGGGTCATGCTTCTTCTGGTAGGGGCAACAACGGCAATGGTACTTCTTCTGGTCATCCTATTTCTAGACAGAATTCTATTCCTACACAAGATGATTTTGGTGATACTGAATATTTTTCTACAATACCATTAGATTTAGGTGAGGAGCTATTTTCTGGACTCAAGAAGACTTTAATTTAGACGATGATCTAGATGATACACCCACTAATGTAGATGACAATACACCCACTAGTGCACCTTCAACTGAAATTCCTCCTATTGCCCCTAGTATGAGACGAGGTCCAGCAAAATGAACATAAAAATCAGACGCATGGACATTTTTTGATAGGGACGTAGAGAATAAAGTAGCTAGATGTAGAATTTGTAAAGATGTTTTAAAATTTAAAATTGGAAAAAGTCACGGTGGGACGGGGGGTTTAATGAGACACGTAGCAAAGGCTCATCCAGCTAGGTATGCCCAATATGAGGCTTCAAAACCGGGTGCATAAACGTCCGCTCCATCGGGACAAGGTTCACATACTAATACTGTCCTGGACCAAGTACAGGGTCAAATTAACCTTATGACGAGGGGAATTGTAGGCCCTAAATACAATAAACATAGAGATAGGGAAGCAATAACAAAATTAGTTGTTGTGTAGGGTTTGCCCTTTTCATTTCCTTCATCTCCCGATTTTATTCATTACATTAGAGATATGTATAATCCTGCTTTTAACGGTTTTCCTAGATCAACTGTTAAGAGAGATGTATTTAAATTCCCACATGAATATCAACAGTATTTACGTTATTCATTATATCATTTTAATGAAAAAGTGGCTATCACTTCTGATATAGGTCGGCCATGATTATTTAACGGTGACCTGTCATTGGATTGATTATAAATGGTCTATGCAAAAACGTATCTTAGCGTATAGATATATAGATGATAGGCACACTGATACTTTTATTGCAGAAAACATTTATCAAGTGTGCGATTATTAAGGAATAACTGATAAAATTATGACTATTACATTAGATAACGCTTCTTCTAACAATTACGCTATTACAATTTTAAAAAATAGTTTAACTCCATCTTTTTCGGATCATTTTCATATAAAATGTGTGTGTCGTATATATAACTTAAGTGTAAAAGATGATCTATCACTTTTTGAAGATATTCTTAGTAAAATACAATTTGCTATAAACTTTATTTTTAAAAATAATAGAATACAACGAAGAAAAGAATATAAAAAAACTTGTCACGATTGCCAACTACCTTATAGAAAAATTGCAGAAGAAGTATCCACTAGGTGAAATTCTTTATACGAGCAACCACTTGTTGCTTATGACTATAGAAAATTTATAACTTTATTTTTTAACTCTCATAATCAAAATTCAGCTGATATGGTTATAGATAACGATTGGAGAAATTTTTTCGAACTTATTGTATTTTTAGAGAATTTTTTTCAAGCAACAAAAGAATTTTCCGATATATATTATCCTACTATTTCAACTATGTTGTTTTATATAACTCTAATATTTTTACTGGTTAATGAATATATGGATAAACCAGCTTATAAGGCAGCTATTAAAAAATGTTTATCAAAATAAAAAAATATTTTATTTCTATTCCCACTATTTGTATTATTTGTGTTGTATTAAATTTGACTATTAAAATAGACGGTACTAAATCACTTATTGAAACTATTTACGATTGTATAGCAGTACTACCATCTCCAAGTCCCAAAAATCCAAATCACCCACCACCTATTGAACAAACTAAAGAAGAAGTGTTGTCTAGCATAGAAGACGAATGCAAAAAAAAATATAGGTTTTACCAACAAGAAAGTGCTAGCAACCTACAGGCTTCCATACCATCTTCTTCTTCAACACAACCTCACAAAATACATGTTATTTCTGCGGCTAGTATTGAAAGCCTCAGAAATAGAATGTGCGATCGTACCGCTACTAACCAAATTAACGAGTTTGATATTTTTGTTTTGCAAGGTTCTGTACCGTACCAAGCAGTTCTCAATGAAGAAGGACGTGAAGACTTGCTGAAATACTGGAGGGGGAATGAGAAGACCTTTCCGACACTTTCAATGATGGCCCGAGATGTTTTGAACATTCAAGCGTCATCAATGGCGTCTGAAAGCGTTTTTTCTGCCGGCAGATATCAAATAGGAGAGCACAGACACTCATTAACCGGAGACAACTTGAAGATTGTAGTATTATTCAGAGATTGTATACGAGCGGAGCGGAGAAGGTGCGGTCAACCGGAGGTCAACGAAGAAGAAGACGAAAACTACAACAAAATCTTATCCGAAGGTGGTAGAAGCGACGTGGAGAAATTTGACCAACAAATACCAATTCCAACCGAAGAACCACATGAAATTATCAAGAAACTAGAACAGGTTTTTTTCAAAATGTAATTTTTTAATTGCAATTTTACTATGTAATTTGCAACTTTTGAACAACACCACAAAGTTGCAATTTTGACAATTGTATTTGTATTACAAAAAAAATTATATGTCTATTATATAATATAAGAGGCATAAAAACAGTCTTGGGATGTTTTAATTATAATATCTTGTTTAATTATTGAGTTTTTTTTATATATATGTTATTGAAAAAAAAACCCGCCCGGTTCCCGATCCCGCCCCGCCCCGCCCCGATTCCGATGGGATCGGAATCGGGATGGGACTTCGGCAAATCTCGCCAAATCCGATCCCGACTGACCCGACCCGCTCCCGCCCCTCCCCCGTCCCGCTCCGACCTGATCCCACTAAATCCGGCCCGACGGTCCCGAGCCCGGCCCACAGGCCAACCCTATGTGAAAGGAAGAGGATATACTGGATGGGGCAGGTCCATCATCATTGCTCTCTCAACAAAAAATAAGTTGAGTTTCACTGATGGTACCTGCAGGGCCCTAGAGATCTCTGCTTTCTCCAGATTTTAAACTCTGAAATAGATCTTGGTTGCTCAATTCTCTTTTCAAATATATTGTTGATAGTATTATTTATTCAAAAACAAATTAGGATCTTTGGAAAGATCTTGAAGATAGATTTGATCAACCAAATGGAGCAAAATTTTATCACCTACAAAAAGAATTAAGTGATTTAGTTCAAGGAATCAATGACATAGCATGATACTATACTAAAATGAAAGGTCTATAGAATAAATTGGATATTTTAAATGCAAAGAGTTGTTCTTGTGCTTGTACTTGTGGAGGAAAGATTGTGTCAAGCAAATTCCTACAACATGAGAGGTTGATTCAATTTTTAATGAGGTTAAATGACACTTACTCCCCTGCTAAAAGCAATATTCTCATGATAAACTCGTTACCTTCAGTTAGCTTGGCTTACTCTCTCATTATGCAGGAGAGAAGTCTTTGTTCATTCACAATTTTCAGAAAATTCTACTTCTTACTTAGCTACTAATCATCAAAGAGAAGTCCCTATTCATTCACACTTTGCATGGAATCATACATCTTATTTGGCTACTAATTATGTTGCTGCAGGACCAAGTGAATATAAAAGAAATAAAAATGGTCTAGTATGCTCACATTGAACGCAACCTGATCACAATGTGGATAAATCTCACAGAATCGTTGATTTTCCAACAGATTTTAATTCTGCTAGATCTAAGAGGTTGCAAGAAAATATGAGAAGCAAATCAACTTTTGCTCCTAGTGAAGGAGATTGTGGGTACCGTTGTATTGACTTACATTAAACACTGACGGTTCAAGTTATCACATTCACCGCACAGTAAGTAAGTCCGATGGTATTCAACTAGGGAAGGTTCAAAGCTTAAGCCACATCTCCTGATGCAATATCTTTTCGCTGTAAGATTGCTGAAAGTAGGCACATTGTGTGTGCGCCAAAATCTCTTTCAAGAGGGGATTGTTGAAAATTTACTAATGTGGAATTAAGTTTATCCCATTATTTATGACTCGAACAATTGGGCCCGCACGTCGGAAATATCGTTTCCACACACGTGCAATCTTAGTACCAAGTATCGTAAATTTCGTTAATGAAAGAGATATTGGTACGTAAGTGAAATGTTTGAGACATAGAATGATGGATGGTTATTAGATGAATAACAAGTGTTCCACGTTGGTAAATAAAGAAAGGATTTTGCGAGGTGTAAGATGGTACGGGTCAAACCGCGGAGCAGAGAAGGGCCGCGACGCCAACCAGACTGGGCCACAGCGTCGGAACGCCGCGACGCTTGGTCGAAACGCCACGGCACTTGGTCGAAACGCCGTGGCGCTTGGTCGGCAGTGGGCATTCTGGCTAATTAGAGTTGCGGCGCCTCCTAGCGGAGCCGCCGCGCTAATTGGCTATTTGGCTTCTGGAGCCGCGACGCTAAATGCTGCAGAGCCGCGACACTTCCCAGGCAGTGTTTGCTCGATGAAATCCCAAAGGTTTGGCTTTTGAGGTGGTTTCAAAGGAATTGAATCCACCCAATAATGACCATTACTTGGACCATTATGTTGTTGCATTACTTGGGGGTTAAATGTCATCCATTACTTGGCAATTGATTGTCATTATGGGGCATTTGAAAGACCATCTTGCACACCTATAAATTGAGGCCTTGGCTCAATTCTATAGAAGAACATATATGAACATATGAACAGAAAAACAAGTTCACAACACCACAAAGAGATCAGATTTTTCTGATATCAATCCTTCTCTTAGCAATCTTTATTATTCGTGTTCTTCGCTGAGATCATTTGTGTAGGCTTTGCACACTTGATAGCTTGTTGTTTCATCTTGGGAGACTATTGTCCACACTTCCTTAAAGCCTATATACGGGGGTAATCTTGTCTTAAAGACATAGAATCATTTTTCGACTCAGCCGGTGGTGTTGTGTTTATTTAATTGATTGCTAAGTATTTCAGGTGTTAACTTAACAGACGAAGGTCTCTAACCGTTCGTCTTCTCAGCGGATCTACAAGCCACAAGTGTAGCAGTTCATGTTCTTGTATTTCCGAATACAAGATCCATATTTGAAATTTCATTCAAGATCAAGATATTGACAACTTATTGTTGTCCTTATTGTTGTTTATCCTTTTGATCACTGTAATAATTATTTACTATTCCCGTTGTTGCTTTACATATTCCAACAATTTTAAGATAAGATTTGTATTAGCGATTTGAAAGATGTTGGTCGACAAGTGTGTGACCAAATCTGGCTATGATTTTCTTCTTGAAAACAGTTCTGTTGACAGTTTTGCTAACAGTTCAAACATTGTCTTTGTCAACAATCGTGCTTTCAAAACTGGTCCTAGTTATGGTTCTCTCTTTGACGACAGTTACAAGTCTGTTTTCGTCAAATGTGGGATCTCTGGATCTGATGATGAGCTTCAAGATACTTCTGATAGTCATGCTAGTACGGCTAAAGATCAAGGATGAGTTGGTGTCACCGCTCACGAGGGTGGTGGAAACAAGCTCCCACGAGAGGCTGAGGATGTCAACTGGGACAAGAGGAGAAGGCTGAAGATAATGTTTTATCATGTAGTAAAAGTCATATATCTGTCCCAGACAAAGAATCTGAATTATGGTAAGGAGGATATGGACACTCAGTCTAACTGAAGTGGACCAGAATCCAAAAGGTCTAAGTTATTATCCTTCCTTATCTATAATGTGTTTAGTTAATATCTGAATAAAAGTGTGTAAAGCAAGGATGAGAATATGAAAGTGTTTTCATTAAAAACTTATATTCCCTACACTCTAAAATCAGATATTGAATCTCATTTCTCCCGGTTAAAGATTGGACTATTGTAAACAAAACTTAAAAGATCCGTTCTTTTGGATGTAATTATTAAAAGTGTGTAGAGTATGTTCGCACATACGAAAGAGAGAGATCCACTGACTGTGCGAAAACTGTTACCACTATTAAGTAAGCGCCATGGATTTCCCTGGCCACCAATCACAAGGGAAGAAGACTAAAAGATAATGGCTTATCTTAAGACATTGAACCTGTCACACTATTTGACAGAAGATTCTTCATTTGATAGGATGATATTGGACACTCAGTCATACAAAGCCTACGGGCGACTGGAGTGGGCCAGAATTCATTTGATAGGATGATATTGGACACTCAGTCGTACAAAGCCTACGGGCGACTGGAGTGGAGCCCGAATTCATTTGATAAGAAAAGTAATGGACACCTAGTGAGGTGGGCCAGAGTTTTCCAGGTCTTAAATGATCAGAAGGCCAAAAGAAAGACAGAAAAGAAATTGGACACTCAGTCTGCCAAAGCAACTGGAGTGGGCCAGAGTATCCAGATCACATGTGATCCGGTTACGCCCTAACCAAGGGCAAGAGGTTGTTCATGTAAAGCAACACCACCTCTAAAGTCGAAGGGGTTGGAGAGGTTGTCCTCAATAGGACTTCAGGGAATGGGATCACTCTACAAAGAGGTGATACATATCCCAAACTTGGTTAAATGACGATGTTGGTCAAGCTGGTTTGAGACTAGTCCAACAGGTCTGTAATAACTAAGAATGGTACAGTATGTCTGTAGCTAAATGAATGATATATTTGTAATTCGTGCATCTATGCCATCATAGATTAAGACACGTTAAATAGAAAGTCATTCAAAAGCTAACAAAGTTGAGATTGTTGCCTTTTGTCGACATAAACCCTCAAAATGAATGTGAGGTAGGCGAAGAGGCAAAATCACATTTCCATTCCGGCAAAGGAATAGCGAAAGAAACACCGCTCCTCTAGAACTTAGTCACACCTTTATGGGTGATTTGAAGTTTATACAAAATAGAGGGGGGATACAAGTACTTTGTGACCTTCATTGATGATGGTACAACGTATTGCATCCTTTGTTTGTTGAAAAACAAAGATGAAGCTGTTAAAAATGATAAGCGCTACAAAGCAGAAGTTGAAAATCAACTAAGCCTACGGATTGAAGAACTCGTAGTGATTGAGGGGGAGAATCTGAAGCATCGTTCATCAAATGACTGTTCATTACTCACCTCAGTCTAATAGTGTTAGCCAAGCGCAAAGCCGTACGCCAAAATTTGTGGGGCAAGGCGATCCTTACTGCTAATGCGATTCTCAACAGAACTACGCATAAGGATAAAGATAACCCTCCGTGTGAAATATGAAAATGATCTCACATACAAATGCAGTGATATGGGGTGGCTTGGTAGAAGTTGGAATACAAAAACAGGTCAAGTTGGACCTAAGACTGTAGATTGCATATCTACTGAATCTGCAAATAACAGTAGTGTTTATCGCCTCTTGGTGTCAAAGAATGCTGAATTCTTTGAGGATAACTTTCCTTGAGAAGGAAAAAAAAGTAATTGCTCGAGGTTAACAAGAACCCGCGAGGGCCTGACTGTCCGGAACTAGACGTTCCGTATCTACAGGACTCGGAAGTTGCTGACTATCCAAAACTTAATATTCCAGATCTACAGAACTCAGGGATTCTAGATGTTGAACCGAGACAGAGCAAAGAGGGGACAAAGACTTGTTCTAGGCCTTCTAGCTTGTATAGTTGAGAACGAACCATGGACAATTATCAAAGAATTGTCATCTCCAAAAGCTCTGCTTTGGAAAGAAGCTACAGAGAGAAATAGATTCCATCATATAGAACTATACTTGTGTAATGGTTGACCTTCCTCCGAGAAAAGAACCGTTAGGTTGTAAAAGTGGATACTCAAAAGTGAGTACCAAGTAGATGGATCTAAAGTTAGAAAGCCAACAATTGGAAAACTAACAGTCTGAAAGTGGAAGTCATTAAAACAAAAGTCTCGATTTGAAAGATATGAGTATCATAGATGACCTCTTAGGAATTGGGATTTCTAAGACATCTAATGGACTGGTCGAACTCCAAACTCAGTTGTGAGATAGTTGACAGTATCGTTGAAGCCACCAATGGATATGAATCATAGAACTGATTGGAATCATGGTGCACCCATATACAAGGATCGATATGTGCAGGTCACATGTAGTTCAATATATTCTACACACTACAACCGACCTGGTATCGGCCTACAAAGCAGATCAGTTGAACTAAGGTTCACTCGTGGTTCTGGAAATGATCGATAGAAGACGTTAAGTCGGATATGACGATATCTGAAATATTCGCTTATCTATGGATTATGGTATTCTGGATGTCCAGCGGTTCTGGGAGAACACAGTGATGCAAACTGGGCATCAAATATAAAGAACACTAATGCCACAAGTAAATGTGTATGATGGGTCTTGGAAAATCCTCTAAGCCAACTTGCATCGGCCGATTCATGATGAAATTAGAGTTTATACACTGTGGCTAGCCGGTCGGCTTCAGGAAGGGCATGTATGACGGCGTCTAGACATATCTGTCGGAGGCATAAGACCATATGGCAGTTGATCATCACGGGTGTCACCTCCTTGATTACTAATCAAAGGATATAGCAGACCCTTTAACTAAGGGACTACCCGAAGATCAAGAGTTTTGCCTGTCTAGGGGAATGGGCTTAAAAACCCAAACAATACGAACCTTTGTGGTGGTAACCCAACCATACTGACTGGAGATCCCAAGAATATGGTTCAATGGGAAAACTAAGCTGTAAAAGGTTCAGTTGAGCGCTTCGGTAGAAGCAAGAGCACTTCGGATTATGATTTCAGTAAAGAAACATGAATACAAAGCCGTTCCCGCGATAGACATTAAAGTGCTACCTGCATGGTGGGTAAGGTTAAGCTTCCAAACCTTTAACGATCCTCAAACAGTTGAGGTTAAGGTTCAGAAAACTTTTAATGATTCCTAACACTTGTGAAGTGGGGTATAGCAGGATACCTTGTAGGAGATCACCTATTTAAGTGCGAGGACATGCCACCTCAAAAGAACGCACTTAAGAATCCAAGTGTGTCCACGACCACAATGGACAGAACAATAAGAAGAAATGAATAAATGGGAGGTATTGTGTTGGTACCATTGTCTTGGCTTACATTAAACACTGACGGTTTAAGACATCACGTTCACCGCGTAGTAAGTCCGATGGTATTCAACTAGGGAAGGTTCAAAGCGGAAGCTACCTCTCCTGATGCAATATCTTTTCGTTGAAGATTGCTGAAAGTTGGCACCTTGTGTGTGCGCCAAAATCTCTTTCAATATGGGATTGTTGGAAATTTACTAATGTGGAATTAAGTTTATCCCATTATTTATGACACGAACAATTGGCCGCACGTCGGAAATATGATTTTCACACACGTGCAATCTTAGTATCAAGTATCATAAATTTCGTTAATGAAAGAGATATTGGTACGTAACTGAAATGTTTGAGACATAGAATGATGGACGGTTATTGGCTAAATAACAAGTGTTTCACATTGGTAAACGAAGGAAAGATTATGCGAAGTGTAAGATGGAACGGGTCGAACCGCGGAGCCGAGAAGGGCCGCGGCGCCGACCAGACTGAGCCGCGGCGCTTGGTCGGCAGTGGGCATTCTGGCTAATTAGCCAGAGCGCCTCCTTACTGAGACGTGACGCTAATTGGTTGTTTGGCTTCTGGAGCCGCGGCGCTTCCCAGGCAGTGCTTGCTCGACGGAATCCCAAAGGTTTGGCTGTTGAGGTGGTTTCAAAGGCATTGAATCCACCCAATAATGGCCATTACTTGGACCATTATGTTGCTACATTACTTGAGGGTTAAATGTCATCCATTACATGGCAATTGATTGCTATTATGGGGCATTTGAGAGGCCATCTTGCATACCTATAAATTGAGGCCTTGGCTCAATTCTATAGAAGAACATATATGAACATATGAACAGAAAAACAAATTCACAACACCACAAAGAGATCATATTTTCCTGATATCAATCCTTCTCTTAGCAATCTTCATTATTCGTGGTCTTCGCTGAGATCATTTATGTAGGCTTTGCACACTTGATAGCTTGTTGTTTCATCTTGGGAGACTATTGTCCACACTTCCGTAAAGCCTATATACGGGGGTAATCTTGTCTTAAAGACAGAGAATCATCTCTCGACTCAGCCGGTGGTGTTGTGTTTATTTAATTGATTGCTAAGTGTTTCAGGTGTTAACTTAACAGACGAAGGACCCTAACTGTTCGTCTTCTCAGCGGATCTACAAGCCACAAGTGTAGCAGTTCATGTTCTTGTATTTCCGAATACAAGATCCATATTTGAAGTTTCATTCAAGATCAAGATATTGACAACTTGTTGTTGTCCTCATTGTTGTTTATCCTTTCGATCACTGTAATAGTTATTTACAATTCCCGTTGTTGCTTTACATATTCCAACAGAGATGTGATGAGCCAGTCTGCTATGAATTCTACTGCAGGGCTAAACCAGCGAAGTAAGGAGCAGTTTTCTCAGCTGGTTCAACTACTTTACCAAGTCAAAATTAGTCGCCTCATTTTCAGATGTTTGTCAATTCTGCTGGTATAATTTTCATGTCTTATCTCATTACTATAAAATCTACTCACTGAATATTAGATTCAGGAGCAACAGAGCATCTTTCTTTCGATTCAGGCATGTTCATTAATCTTAAACTCTTACCTGTTTCTGTTTATGTTAATCTACAAAGGTAAAAGCCACTCACACATGCAGTGTGTCACTCTTTCCTGATCTAATCATTCATAATGTGTTGTATGTCCCTTCTTTTAAGGTAAATCTATTATCAGTCCACAAGTTATGTGTCCAATTGAAGTTTCTTATCATTTTTTCTTTCACTTAATTTGTTTAGGGATGGGCTATATCAACTATGAGTCAATCGGCTTTTTTTTCAAGAACAAAGTTAAGAATAGAACCTTACTTTCTAGCATTCCTGTTTCTGATTCTGTTTCTAGTTCTGTAGTAATTAATAGAGATTCTGATGTGGTGCTTTGGCACAATAGATTAGGGTATTTGCCCATTACTGCAATGAAAAATATCAAATTCTTTATTTTCAAATCTATGGCAAATTGTTCTTGTGATATATGTCTCTTTGCTAGGCAATATAAACTCCCATTTTCTAACAGTGAAATCAAAACTAAGTCCATTTTTGAAATGATTCATATTGACACATGGGGTACCTATAAATCTGCTATCTATAATGATTTTAAGTATTTTTAACTGTGGTAGATGACTTTAGTAGGGCCACTTGGACTTTCCTTTTGATAACCAAAAGCAATGCCTTCTTTATGCTCAAAAAATTTCCAGCCATGATTCAACACACAAGTAAAAATCATAAGGTCTGATAACTCTTGAGTTAGGAAAAAGTACCATGGCCACTGAATTTTTTCATTCTAAAGAAATTTTATATCAAACATCTTGTACAACTACCTCACAACAAAATAGGGTTGTCGAGAGAAAACATAATCATCTTTCGAAAACCTCCAGGTCTCTTTTATTTCAACCAGGTCTATCTATTTCTTTTTGGGGAGATGGTGTACTTATTGCAACTCACCTGATAAATAGGCTTCCATCTAGAGTTTTAAAAGGTACTACTCCTTACAATATACTCTATGGTCACTCACCTTCTTATTACTAATTTGAAAAGTTTAGGATGCCTTTGTTGTGCATCAACTTTAGGTCCAAATTTGAACCAACAACAATAGCTTGTGTATTTATTGGTTACCCTCCTGGACATAAGGGTTATAAACTTTTAACACTAGAAACTAGAAAATTATTTGTTTCTAGAGATGTTATGTTCCTTGAATCTATTTTTCCTTTCAAAACTAATTAATTTTCTGATTCCATGCCTACTGCTTTGTTTCCAACATCATTCTCACAGAACTCTACACCTTCTTTACTAGTGATTCAATTCATTCTTCTTCTCTTTCTAATCCTTCAGTCACCTCAGTCACCAGAAATGCCTATTGAAACTCATTCTTCTACTACAATGTATTATGTACGCTAAGATTATTATGCAACGGTAGTTCCACAATCAATTGTGGTACGACTTTTGCAAACATCTTAAGTACAACAGTTCGACAACTTCTCGATCTCTTAATGAAAAAAGAGAATGGAATAGTACACACTGACTATAATGCGAGAGAAGAAGAGTTTAGTGATCTGTAAACTGTCTAAAAATTAAAAAAAATGTTGAATCAATAGGTCAATGACATCATCATGATATAAATCTTATCACAATAAGGATAGCAGAGGAGAAATTAGAATAATGATAGCAATGAAACAAAATGGAAAAACAAAAAATTGAGAATTGTTATCCATGTTCACCTTTTGTATCAATTTCAATTATGTCTAAGCACAGAATATAATCTTTCATGGCACAAAAAATTACATATTGTTTTTAGACTCAACATCTTGTCTAGAGTTTATAGAGTTATATAACATCTGTTTATATATTAAAGAAGATAAGTCAAAAAAATTACTGCTGAACAGGTAAAGATTTGTTGCCGTGGACCAATAATATGTTACAAAACATGTTTAGATGTACCAAAAGCAATGACATAATGAGTCTATTGGACCACGCTCTTCCCCACCATCATTAACAATATACATTACTTTTTTTTGGCTTAAACAATATTTCATTTGATGAAAATTACTTGTCGTGATTGATAAAAATAGTTATCTCAAATTATTTATCATTTTAGAAGTTCAAGGCATAGTTAATTATTTTTCTCCATTTTACCTTTTATCATTAATGAAGATGATACATAAATATAGTTAATATTTAATGGAAAAATATTATAAATTAAAAATAAATAGGAGTAAAATAGATCAAATATCATCATTATTTATTAAAGGGAATATAAATAAAAAAAGATAAATAATTTAAGATCGAGGGAATATATATCATCAATGTAGAGGTGGCTATCCAATCATCAATTTCTGTGTTGAAAAGTCGGTGCATTTAATTCCACCCCTTGTTTCCTACTATCATTAAACGTGAAGTATTTGTTACTATACTTTTTTTATCTTTTTACTTTTCCAATCTAAGCTTTTATCTTTACACGAAAAAAGAAAAAGAGCAGTTAATTCTATTATGGAGCTTGATCAAGTTTTTTTTTTTGGCTGAACCTGATCAAGTTAACGACTCTACTTGTTTCTAATCTCTCAGCTGGGATGCGTTCATCCATTTGCACAAAATGTTAAATTGAACAGAGTTAAACTTCTATACATCATTATATATTCAGAAAGCAAAAGCTTACAAGGAAAGGATTTTTAAGAACTTGTTTTTCTTAATTACAATTGATCAATTTTGTTGAATAATCATAGAATAGTAAAAGATAGAAACCAACTTTGACAAATCATCAGCAGCAGCATTATCATCCAAATAGTATACATTGCATTTAATCTGGGTGATTAAAGAAAGAGTTTCAATAAATAAGGGCATAAACTTTCAGAAAATCCTCAAACAGATTGCTCCTGTGACTTGTTCATAAACTGGAAATTGAATCAGAAACAGTAGTGCTAATCAGAAAGATCCATGGAATTTATTAATCAGTAGCCACGCAAAGAATCTGCAGTAAGAAATCACTAATCAGAAAGTTGCAACTGATTATGACTTGAGAAGAACAAAATATGCAAATCGAATTGGAAGAAAAGAGATTAAAGCTGATAAAGAAAAGGAAAGTGTCAATTACTCTATAGTATATATGCTACAACCAATTCTCAAAATATTTATTCAAGTATCAATCAACATGTCTACATCTCAATCCCAAACCAGTTGGCGTCGGCTAAAGATTATGCAAGCAAAAATCAATCCTTTCTGTAGAATTAGACTTCACCAACTAGAGAAGTGGAGAATTGTAGTCCAATTGGATAAAATGTAATGAACCAATTGAATCCACATGGATTAGAAAGAAAGTTTATCAGGTGTTCATTAGTTGAATAGGTCCTCTCATCTAATAGGTCAGTCTACTATTGTTCAGTCTATAACATTTGCTACTAGAGCAAGTTGATCAACACCTGAGGCAGTGACTTAGAGTAGTGGCTTAGGCTAAAATTTTGAAGGTCGAGGGTGAGAGCCTCGACCTAGAAGAGGTGCAAGCCGTGACCAACTAGTATGCACCAGGAGTGGTCGTATGGACTCATGAGAGGTGTCAGTCGTAACCAATTGGACCAACGGAAAAAAAAGGAGCAATGGTTGCCCTTATCCAAGAAATGGTGCCAGCCAAGACCAACGAGGTCGTTGGTCTTCAAACAGAAACAAATTATAATAATACAATTGAGTACCATATGGATTTAAAAAAAGAGTTTGTAAGGGGGTTTAGAAACTCAAATGGACATATCTTGGACTAGATTCTCTTATTCAATTTATGAAAGATAAACAAACAATATTGAGAATCCTCCTCCAACATCATTTGTTCTACTTGTTTGAGAAAGGCTTTCTATTTTTAGATACCCTAAGGAAATTCTCATTTGAACATGACACTCTAAAATGAAGCCACCATCCAAAACAACTTTGGTATCTCAAAGAAGAAAGCATCAATACCATCAAGCTTTGTACTCAGCTAGCTAACTAAAAACTACAAGATTCTGACAGATCAGTCATTTAAAGTTGAAAAAATAATGACAGGTAAGAAGCTAGCTAGTTAATTGAAGATGTCACTTACTATTCAGGTTTTTGACATGTGATGATGGCAAATTTAATGAGACCTTTCTTGTATCCTTCAATCATCAGTGGCATTGCCAGTGCAGCTTTGATTGTCTTCCATCCTGATAAGGTATTAACTCCAATGAATCAAATACAGAAAAGAGGTACTCAGTACACATTTTGGCACAAACACAACTTACCACTGCGTATTACTGATGTGAATCCCTTCCATGTCAGTGCTGATTTTATAACTGCTGGCCAAAATGGAGCAACATTCTCAGACCAATCTGCTGCCTTGATATCCTGCCATATTAGCCACAACCGATTAGCCGGGAACGAGAAGAGTTTTGCTAGAAACAGTATGTCAAGTGGATAGCAGTTAGTAGAATTAGTTACCTGAAGAGAGTTAGATTGAAGTAACTTCACATAATCAGCAGTAGAACACCATGCAGGAAGATAGAAGGCTTTACATATCTTATTTAACAGTTCTTTCTCCTCTGGAAGCAGAGATTCTTCTGAAGGCAAAAGATCCCTGTGGCACCATGTGACTAGGATGATTGTGCCTCCAGGTGCTGCCACTCGTGCTAATTCGCCAACAAACTAACAATTACGGAAATTAGGTTAGAAAAACACTACACAACAATTAGCGAGAAGTTTGAATATACAATGGACAAGTAAAAAAGAGGTTTCAGATATGATGAACCTTTTCTTTATTTGGCATGTGTTCTCCACTCTCCATGGACCAAACCAAGTCGAATTTCCCATCTGGAAATGGCTGATTCAAGGCGTCTGCGACTTGAAAAGAAACCTGCTCATTTGCATTCAAGTTAATAAAAAGAGAGCGTAAATTCCAAGTGCAAAATATCTAAAGAAGGTTACAATATTACTATGACATCAAAATTATATTGAGGAGAAACTAATTAACTCTCCTCTTATTAGCTTCCTTTAAGAATCAGTCTAGTTGAAAGAAGGTTTCAGAACTAATGCAAACTGAAGTGTTTCAGAACTAATTGAAGAAGTGATCATACTGTGTCCTTTTAGATAAACATTTTCAGGTGGATACCGCAATATAGAGCCATTATACTGTGTAAAAATTATCACGCAGCCTTATGTTTCAGTTCAGAATCTCCTGATAAGTATGTTATAATAATTCACATAAACGAGCAGAAGTTTTGTACAATGGGCGTAGCTCATTAAAATGCATACTATAAACTATCCTCAGCTCTATGATTCAGTACAATACCATTTCTTTTAAGTTATTCATGAAAAATTCAAGTGATTAAAGTAGCTCACACATAGCTTTTGAAGCAAATTCTAGCTAAAAAGCAGATACCTTATCGCCTAATCCTTGAGCATCAGCAAGAGCTTGGGCCCTCTGTGCTTGTACAGGACTCAAAGTGATACCTTTAGCTGTAGCGCCATATTTCTTTGCAAGGTATCTAGAACTGCCTCCTATGCCGCATCCAACATCAACTATAGATGTTGGTTTCTTCGCTGAATCTTCTGCATATTATATACTCGGAAATTAAGGTACTCGTATAAAAGAAGAACAAAAGAGTGGTCAATTTCAGAATATATAACTAGTAAAGAAGGAAGCTTCAATAACACAGTGTCTCATCATTCATGTAGGAAAAAGAATGGGGCAGATTGCAGGGAGATGTCTCTCATTAAATGAGAAGCAGGATTAATCTTACAACATGCTAAACTACAACCAAGTGCCCTGACATGACTAACCAAAGAATCATATGAAAAGCACGAGCACCTGCCAGTGGTAGGTTTTACTATAATGGCCAAGTTTTCTTTGGAACTGATTTTTCATGTTATGTTATATTATATGTTCTCTATAACAGTCATCCTCTATAACAACACTTTCTTATAAGTGCCAAGTTTACTTTGAAACTTATTTTTCATATTATGTTATATTATATGTTCTTTATAACAACATTTTGCTATATCAACCAAAAAATATCCATACAAATGACGTTGATATAGAGAGGTCTGACTATATTTAGCCAATCTAAGTTTCCAATCTAAGTCCTGAAAGGCTGAAACATAGATTGTCTGTCCTGTGGGAGGAGAAACTAATTTACACTGTAGAAATTGCCATTGTAGAACTAGGTTCATTGAGGACAATTTTGTCTTAGCCAGTCACAAGAATGAGTGAACAACCTTACTTCTCACTAATTTTCCAACCAAGAAAATCCCAAGTTTATGCTTGTGCAAAACTTACCACTAATTGGGGCTAAAATACAATATAGCTGACATAAGAAGGATCTACAAAACAACCCTTGTATACAGCTTATAATGAAAAATCAGATTGTTGCATCATGTAATATAGCACAAATAGCAAAAAAAACAGAGTTCATCTTTACAAAAGTGACAAGTAAACTTACTGAATATTGCACAACCTAAAACCAAATGTATGTTGTTACTTTAACAAGAAATCGCATGTAGCTGTTACTAGCAATCAATATATTAAGAACTGAAACAAGAAATCAAATCTTTCCCACACAATCTGAAAAACATCATCTATTAATACCCTTCACCCCTCTTCTCATCTAACATCTTTTTTCCCCAATTTCTTGGACTCAAAGTCAAACACTCTTCATTTGTCCCAAAAATTCCAAAATTTTAGTTTCTTTAATGGATAATAACAAAAGGGTCTAAACCTAGATGCAGATATCAAGATTTCCACAATATAGATTAGTATGACTACAATCAGATCTTTCTATAACAGTCATTCTCTATACCCACAAGGGTGGCTAAGTTGGTTCATCGAGTGGTTTCCCACATGGGAGACTCCCTGGGATCGATTCCCCCTCGTCAACAAACTTCTCAGTTGCGCTCATCGCACGGGCTTATGTTAGCGGGCTATTTTACTAGGAGCAAGGTTTACCCAGCGACGACTCAATAAGATCGGTGGCCTAAAGCCAACTTTAACGGGAGGCCTTATTTTTTCTACTCAATATTTTGTCAAAGAAAAATTAACCTATAAATCTATTGTCAGAAAAAATTAGGCCTCATTCTCCCTTAACCAAAGGTATTGGGTTTGAGCCGCAGAATAAAAATAATCTTGCTAGGGAGTGCTTCCCTCTTAATCGGTCTTGTGTCTCTCGAAATTAAATTAATTGAAATTTTTAATACAGATACACCCGGATGAAAAAAAAAAGGGCCCAAAAGCCACCACTTTAGTGGCTTTGCCCTCTGGCCGGCCCTGGGTTTACACAGAGCGCACCCAAGAGGTAGCGGCCGCAGGTTTCCTAGTTTACAAAAAAAAAAAGTCATTCTCTATAACATGCATGTTTAATGTGGAGCCGATCTTTCATGTTGCTCTATAACAACCAAAATATATCGAAGAAACAAACAACTATCAAAGAAAGGACAAGCCCATGAATTTACCAGAAAGAGAAGCAAAACTTAGAGCCTGTTCTATCATACGGATCTGAGCAACACGATGATCAGAAAGTTCAACAGATGATTGAGGTTCATAATAACCATGATGCATATGGTCACCCCATATATCTTCCCAAATACCAGATGAATCATCATATAATTCTGCTATTCCTTTTTTCAACTCATTTTGATCCTGTACTCCAACTTCATTCGTAGCAGCAACACTAGCCATTCTTTTACTACTAGTACTATTATTAATAATACAAGTAAGGATTCTTGTTCTTGTAATTTGACTGATACTAATATTGTGAATCTGGGGTTTATGGAGAGTAAAGGGACACGTGGGGTTAAGGGATTGGATGGAAGAAGTGGAATAACACGTGCTGCTCAACATTATAAGTACTATATATAGAATTTTGAGAGCAGTGATTCAACGAATGAAGGTGAAGCAATGGCAAAGAATTGTTTCCAATTTCGAGATGAAGTGGCCTTTTTAATCTTTTTTGTGATTTGGAAACTGACAACAATCACATGCCAACAACAAATCCTCATGCGTGGACTGTTTCGTATTTTGTAACAGCCCATTAATTTTTTTTTGATAGAAATTTTAAATATTTAAAATTATTAATTATTGTGATTTATATTCTTTATCATTTTTAAATATATAAATTTTATTTCAAAAAATATAAAGCTTTTATGTACAAAATCTCGATCAAAATTTAGAAGTTTATATCTCAAAATTTCAATTGTGCCACATGTGACAAAGAAAATAGTAAGATTTCAAATTATTGATGGTAAACTAGATTATAATTTTGGCCTTCACTTTTGTGTCCACAAATTTTAATTCTATCTTTTTTGTCTCATAAATTTTAATTTTTTTCCCCGTATTTGTTTTCTATTAGCATGGGCCAAGTCATATCTTTATTTGTACAGGAAACATCAAATCAATTGACTAGCTAGATTAACATCACTAAGAGTTTTCCCTCCTTTGTATTCGCTTTCAATTTAAGAATGAGTTACCTGACCATTAAAATTATTGAATAATGTTTTTATTTTATTTAAAAATTCAAAATTCAAAATTCAATTAGAAGTTGTATTTCAAATTTTGAAAACAACTTTTAATTAGTTTTCATACTTTGTTTTTATTTTTAAAGTTATATTTAAATAAATTCAGGCATGAACATGATTCCAAATACCTTGTGCGAAAAATATAATCAAACACAATTCGATCTTCAATTTCAACTCTATTAATTTCCAATAAAGTGAAAATTATTTGGAATCTATGGCCAAACGCCTACTACGGGTTGTTTGAATTGGTTTACTTTAAGTGTTTTTTTGCTTTTAAGCATTTTTTTACTTTTAAAGGTATTTGAGTGAGATAAAAGTGTTTTTAAGCACTTATTTTTAAGCTAAAAAAAGTACAAAAATAAGCTAAAGACAATAGTTGGATAGGATCAACATATGACTTTTAACTTTTAACTTATAAGTCATTTTTAAAAAGTCAATCCAAACATCCTCTAAATTTGTCTATCTTTATTTTTTTCGTTCTTTTTTTATTTTATTACTATATCTTTTTAGCTTCTGCACATTTTTAAGAGTCAATTCCACTTCCCCTTTAATGTTTAAGGATAGAGAAATAATACCTTCTCCAGGTAACTCCTCCGGTGAGACTTTTTTTTTTAATAAAGATTTTATTTCTAGAATTATGATATGAAAATATATACTCCGTAATTCTTATTTATTAGATTTAAGTTATTTATATATTTGTATAAATACAATCACTCTAATAAGATGTTGATCGATTTTATGTGACCAAGCATTTCTTCCATAACCCTCAACTAAATACTTTTAAAACGATTCTCAAATAATGAATTTCTAACGTGATCTTGTTAACCATGAGTCCTATTCAAGAAAGATTTTTTCAAGATAATATGTTCAATAATAATTGGAACATAAAAATGTTAGTATACAAAGAACACACAAAAATAGTTAATATTTTGTATAGTAGCAATTCCATCATTTAATATACATTTCCAAAATTTTAATATAAAATTTATTATTTAAGAATATATTTTTTATTTTGAAAACCACTCAGATGAGCCAAGCAGATTTTTTATTCATTTCCTGAAAAATCAATCCAATTTTATCTATATCAAAAAATTTCTAATTATATTTATATAAGCAATTTCTTCAAGATTATGAAAAAAAATGTTTGGTTACATGAAATCAGCCGACATATTATTTGAGAGTTTATGATTATGCAAATATATTAGAGCTTATATTTAATAAATAAAAGTTATTTATTTTCGTATTTTAGTTTTACAAAAAAAATTCTGAACGAAAAAAATTGCATAAGGGAATTAGAGTACTATTCTCATTCAACATGTGAATGGAATATTGTTTCCAGTAGGGGTGATTATCGGTCGGTTAGGTTCGATTTTGTGTACTATTGATTCCGTTTATCAATTTTCGGTTTGTAAATATGCTAAATCAATAATCAAATTGATAAGATATTCGTTATCAATTTTTGGTCCTTAATGGTTCGGTTTTCGATTTAACCAATAAGAAAATGCTCGGTTAATTTTTTTTGCTTTCTCTTATTTTTATTTATTCATATATACATTGTCTTCATACATAAAAGCCTACACAAATTATAAGATAAAACTTATAAAATGCACTGTATTAATCGAGCAACAAATCATCAAATGATATGAACTTTCAAATTGTTTAATGCTTCTAAACATTAAAAGTACAAATGATAAGTAAATTGAGAATTGAGAGAATAAGTGTGCATGCGGTAAGAATTTAGAAATAGAGTTTGTAGTTAAAAACTAAAATTTAAAACCACTACTATATAATCAGGGATAAAAAGATAATTTTAATATAAACTTATTGGGTTATCAGTTTAACCATGAACTAAATTCTTAAAATCGAAAACTGAACTGATAACCCAACTTTTACAAAACCATTTACAAATCGTTAATTCAATAATTCGATACCGATAAATCAATAACATTTTTATTAATTCGATTTATCGGTTAAATCAATTTTTTCACACCCCTAATTCTCCACCCTAAAACTCAATCCCCTTCAAACCCCAATCATTGCTAGTCCCACCCAATCACGACTCCTTGAGTGGTCAAGATTTATCCTAAAGCCAAATCTTTGATGTTATCATTTTGACTAGACAATTTCATTCAAAAGATTTCGTGATTAATTTGAAGAATTGAAGGGCCCGACAGTGAAGGATGATTGAAGTCAAACTTGGTTTTATAAGGAATATAGTACATATTCAACAATTTAAAGTAATTAAATAATGAAAAATAAAACTTCTAACTTTTTTCTTGTTGCGAAATAATATAATTAATGAAGCTCTTAGGGGTCGTTTGGGTTCGGTTTATGGGATAGAGTGATTTGGAGATAAATTTATACCTTCAAAGTATAAATCTAATCTCAAATTTAGTCCTGTATATTTAACATTATTGGATCAAACTTGATTTTATTTATTCTACCTATCCACCTCCCAAATGAAATAAATTAGCCCAAAAATTATAATACCAAACTATAATCCAAATCTTATTTTTCGTATTTTAACTAGAAAGTTTTTTATCCAAATCTTATTTTTGCCTTATAAAATAACTTATTTCTTAATAGTATTTTGAAATGATGGCTGAATATTAACAAGGTCCAACAACTGACCATCCAGGGTAATTTTCATCCATTTGGGTCCTCAAATTAGACCTTGTCCTTGGTGCAAAGGGCTTCTTTGTTTTTTGCTGCTCTTTACATTTTTTTACGATTGGGCCACTAGCCCAATTAAGAGAGAGAACATGCCGAGATAGTATTTTATGTGATACATAAGATGAACAGTTACATTTTTGGGAAGTTACGGATATTACGGTTTGACCGGCTAGTTTAACAATATGGCCAAAATATACATAACAATAGACTTCAGTGTATATGTTATGTATAAATATGTATATTATATGTATAGTATATCTATAGTATACCTATAATCTATATCTATATTATATTAAAAGCAAGAAGGGTCTTAGAAATGTTGATTGAATTTTTTTTCCTTCATTAAAAGACTCTACAATAGATAAAGTTGTCATTTACAATTTCCTCAAATTAATATACATAACTACTAATAATATAAATTTTCTTTTAAAAAATTGCAATAAAAACTTGTCGTTATTTTTGGCAAAATATTTCGGACATTAAAATCAGTTAGGACTTTACCTTATATAATTCTTTTCTTATTTAACATTATAATCTATTAAGATTTACCTTGAATAAACCCTTTTCTAGAAGTCCTGTGCTATTAAGTATATTTGACTATTTCTAGCACGGCCAAAAGGATTTACTACAAAATTTTGATTTTGATTTTGATAATTGCTACTTCCATTCCATATTATTTTGTATTTTGTCTAGGTTCAGTTTGTTCAGTCCACCGCGTATATTTATTATTTACGTTCCCATCTAAAAATTAGGTCTAAAAAATTCAAGAGCTACTAATAGTCCTTTTCCACCGAAAATACATCCAAGCAAATATGTATTTTCAAATAAGTTATGACTATATTCTATCAATTAATTAAGAAGGGATTAGAAGTTTGCATCATGTATTTGTCGATATGATTATGCTTGTGATATATATTCTTTATCAATTTGGGTGTTGATATTTTACTTGCAAATTTTGTTTATTTCACTTTTGAGAATTCATATTAATTGTTCGATATAGTTTACTTGCTTGTGATGTCAGGGAGAAGGTGATTGTTCTATTGCTTTGGAATAAATGAGTTGCTATCCCATGTCCCAACTGTTGCAATACAATCTTATTAGGAATCTCATGTTGGATAAACCTAGTGTTACTCCTTCAAAAACGAATCCAATACTGAATAAAATTCTAATATTAGAACTTGGACTATGAAGTATAATTGCAAAATGAATGTACATTTGAGTTGGACAAAATTAGTAACAATGTTGAAGAAAAAAATATATTTGAACTAACATGATTATTTGGTAAATTTCTGTAGGGATACAATAGTTGCAGGAAATGGAAAGTAAGTAACTATTACAATAGTAAGAAATGATAAACTAAATATTACAATAAACTGGAAATCAAGAACTTAACAAACTGCTTGTGTGATTTGCTGAGTCGAGTGATGACACTCTGTCTTTAAGACAAGATTGCTCCGTATATCTCCTTTTACGGTGTTGAGCAATAGTCTCCCAAGATACAACAACAACTTAACAAATGAGCAAAGAAAACTCAAGTGTTACTCTTGAAGAACTTTGAGTATAGTAACTTTGCTAGAGAGGAAGAAGATGAATTCAGAAAATCTGGAGTATTTTCTAAGTGTTGAGTGTTGTTCAATTGAGCCAAAGGCCTCAATTTATAGTGTAAATAAAATACCCCTCAACTAGCCAACTAATGACCTTCAATAGCCATGTAATGACACTTGATTGAGGGGTTACATTCAGCCAAATAATGGCTGAATTCATGTGCCAAGTAATGGAGAATCAATGCTCCAAAACCAGCCCAAAGGTCAGATTTTTCCAACTTTCCGTCGCAGCATTCTGCCTCCGAAGCGTCGCGGCTCAATGAATTAGCGCCGCGGCTCCAGTGACTGGCCAACCAATTAGCGCCGCGGCTCTTCACGGCTCCGCGGTGATTTTTGACTCGTTTCATCTTACACTTCTTCCTTCGTTTACCAACATGGAATACTTTGTCATTTGGCCAATAACCGTCCATAATTCTATGTCTCAAACGTATTATATACGTACCAATATCTCTTTCACTAATAAAATTTGCGATACTTGGCACTACGTGTGCACGTGTGTGAAAATGACGTTTCCGACATGCGGACCCCAATTGTTCGAGTCATAAATTAATGGGATATACTTAATTCCACATTTAGTAAATTTCCAGCAATCCCCTCTTGAAAGAGATTTTGGCGCACACACTTGGTGCCTTTTCCAGTAATCTTTTCAGCGGACCGATGTTGCATCTGAATAGGTAGCATACGCTTTGAACCTTCCATAGTTGAATACCATCGGACTTACTTACTGCACGGTGAACGTGATATCTTGAACCGTCAGTGTTTAGTGTAAGCCAAGTTAACGGTACCAATACAACAACTTCCTCTACTCAGTTCTTCGTAATGTTTTGTTCGTTGTGGCCGTGGACACTTCTTGGATTCTTAAGTGCATTCAATTGAGACGGCATGTCCTCGCACTTAAATAGGTGGTCTCCTACAAGATATCCTGGTATACCCCACTTTACAAGTGTTAGGAACCATTAAAAGTTTCCCCAAACCTAATCTCAACTGGTGAGGATCATTAAAGGTTTTGAAAACTAAACATTTACCCACACTGCAGATAGCACTTATAGTCTATCGCGGGAACGACTTTGGATTTGGTGTTTCTTTACAGAAATCACTATCTGAAGTGCTCATATTTCCACCGAAGCGCTCAACTGAACCTTTATAGCTTAGTTTTCCCATTGAACTTAATTCCCGGGATCTCCAGTCAGTAAGGTTGGATTACCACCGTATTGGTCCTTATACTTTGGGTTTTAAGCCCATTCTCCTAGACAGGCAGAACATCTGATCCTTGGATAAGCCCTTTGTTAGTGGGTCTGCTATGTTATCCTTTGATTTTATATAATCAATGAATATTATACCTGTGGTGATCAGCTGCCTAACGATTTTATGTCTTCGTCGAATATGACGAGACTTGTCATTGTACATAGAATTTTGTGCCCTTCCTAGAGCCGACTGGTTGTCGCAGTGGATCATTATAGAAGGTACGAGTTTGTTCCAGCAAGGAACATCCTCTAAGAAGTCGTGAAGCCACTCAGCTTCTTCTCCTGCTTTGTCTAAAGCGATAAACTTCGATTCCATCATGGATCGGACGATGCAAGTTTGCTTAGAGGATTTTGAAGACACAACCCCACCACCAATTGTAAATACATACCCACTAGTGGACTTGGTGTTCTTTATGTCAGTATCCAGTTTGCATCACTGTACCCCTCTAGTACAGCTGAATATCTCGAATAATGCAACCCGTAAGTTAGCGTGTATTTCAGGTATTGTAATACCCGATTCAACGCCTTCCAGTGATCATTACTTGGATTACGGGTAAACCTAGCCAACTTGTTGACTGCATAAGCAATATCAGGTCGGGTGCAATTTGTTATGTACATCAAACTACCAATCACCTGTGCATATTGCTCCTGGCATATGGGTGCACCACTATTTTTATCAAGATTTTGATTTCTATCCATTGGTGACTTTATAGGCGAACTGTCAAACATCTTGAACTTTCTCAAAACATCCTCGATGTAGTGAGACTGAGATAAGACCAGTCCGTCAGACGTCTTAGATATTTTTATCCCTAAGATGACATCTGCGATACCCATATCCTTCATGTCGAAGCATTGTTTCAACATATTCTTAGTTTCTAGAATTATGCTAGGACTGCTCTCTGTGATCAACATGTCATCTACATATAGGCAAATAATAACAAACGAGTTAGAGTTACCTTTCATGTAGACACATTTGTCACACTCATTAATGGTGAAACCCTTCGATAGTAGAGTACTATCAAATTTTTCGTGCCATTGCTTAGGGGCTTGTTTCAGCCCGTATAGAGATTTGACAAGCCGGCAGACTTTCTTCTCTTGCCCTGGAACCACATACCCCTCGAGTTGTTCCATATATATTTTTCTTCCAAATCACCATTTAGGAAGGCTGTCTTGACATCCATTTGATGTATCTCAAGGTCACGCAATGCTGCGATCGCAATGAATACTCATATGGATGTCATCCTCGACATCGGGGAGTATGTGTCAATGTAGTCAAGGCCTTCCTTTTGCCGATAGCCCTTGACTACCAACCTGACCTTGTACTTATCTATAGACCCATCTCCTTTATACTTCCGTTTGAGTATCCACTTACAACCCAATAATTTATTTCCCAGAGGAAGATCAACCAACTCCCAAGTATGGTTATGCAGAATAGAGCCTATTTCACTCTCAATAGCTTCTATCCAGAGCGGTGCCTCTGGAGTTGACAATGCTTCAGCAATTGTCCTTGGTTCATCATCAACCGTATAAGCTACAAAGTCAGGACCGAAGAATTTATCCTCCCTGGTCCTTTTACTTCGCCTTAGTTCCATCTCTGGAGTCTCCAAGTTTTGAGAATCTGGAACACTAGATTCCGGATATTCAGCCACTTCGAGATCTACTAGATCTGAATCATCTAGATTTGGGCCGTCAACAACTCCCGGTTCCTGAGAGCTTTGTTCATGACTTAGTTTGCGAGAGGTTATGTCTTTTTCCTTTCTCGAAAAGGTATCTTCAAAGAATTGTGTATTCCTTGATTCCATGATTGTACCCCCGTGGATATCTGGAATATATGACTTATGCATTAAGAAGCGATAAATACTACTGTTATTTGCATATCCGATGAATATGCAATCTACAGTCTTAAGCCCAATCTTGACCTGCTTTGGCTTGGTTACTTCGACCTTTGTCAGACAACCCCACACCTTTAAATATTTATAGGTGGGTTTCTTTCCTTTCCATGATTCATATGAAGACCTTTATGTGGGACTCTATTAAGAATCATATTAGCAGTAAGGACAACTTCTCCCCACATGTTTTGGGGAAGTCCAGAATTGATGAGCAAGACATTTATGTTTTCCTTCAATGTGCGATTCTTACATTCCGATACATCATTCTATTGAGGTGAGTATGGAGCCGTCTTTTGATGAACAATGCCTGATTGGGCACATTATTCCTCAAATAGCGCTACATATTCTCCCCCTCTATCGCTACGAATGAATTTAATCTGCATGCTTAGTTGGTTCTCAACTTCTGCTTTGTAACATCAGAACACTTCAAAGGCTTCATCCTTACTTCTCAATAAGTAAAGGTAAAAATACCTTGTGTTATCATCAATGAATGTCACAAAGTACTTGTTCCCCCTAGTTTGTACAAACTTCAAATCATATATATCTGTGTGAATAAGTTCTAGAGGAGCGGTATTCCTTTCGACGGATCGAAAATGAAGCTTTGTGAGTTTTGCCTCTACGCACACCTTATACTTACGTTGAGGGTTTACGTCGATAGAAGGCAACAACTTCAACTTTACCAATCTTTGGATGTACTTATAGTTGACAGGTCCTAATCTATGATGCCATAAATTAGATGACTCAAGCAAGTAAGAATAAACTTCAATATTATTGCTTGTACGTAATACAGACATGGCGTTAACTTTGAAGAGGCCTTCACAGACGAATCCTCTTCCCATAAATGATCCATTCTTAGTGACTACAAATTTATTGGACTCAAACACTAGCCTAAAACCAGCATTAACCAATAAATGACTTGAAATTAAATTTCTTCTAATCTCAGAAACATGCATCACTTCCATCAGAGTGAGCTCCTTTCCAGAAGTCATCTTCAGGATTACCTTTTCTACCCCCAACACGTTAGAGGAAGCGTTGTTACCCATGAACAGCTTCTTGTTTGTAACCGGTGTATAAGTGGAGAAGGCATCTCTATTGGAACAGATGTGTCTTGTAGCACATGTGTCCATACACCATTGCATGAGATTCTCAACAAGGTTTGCTTCTAGCACCACCGTTGAGAACTCCTAAATTATGTCATCCAGAAACTGGTCTTTGACGACGTTAACCTGTGTCTTGCCCTTAGCCTTAGCCTTCTCTTGTTGCTCAGTCTTGAGCTTGCGGCATTCCTTGATCATGTGACCAGGTTTCCCACAGTGGTGACAGTTTTCTTTGAACTTCTCCGCTACTTGGGTCTTGTCATCTTTCTGGAACTTGCGCTTCTTGCTTGGGTTCCCTTTGGCCTCAGCCAAATTTGCCTTTGCCTCAGCGGGTTGTTTACCCCTAGGCAAGGCCTTATTATTATCTTCCTGAATTTGGAGTTTGATAATAAGTTCTTCAAAAGTCATCTCCTTTGTCTTGAGTTTTAGGTAACTCATAAACTCATTCTATGAATGAGGTAACTTTTCAATCAGTGATGCAACCAAAAGCTGCTCATTTGGCTTCATACCTTCCAAATCCAGGTGATGTAGAATCATTTGGAATTCCTGGACTTGGGACATCACTGTCTTACTATCCACCATTTGAAACTTCAGAAATTTCCCAATGATGAATTTCTTAGTACCTACATCTTGTGCGTTGTACTTCTTTTGCAGTTTTTCCCACAAATCTTTAGCGGTGCTACCGGTGCAATACACCGTGTAGAGAGGCTCTAACAAGCAGTTCAATATGTAATTCTTACACATGAAATCACTATGACTCAATGCATCAAGAACCATCTTCATGCCATTAATGACATGGATACCTAGGCCCCCTTCAGCCGTTTCAGAAGGCGAAGGGTCCATTTCATATCTAGCTTGTAGAGGATCTTCTGTTAGGAAACGTGTCATTCCCATAACAGCCAGGTAGAATAGCATCTTCTGTTGCCATCTCTTGAAGTTTGAGTCTATGAACTTTTCAGGGCGTTCATGATGAATTCCAGCGGGTGGAGGAACGACAACATTCCCTGGAGCGGAAGTAAAGGCGTTGGATGAGCCTTGAGCAACCAGAAAGGCATTAGGGGTGCCTTGAGCAGTGGGGAAGGCAGAAGGATTGCCATGAGTAGCAGCAGCATAATCTGAAGCAGTTTGATCTCTTCCAGTCATCTTTCTAGGTACTTACAACACAAATCTTATCTTAAAATTATAGGGATACAATAGTTGCAGGGAATGTGAAGTAAGTAACTATTACAATAGTAAGAAAGGATAAACTAAATATTACAATAAACTGGAAATCAAGAACTTAACAAACTGCTTGTGTGCTTTGCTGAGTCGAGTGATGACACTCTGTTTTTAAGATAAGATTGCCCCGTATATCTCCTTTTACGGTGTTGAGCAATAGTCTCCCAAGATACAACAACAACTTAACAAATGAGCAAAGGAAACTCAAGTGTTACTTTTGAAGAACTTTGAGTATAGTAACTTTGCTAGAGAGGAAGAAGATGAATTCAGAAAATCTGGAGTATTTTCTAAGTGTTGAGTGTTGTTCAATTGAGCCAAATGCCTCAATTTATAGTGTAAGTAGAAGACCCCTCAACTAGACAACTAATGGCCTTCAATATCCATGTAATGACACTTGATTTAGGGGTTACATTCAGCTAAATAATGGCTGAATTCATGTGCCAAGTAATAGAGAATCAATGCTCCATGACCAGACCAAAGGTTAGATTTTTCCAACTTCCCGTCGCAGCATTCTGCCTCTGAAGCGCCGCGGCTCTAGTGACTGGCCAACCAATTAGCACCGCGACGCTACCTGGGAGGCGCCGCGACGCTCCGACGCCGCGGCTCCGACGGTGTGGCGCCGCGACCCTTCACAACTTCGCGGCGATTTCTGACTCGTTTCATCTTACACTTCGTACACTTCTTCCTTTGTTTACCAACGTGGAATACTTTATCATTTGGCCAATAACCGTCCATAATTCTATGTCTCAAACGTATTACATACGTACCAATATCTCTTTCACTTATGAAATTTGCGATACTTGGCACTACATGTGCACGTGTGTGGAAACGACATTTTCGACGTGTGGGCCCCAATTGTTCGAGTCATAAATTAATGAAATATACTTAATTCCACATTTAGTAAATTTCCAACAATTTCATCATAATTTTATGTTTTCTCCAACTGTCGTGGAACCTGACATCAAAATATGAACTTTAGTGCTGTTGATATTGGAGCTGATTGCGGAAGAAGGGCAAAAACACTCTCCTTTGACTCTTTTCCAACGCCAGTTGAAGCCGAGAGACTAATTTCCTTGTATGTTTTTGTATTTATGTTATTTGAATATAATCGAATTTAAATACAATAAGTTGAATATAGTATAAAAGTAGTTACGAATGAATAAAGTCGAATTAAATACATTCGAATTGAATACAACGGAATACAATCAAATTGAATACAAGTTATTGTATCTACGAATTGTAATTAGCAAAAGTGTAGTTATACCTAAAAAAATCCAAAGTATAATCTTGTTGTTTTGGTAAAGAGGATATTTTTTCATTAATCATAACTTAATAGTCATTACATAGTCATTTATGAAAAATTCCTCTTCATAAGGTACATTGCTAAAAATCTATCTATGCAAGTCAATAGCGCACAGGTAGGCCAAATTTCCTCATTAATATTAGAGGTAGTGATAACTTACATTTATTTCATTAATCATAACTTAATAGTCATTATATAATCATTTGTAAAAATTCCTCTTCATAAGGTACATTGCTAAAAATCTATCTATGCGGTCAATAGCGCACAAGTAGGCCAAATTTCCTCATTAATATTAGAGGTAGTGATAACTTACTTAAAGTTGGGAGCGTGGGTTACAATAATTGCAGAAAACGGAAAGTAAGTAAATATTACAGATTGCTAGAAAGGATAAACTAAAGATTACAACAAACTGGAATCAAGAACGATACAAACTCTTTGTGATTTGCTGAGTCGAGTGATGACACTCTGTCTTTAAGACAAGATTGTCTCGTATATATCTTTTTACGTTCGTGGGCAATAGTCTCCCAAGATACAACAGCAACTAACAAATGAGCAAAGGAAACTCAAGTGTTACTCTTGAAGAAATTTGAATATAGAAAACTTGCTAGAGAGGAAGAAGAAGATTTCAGAAAATTTCTAAGTGTTGAACAATTGAGCCAAAGGCCTCAATTTATAGTGTAAGGAAATAACCCCTCAACTAGCCAACTAATGGCCTTCAATAGCCATGTAATGGCGCTTATTAAGGGGTTACATTCAGCCAAATAATGGTTGAATTCGTGTGCCAAATAATGGAGATTCAATGCTCCAAAACCAGCCCAAAAGTCAGAACTGTCCATCTTTCTGTCGCAGTATTCTGCCTCCGAAGTGCCGCGGCTCCGCGAATTAGCGTCGCGGCTCCGACGGTGTTGCACCGCGGCCCTTCACGGCTCCGCGGCAATTTTCAACTCGTTTCATCTTACACTTCGTACACTTCTTCCTTCGTTTACCAACGTGGAATACTTGTCATTTGGCCAATAACCGTCCATTATTTTATGTCTCAAACGTATTACGTATGTACTAATATCTCTTTCACTAATAAAATTTACGATACTTGGCACTACGTGTACGTGTGTGGAAACGCCGTTTCTGATGTGCGGGGCCCCAATTGTTCGAGTCATAAATAATGGGATAAATTTAATTCCACATTAATAAATTTTCAACAATCCCCTCTAGAAAGAAATTTTGGGGCACTCACAAGGTGCCTATTTCCCGAAATCTTTCAGCGGACAGATATAGCATCTGGATAGGTAGCTTCCACTTTGAACCTCCCATAGTTGAATACCATCGGACTTACTTACTACGCGGTGAACGTGATGTCTTAAACCATCAGTATTTAGTGTAAGCCAAGTCAATGGTACCAACACAACAACTTCCCTTACTCTATTCTTCGTAATGTTTTATCCGTTGTGGCCGTTGACACTTCTTGGATTCTTAAGTACGTTCATTTGAGGTGGTCTATCCTCGCACTTAAATAGGTGGTCTCCTACAAGGTATCTTGCTATACTCCACTTTACAAGTGTTAGAAACCATTAAAAGTTTCCCCAAACCTAACCTCAACCGTTGAGGATCATTAAAGGTTAGGAAACTTAACCTTTACCCACACTGCAGATAGCACTTAACGTTTATCGCAGGAACGACTTTAGGTTTATGTTCCTTACATGGATCATAACCCAAAGTGCTCTTGCTTCCATCGAAGAGCTCAACTGAACCTTTATAGCTTAATTTTTCCATTGAACCAAATTCCTGGGATCTCTAGTCAATAAGGTTGGGTTACCACTGTATTGGTCCTTAAAGCTTGGGTTTTAAGCCCATTCCCCTAGACAAGCAGAAAATCTAATCTTTGGGTAAGCCCTTTGTCAGTGGGTCCGCTATGTTATTCTTTGATTTTATATAATCAATGGATATTATACCCGTGGTGATCAGCTACCTAACGGTCTTATATTTTCGTCGAATATCACGAGACTTGCCATGGTACATAGAACTTCGTGCCCTTCCTAGAGCCGACTGACTGTCGTAGTGGATCATTATAGAAGGTACAGGTTTGTCCCAATAAGAGACATCCTCTAAGACGTCGTGAAGCCACTCAGCTTCTTCTCATGCTTTGTCTAAAGCGATAAACTCCGATTCCATCGTGGATCGGGCGATGCAAGTTTGCTTAGAGAATTTCGAAGACACAGCCCCACCACCAATTGTAAATATATACCCACTGGTGGACTTGGTGTTCTTTATATCAGATATCCAATTTGCATTACTGTACCCCTCTAGTACAGCTGGATAACTCAAATAATGTAACCCGTACGTTAACGTATATTTCAGGTATCGTAGTACCCGATTCAACGCCTTTCAATGGTCATTACTCATATTACGGATAAACCTAGCCAATTTGTTAACTATATAAGCAATATCATGTCGGGTACAGTTTGTTATGTACATCAAACTCCCAATCACATATGCATATAGCTCCTGGCATACGGGTGCACCATGATTTTTATCAAGCTTTTGATTTCTATCCAGTGGTGACTTCATAGGCGAACTGTCAAACACCTCAAACTTTCTCAAAACATCCTCGATGTAGTGAGACTGAGATAAGACCAGTCCGTCAGACGTCTTAGAGATTTTTATCCCTAAGATGACATCTGCGATATCCATATCCTTCATGTCGAAATATTGTTTCAATATGTTCTTAGTCTCTAGGATTAAGCTAGGACTGCTTCATGTGATCAACATGTCATCTACGTACATGCATATAATGACGAACGAGTCAGAGTTACCTTTCGTGTAGACACATTTGTCACACTCATTAATGGAGAAACCCTTTGATAGTAGAGTACTATCAAACTTTTTATGCCATTGCTTCGGGGCTTGTTTTAGTCCGTACAAAGATTTGACAAGTCGACAGACTTTCTTCTCTTGCCCTGGAACCACATACCCCTCGGGTTGTTCCATATAGATTTCTTCTTTCAAATCACCATTTAGGAAGGCTGTCTTAACATCCATTTGATGTATCTCAAGGTCATGCAACGCTGCAATCGCAATGAATACTCGTATGGACGTCATCCTAGACACCGGAGAGTACGTGTCAAAATAGTCAAGGCCTTCTTTCTGTTGATAGCCCTTGACTACCAACCTGGCTTTGTACTTGTCTATAGACCCATCTGCTTTATACTTCCATTTGAGTATCCATTTACAACCCAACGGTTTATTTTTTGGAAGAAGATCAACCAACTCCCAAGTATGGTTATACAGGATGGAGTCTATTTCACTTTCAATAGCTTCTTTCTAGAGCGGTGCCTCTGGAGTTGACAATGCTTCATCAATTGTCCTTGGTTCGTCATCAACCATATAAGCTACAAAGGCAGGACCGAAGGATTTATCCTTCCTGGCCCTTTTACTTCGCCTCGGTTTTATCTCTAGAGTCTCCAAGTTCTGAGAATCTGAAATACTAGATTCCAGATATTCAGCCACTTTGAAGTCCACTAGATATGAACCATCTAAATCTGGGCAGTCAACGACTCCTGGTTCCTAAGAGCTCTATTCATAACTTCATTTGCGAGAGGTTATGTCTTTTTCCTTTCTAGGAAAAGTATCCTCAAAGAAATGAGCATTCATTTATTCCATGATTGTACCCCCGTGGATATCTAGAATATCTGACATATACACTAAGAAGCGATAAGCGTTACTGTTATTTGCATATCCAATGAAAATGCAATCTACAGTCTTAGGCCCAATCTTGACCTGCTTTGGCTTGGGCACTTCGACCTTTGTCAAACAACCCCACACTTTTAAATATTTATATGTGGGTTTCTTTCCCTTCCATGATTCATATGGAGTTTTGTCCTTACCCTTATGTGGGACTCTATTAAGAATTGTATTAGCGGTGATGACGGCTTCTCCCCACATGTTTTGGGGAAGACCGGAATTGATGAGCAAGGCATTCATCATTTCCTTCAATGTGCGGTTCTTGCGTTCAACAACACCGTTCGACTGAGGTGAGTATGGAGCCATCGTTTGATGAAAAATGCCCTATTCGGCATAATATTCCTCAAATGGCGCTACGTATTCTCCCCCTCTATCGCTAAGAATGGATTTAATCCACATGCTTAGTTGGTTTTCAACTTCTGCTTTGTAACGTTGGAACACTTCAAAGGCTTCATCTTTACTTTTCAGCAAGTAAAGGTAACAATACCTTGTGCTATCATCAATGAATGTCACAAAGTACTTGTTCCCCCTAGTTTGTGCAAACTTCAAATCACATATATCTGTGTGAATAAGTTCTAGAGGAGAGGTATTCCTTTCGACTGATCGAAAATGAATCTTTGTGAGTTTTGCCTCTACGCACACCTCACACTTATGTTGAGGGTTTACATCGATAGACGGCAACAACTCCAACTTCACCAACCTTTGGATGGACTTGTAGTTAATATGTCCTAATTTATGATGCCATAAATTAGAAGACTCAAGCAAGTAAGAAAAAAACTTCAATTTTATTGCTTGGACGTATTACAGACATGTCGTTAACTTTGAAGAGGCCTTCACAGACGAAGCCTCTTCCCACAAAAGTTCCATTCTTGGTGATTACAAATTTATTAGACTCAAATACTAGCCTAAAACCAGCATTAACCAATAAATGATCTGAAATTAAATTCCTCCTAATCTCATGGACATGCATCACCTCCTTCAGAGTGAGCTCCTTTCCAGAAGTCATCTTCAGGACTACATTTCCTACCCCAAGCACGTCAGAGGAAGCGTTGTTACCCATGAACATCTTCTTGTTTATAACTGGTGTATATGTGGAGAAGACATCTTTATTGGAACAGATGTGTCTGGGAGCACCCGTGTCCATTCACCATTGCATGGGATTCTCAACAAGGTTTGCTTCAAGCACCACCGCCGAGAACTCCTCAATCATGTCGTCAAGAAGCGTGTCTTCGAAGACGTTCGTCTGTGCCTTACCTTTGGCCTTGGCCTTCTCTTGTTGCTCAGTCTTGAGCTTGCGACAGTCCTTGATCATGTGTCCAAGTTTCCCACAGTGGTGACAATTCCCCTTGAACTTCTCCGCCGCCTGGGTTTTACCGTATTTCTGGAACTTGCGCTTCTTACTTGAGTTCCCTTTAGCCTTAGCCAGATTTTCCTTTGCCTCAGTGGGTTTCTTTCCCCTAGGAAAGACCTTCTTATTATCTTCCTGAATCTGGAGTTTGATAATAAGTTCCTCAAAGGTCATTACCTTTGTCTTGAGTTTTAAATAACTCATTCCATGAGGGAGGTAACTTCTCAATCAGTGATGCAACCAAAAATCGCTCATTTGGTTTCATACATTCCAAATTCAGGTGATGTAGAATCATTTGGAATTCCCGGACTTGGGACATCATATTTTTGCTATCCACCATTTGAATTTTCCAAAGATAAATTTCTTCGTACCAGCATTTTGTGCGTTGTACTTCTTCTGCAGCTGTTGCCATAACTCTTTGGCGGTGCCTAAGGTGCAATACACCATGTAGAGTGGGTTTGACAGACAGTTCAGAATATAGTTCTTACACATGAAGTCACTATGACTCCAAGCATCAAGAACCATCTTCATGCCATTGACAACATGGATACCTTGGCCCCCTCTAGTTGTTTCAGTAGGCTAAGGGTCCACTTTATCTCCAGCTTTTGAAGGATCTTCTGTTAGGAAACGATCCATTCCCATAACAGTCAGATAAACACAACATATTCTGTTGCCATCTCTTGAAGTTGGAGCCCATAAACTTCTCTGGGCGTTCATTGTGGAAATCGGAGGGTGGAGGAACAATAATGTTCCCTTGAGCAATCGAAAAGGCATTGGGTGTACCTTGAGCAGCAGGAATGGCATTGGGGTTGACTTGAGCAGTGGGGAAGGCAGAGGGGTTGCCTTGAGTAGCAGCAGCAGCAGAATCAGAAACTAGTTGTTCTCTTCCAGTCATCTTTCTAAGCACTTACAATAATCTTGTCTTAAAATTGTGGGTTGCAATAATTGCAGGAAATGGAAAATAAGTACATATTACATATTGCTAGAAAGGATAAACTAAAGATTTCAACAAACTGGAATCAAGAACGATACAAACTCATTGTGATTTGCTGAGTCGAGTGATGACACTTTGTCTTTAAGACAAGATTGCCCCATATATATTATTTTACGTTCGCGGGCAATAGTTTCCTAAGATACAACAGCAACTAACAAATGAGCAAAGAAAACTCAGGTGTTACTCATGAAGAACTTTGAATATAGAAAACTTGCTAAAGAGAAAGAAGAAGATTCCAGAAAATTTCTAAGAGTTGAACAATTGAGCCAAAGGCCTCAATTTATAGTGTAAGAAAATGACCCCTCAACTAGCCAACGAATGGCCTTCAATAGCAATGTAATGTCACTTATTGAGGGGTTACATTCATCCAAATAATGGATGAATTCATGTGCCAAACAATGGAGATTCAATGCTCCAAAAACCAGCCCAAAGGTCAGAACTGTCCATCTTCCCGTCGCAGCATTCTGCCTCCGAAGTGCCGCAGCTCTGCCAATTAGCGCTAGGGATGGGTATAACTTTGGCGGATAGTAGGCAGGTATGGGTATTGAAAATGTACCTGCCACGAGTAGGCGGTGGATTTGCATTTATATCTGCCTCATACCCGCCTCCCCCGCCCCGCATCCAACCGCCAGCCTACCCGCCCCATAAGACCAGCATAAATTAATTTTTCATTTTTTATTTCAAGTCATTTTAAATTGAGCCAGGCCGATTAAGCCCACGCCCAATATCAATTCGTCAAAGGCAAAGAAGAGAAGGGTAAAATGCCATTTGTTCTTTTCCCTTCAAAAGGCGTGGAAACCCTAGATGCACGAAGCCGCACTATTTTGCCCATCTGATTCAGCTTTTCTCTGTTTTCCATGTGATGCTAAGGTTCATCAGGCTAATTTCGTTGTTGCTCGCCACCTTCATCTTGCTATTTGTTCTCACTACAATATCCTTACAAAAGATCATTACTCTCCCTATTCTCGTCCCTCTCTTTGTCCTTCATTGCAATATCCTTACAAAAGATCATTTTGTTACATAGCATAATAATTTCAAATGGCTCCGAAGAACCAGAACAAGCCGCCTCTTCCTATTTTTTCAACTCCTTCCAATGTAAGCATTTATTATTTTCAATAAAGAGTATTTCTTAATTTGAAGTTCAAGGGCAGAAGTTCCTAATATGTTTGATGTAATTTTTGTGAGATCCGTTATCTAGTCAAGGAAGACTACTGTAAATTATGAGTTTTTCTTTATTTTGATGTTAATTGAAGTTCCTAATTTTTTCGTGTTCTTTTAGTCGAGGAAAAGTATTGTAATTATGTGTATTTTCTTATTTTGATGTCTCAAGTGAAGAAGTTCTTAATTTTTGGGAGTTTACTAATTTGGCTTGCAGAGAAAATACACAGCAGGTGAGGTTTCAATAGAGAAGAGAAGGAGAATAGGCTGATATGGCTGGCGGTACAGGCGGGTGACAGATATCCACTTGGGTGGTGGAGTGGGTGTGGATTTAGGATTATACCCACCTAGGCGGGTACGGATGTTGAAATTATACCCGCCACGGGTAGCGAGTATAAAATTTTCTGGCGGGTACGGGTGCGGGGGAGGGGGTACCCGCACCCGCTCTGCCCAATTGCCATCCCTAATTAGCGTCGCGATGCCTCGGCTCCAGTAGCCCAAGCCACCATTTAGCGCCGCGGTGCTTCCATGTGGGCGCCGCGGCTCCGACGGTGTTGCACCGCGGCCCTTCATGGCTCTGCGGCAATTTTCGACTCGTTTCATCTTACACTTCGTACACTTCTTCTTTCGTTTACCAACGTGGAATACTTGTCATTTGGCCAATAACCGTCCATCATTTTATGTCTCAAACATATTACGTATGTACCAATATCTCTTTCACTAATGAAATTTACGATACTTGGCACTACGTGTACACGTGTGTGAAAACAACGTTTCTGACGTGCGGGGCCCCAATTGTTCGAGTCATAAATAATAGGATAAACTTAATTCCACATTAGTAAATTTCCAATCGGGAGATCATATTATGTACAAGAAAGGGCTACTAAATATAGACAATTAGCAGTGGAGTAGAATGCTAATAATTAGAAGAACAGAATCAATTTCATTTAGATGAGGAGACTTTTTTCCTCTTATATTGAAAAAAGTAAATTACAACGAAGAGAAATAAAAAAAGAACGGAAAATTAATGACAATGAGATAAGAGGATATTTCTTCCATTACAAATACTTTAACTTAAATTGCAATGTAAAATTTAGTTTATTAATATTTTACTTTATATGTAATGAATGGTAAGAAATTGAATTCTTTGGAAAACATATATAGTATATATAATTTTTTAAGTTTTAAATATCAGAAAAATTATTAAATGACTACTCTGTCTACTGTAGGCCAAAATTATAGGTCAGTCCGGTACACTAAGCTCCCGCTATGCGCGGGGTCCGGAAAAGGGCCAGACCACAAGGGTTTATTGTACCATTTGAATAATAATAATAAAGAATAGAACAAAACAAAAGAAATCTACAACCAAGATGGATCATAGTACTATTCATAAATAGGGATTTTAATTCGAGCATATTCCAACAGTTATACATAGATAAATATGAAAAATGGCCCATGAAAAGGCGACGACTGAAAGGGCACTCTGTACGACAAGAGCATAATTGTTAGAATACCTCAGAATTCATGGTGATATGTACTAATATCATTCCCATAATTTCAGTGTAGAATTCTATTTCATTCTATTCTTTTTTTTAATTAAAACATATCATCGCAGAGCATCTCAGACAGTATAGGCTTATTAGCCTATCATATGAAATATGAAATAAAAAAGAGAAGGGTAGAGAATATTACATAAGCTGTGTCCAAGAGGGAGAAAATATACAACGAAAACTGAAATATTATTATGAAGAGAATTTTTACAGTGCTTGGTGATTTTCTTCCAAGGCTTGCTTGACAAATGAAGGAGAGTCCCCTTTTATAGGTGAAGACGGACCTCAAAATGAAATACAATTTATAAAATGGAAACAGTAAACGAATCTAATAATTACATATGGACAAATAACTTTGCGGAAAGGAAAACTTTACATAAAGTAAGATAAGATTCCCCGACATACGTCGCTTTCTTATCTTGAAAAAAAAGAAAACTTTTATAAAAAGTTAAAAACTTTATTAAAGTTGTGAGAGGACATTTGTCCTATCCAGCCATTATTGATTCCGTGTGGCCACCAATGTCATTTCACTCTGACATTTTTGCTTTTCCCTTTGAATTGGTGTCCTCCTTCTTGGATTTGTTTTTTTGCTTGATTGCCTCTATTAGGCTATCAAACAGATCTCCTGTTGTTGGATGGTAAGTATAATCCTCCAATGATTGTGATTCACCTCCTAGACAAGCATATTGATTGTCATCAGGGACATCTCTCATGGATGCGGTAAATGTCTTAGAATAGGAACTATCATCCAATTTTGCCTTAAAATTCTTTATGAAATCCTCTTTTACCTTATCAAGGTATGCTGACATGAGATCTTCGTCGGATGCTTGGGGATTTCGAACCTTAATAGTTTTTTCCAATTTGGAAAAGAAAGATGATTCATCTTCTCTACTCTTTTTCTCCATATGATGGATATTTTTAAGACTTTTAACCAGTGAAGATATATCGTCTTCTAATTGCGACCCATAATGACGATTTTTGTCCTCTGGATCTTTATCTAACAATTTGGACCAAAACTTACAAAGGATTTTCCTTTTGAGACATATAATGCCTTGCTGATTCCTTCCTGCTTCTGGAATCCATTTCCATATCCAAGGGATTCCTGCCTGCATGAAGAAAAATAATGAAGCAGATCCTTTGATATAATGAGAAGGATTTTCTGGGGTAACACGTGGTGTTACTTGAACCCATTCTTTGTAGAAAGTCATATAAGGCTCATGTAAGACCTGAATTTCAGGTCCGATGACACTCCACCACGGAAATATTCATCCTGGAAGTAATAAACCATTCTGGCTGCTTTTAAAAATCTTAGGGTTAATTTTAATCCACCAGGAATGACCATGCTTGCGATTTTCATAGTAAAAAACATGCGTGAAAGCATTGATATAATCATAATAATTAAACATCATTTTAATGGTCGTTCGAGGAATTATAAATTTCTTTGATCTGAATGGGTTAATTCCCCACTCATAAGGAGATATAATCTTCTTAAGATATAATTTTGAAAAATTCCTTTCAGCTCCAGGCTTATTATCCGGGAACGATGTGATCTCAGCAGTGCTAGTCGCAATAAGGATATATTCATAATACATCATGTTCTTTCCTTCTGGAAAATGATTGTAGAAATTTTCTACATATCGATTCATTAGAATCCAAGGATCATTTAGATAATTCTTATCTTCATGATGTAGGTAGAGAATTGTCTCTTCATGACCCTTGACCAAATATTGGTCTATGTTTTCTTTCTCCGATTGTTGGAGTTTTTCGGCATATGAGCCTTGTTGTTGATTACTTGAAGAGCCTGCTTTGTCCACGAGTATTACTCTTGGAATATTAGAAATATTATTTCCAGTGGAACTAGATTTGCTAGAGCCTCGGCCTGAGCCTCTGCCTCTTCCTCTGCCTCTACCCCTATTAGGAGTAGGTGGTGTCCATTCTGAACGCATCTTATCCCTGCAAAAATTCATGAGTAAGAAAATCAGGGAGTGAATTATCTTCACCTTTAAGATGTTGAATTTCAAAATCAAATGGGGCCAAATGGGTCTGCCATCTTGCAAACATTTGTTTGGAAATCCTTTTGAAACATAAATTTAGATGCATTGCAGTCTGTTCTTATTAAGAACTTTGTATTATAAAGATCATCCTGAAATTTCAGGACGCACTTAACAATAGCAAGAATTTCTTTAGCTATAGTGGCATAATTCTTTTGACTATTAGTCCATTTTCCTGAATGATACCGAACAAGATATTGTTGTTTGGTTTGGGGATTTATTTGTTTAAGCATCCCACCATAACTGATGTCTGAAGCATCAGTCTCAATAATCTTCCCCCAATTTGGGTTAGCAAGCATAAGGCATGGCAAATCTTATACATTCTTCTTAATATTTTGTACCGCTTCTGTGTGGGCATTTGTCCACGGAGTGACAGTTTTTTTCAACCTATCATATAAGATGGCTGCATCCACAGAAAAATTCTTATAATAAGGAGAAATATAGTTTAGACTCCCTAAAAACCTTTGTAATTGGGTTTTATCAAGAATTTCATCAGGAAATTTAGAAGAAAATTCTATACTCCTAGTAATAGGAATGATTTTCCCCTGTTCAATATTATGACCAACAAATCAAACTTTTATTTGGAAAATATTCATTTTGGGTTTTGATATAACCAAACCATTTGAAATAATAATTTTCTTAAAAATTTCAAGATGCTTGATATGATCTTGTATATTTTTTTAAAAGACTAATATGTCATCTATGTAAACAATGATAAAATCACTATATGAAGTAAAAATATCATTCATGACATGCTGAAATTTTGATTGAGCATTTTTTTTAGCCCAAAATGCATGACATTCCATTCATAATGTCCGAATGGAACTGTAAAGGCAATTTTATACCTGTCAGAATCATTGACATGTATCTGCCAAAATCCTGATTTTAAATCAAATTTTGAAAATATGTTAGACTAGTATAACTTGTCAAGCAAATCCTTTTTATTAGAAATTGGATATCTAATCCATTTTAGAACCTCATTCAATGGTTTATAATTAATAACTAATCTGGGAACTCCTCGTTCCTGTTCAGCATGCTTATTAACATAAAATGTTGTACAACTCCATGGGGAGTTTGAAGGTCTAATTAACCTTTTCTCTATTAGAGTTGCAATTTCTTTTTTGCAAATCTCTAGATATCATATTCATCTGGCAAGGTCTAGCCTTTGTTGGAATATTTTGTTCATGGAACCCTTCTTCATATGGAAGACTAACTATATGTTTTTTTCTATTCCAAAAAGCAGTAGGTAAATCATTGCAAATAGAAATAGAAAAATCATGCTCTATTCCTTTTATTTATCCTGTAATTTAGGATTCTGCAACTGGTCTATGATACTATAAGACATTAATTCTTGCTGCAGATAATCAAGATGTCGCTTCTTGTTCTGCACAAGACTAATAAGACTTACTGTATTTGATGCAGGAACCCAAGGAAAAGTGATAGAATTATTCTCAAGGGTACATGTGAAAACCTTATCATCAATATGTGTAAGAGGCATTAGTCCATTAATAAAAGGTATGCCTAAGATAGTATCGTGAGCCAAATTTTTGACTAAGACAAAAGAATGTTCCATACACATTCTATCATGGCAAACATTGACACTTGGTAATTTGTAGGAGATATCTAATTTGCTCTCATCTGCACCACTTACTCTACGAGTAGTCTTGGTGAAGTATTTGGTAGGAATAAGTCCTTCCCTAATGCAATTAAGATCTGCTCTGAATCAATCAATGTAGGGACATGTCTATATATGATACCTCTATTAATTAACAAATTAATATGGGTAATCCATCTTTGACGGGAATACAAATTAATGGCTCCCATAAAGTCTGCCTTATTTGGATTATCATAGGTAGTTGGTTGGTCGAGTATAGGAGTATAACCTAACTCTATAGGAGTATCAGGAAGAGGAGTATGACTAGCATGTCCTGATTCTAATGAAGTAACTCTATCATCCAGAGTAGTGTAATGCTGTCGTAGTGGATTTAGTTCTATTTTGAGATCATATATCTCAGTTTTCAGTTCCTGGACTGTTAGAGGATTATTAGGACTCCTTTTTTTCTATAATTCTTGAATAAGTTCAGAAAAGTTATAAGGTGGATCAATTCTTGATCTGATTTTGAGAGGAACTTTGTCCTTTTCCTGAGCTTTAAACAAAGCTTCGATGACCTGTGCTTTCTGAGCTTTGTCCTGAATATTATCCAGTAGGTCACTGACTTCTTCTCCGTTTATGACATTTATATTGCAACTGGAGAATTGTGCTTGAAGTTTATAAAATTCATCATCAGTTTCTTCATTGTCCTTGATAGCCTGACATTTATTTTTTGAAATGCAGGTGCAAGGAGCTTCTTCTGTAGAGAATGAGTAAGGATCTTCATAGTCTGAACTCGTAATCTCCTCTGAGTCATTAGACTCATCCGATGAGACAACAATTTTCATCAAAGCATCTTTAATGCTTCATCTATATTGAGATTCTTGATCTTGTCAATCTTTTTCTTCTTACACCTATTGGCGTAATGTCCTTTTTCACCACATGCATAACATGTAGGAGACTTTTTCTCTCTCTTAGGGATATAACCCTTTTTTTGCATTTCTGGCTCTTTTCTTTGCAGCATACTTCTTGTAAGAGTCAGGTTTGTACTTCTCATAATACTATTTTTATGAGGTTTAACCGGATTTTTCCTCCTTTTTAGTGAGAGATTGGTTCATCGAATGCGAACTGTTGGCAGAATTCTCCTAATTGGGTTTTTTCTATCAATTTCTTCTTTTTAAGCTGTTTCTATAATTTCAGATCATTGCATAGAGCTAATCATTCTTCCATGCATTTACCTATTAGCTGACCGTAAGAATAAAGATCCCATTGGATCTGAGAATCTCCTGAATCCTTTCTTAAGGTTCTCTTAATCTTTTCAGCAAAAAGAGAGGGAATGTCATCTATGAATCTGCCTTTCCAGAAACTACTATTGGCTTCTAGGAGGTTTAACACTATGCTAAGAAAAACATCCTTATACCATCTAAATGAAGTTAAGGTGGGGCACCTATGATTTTGCAGAAGAATTCTGATATTATCATAATTGGTTGAATAATTTCCTGTAAAGTGATCTAAAATGGTTAGAACGAGAGTAAAAACTGCATAAGGTTGGACCTCATTACCCTCTTGCTTTACAACATTATGAATAGAAGCTTTTTGGTCTGGTGTGAGATAATTATCCCACCATGCTTTAAGCTAACCTGTGAATCATGCAGTTATTCATCTTAACGATGTGAGCATCGGTTTGGTGATTACCTTTGGCTGCTGCAGCATACATGATGATTTTGTGGCAAGTCCTGAAGATTTGACTATCAACGCCACCATCTATATTCCATTCAACAATTTATGTACTTGTATAAGCGGTAGGCTCATTCTTATAAGCTTGTTCTTCAATTAGAACATTCATGGGTGTAGGTCTCGGATAGTAGTAATTTTCTGAATTAAACTTAGATTTCCATTTACCCTTTCTCATCGCAATAATTTGTGCTTCATTGTCAGACTCAGATAATTTATTTGTACTAATTATCATAACAGTAGATGTAGAACCATCTTTTGGAGAAATCTTCAACTTACTCTGAAATTGAGAGAGTAGATTTTCAAGATTTTTTACTAATGGTTCTGTGGTATTTTTTGTCAGGGAAATTCCTTCCCTTGAAGGAAGAAACTAGATATTTGCTGGAATTTCCAGAGATTTTGGAGTCGGGTCAGTTGCAGCATCAATCTTGACTCGTTGGCTCTCTATAAGAGATCTGAGCTTGTCTACCTTGTTATGTAATAAGCTCACCTGTTCACTAATAACCTTAAGATGGATATTGGTGTGGTTATGTTGCTTGAACAGGGTGTTGATACGATCAATAGTAGGACCATTATGAAGGGTATGATGTATTAGCTTCATAAAAGGTTGGGTCTGTAAATCATTGTTACTATTGTCCTTTTTAACGAAAATGGTTCATCTGGAGGGTATATACTCCTAAGGACTTTTTTAGAATCTAAATGCCATTGTCTTTCAATAACATTGATATTGGGTAGAGCATAGTCTTCGACAAACCATATAACAAAATGCTTATAATCCTGCTTGGTTTACAACTCATCATAAAATTGATCTCTAATGAGACATTGTTCTTTTGTAGTAAAAAATGAAAAAAATCATTTTCTAAAAAAGATAATAATCTTCACTCAGAAAGTCTTTCGAAATAATTTTTCTCAGACCTGAACATGGACTATAATCTAGAAGAGAAGCACGAATATGGTCGATATCCATTTTAAAAATAATCAGTGAATCTCATTTCACTGGGAGTAGGGTTTGTGTTAATTCCTACAGGAATTTGGTTATCTCCTATCTCTATTTTATCAATCTTCTCATCTTGAGAGATTTTTGATAGAGTGGTAACCTTATAAAGATCTTCGTTAACTTGAGAGGTTGATGCTCTAGCAGTAGAAGGTCTGGGAATGTCATCGAGAGGAGAGAGATAATAATGAGATGACATTGATCTACCTAATTTAGGTGGTTGAGTAGCGAATTGGAGATGGATATTTTCATCAGTAGTTTGAACTACCTGAGCAATCTGAGTATCTATCCTAGGTTGGACAGGGATTGCCTTCTCAATTAGCCAATCGTCGGGATAATTTATTTCATCCCAACTGATAGGTCTACTAGTTGTTATCTTAGACCTTTTGGCTAGGTTGGTTTCTATAAGAACCGTTTGTCTATTTCTCTCATCATCCATAATCTTACAATTAGGATTCAGAGTGTCTATCACACAGAAATAGATACGATAACATCTGCACATAACTTCTGTTTCAGACATATAATTATAACCATGAGCTTTTACATATAAAGTTAAAGCATGCAAAATATTTGGATCAGACAAAGATAAAGTAAGATTTGGTCTGACATCAAAATAAACTGGTACATAAGCCAGACTGGATTGCATAGCACCCATAGGAGATTGTTTCCAATTTACATTTCTAGCATCTCTTAAAACAGTCATAAAACTTTCAGATAAACCCTTTAAAGTTAAAGGTTTAAATGCAATTTGCACTAATCCAATATGCAAAAATTTATAATGCAATTTTTGATATCTTTCAACAACAATATCAGAAAATCACTGTATAGTTTTTTCTTGATTATCCATTTGGACATATTCTTCAATAGTCTTAATAACATGGCGATTTCGCAAGTTTTCAAAAATACCGAAATTATAAACGTGACTGGAGAATACGTATTAATCATATGTCGTAATTGGTGATTACGTATATATTTTTAAAATGCCGTCCGGTTTGATTTTTTGCCGTTAAATTTTTTAAATAAAATAACTCATAAAACGTTACTGAGAAATACATTTATTCTATATTGGTAAAATTCAAAAAATGTGTTATTGTTGTTAAATTTTTTAAATATTGAATTATTTAGGTCAAAAAATCTTTTTATCGAGGCGTTGGCCCCATGTAATTTTAAGTAGGCGTTTGGCCATATATTTCAAATATTTTTCACATTTTTTGAAATTTATGGAGTTGGAGTTGAAAATCAAGTTGGGTTTAGTTATAATTTTTGTAAAAAATATTTTGAAATAATATTCATGCTTTTCAAATTTGAAATATAACTTCAAAAGTAAAAAGTGAGTTGAAAAACAGGTTATAAGTTGTTTTCCAAATTTAAAATATAACTTCAAATTGGATTTGAATTTTTTATCGAGGTCCTAATTAACTCCCCATAAATGTTTCTTACACGTTTATAGGTTGCCTCGCCCTAAGGTAAGTCTCGAGCAAGTACCAACTTCACTTTTTCTTTACTAATACTTTGATTTTAGGTAGTATCATGTGTTATACGTAACATATAGAGGCAGATTCCTATATTTTTAAATCAGCAAGTGCAGAGGACTATTACACTCACTTCTCTTATTGACATTAATGAATACAAATTTAGCATTGTGTACGTTTATGTTTTATTTATTTATTTTCAATACAAAGACATCAAAATGTGGATGTGCTCGTTGTTAATAGACTATTGTGTTTCAATTTATGTGACATATTCTTATTAATCTATCTAAAAATGTCATTTTATAAATTTAGTAACTCTTTAATTCTAGCATCTCACATGACATATTTAAGATCATAAAATTCAAAAATTTAATACATTACATATCTCTTGAGTTTAAAAGGGCAGCTTGGTGCACTACGCTCCCGCTAAAACCACAAAATTCTAGAGTCTCTCCTAACTTTTTAAATTTCGTGTTCAACCGTCAAACTAAGACACATAATATAAATCATATGGGCATATCCTTTCATTTTTGTGGTGATGATTTATAGTGAAATGTACATGAACGTCTCAATCCATAGCAAATTATGAACTAGGAAGCTTTACTAATTTGAAGGATATGTATGAATGAACAAAAGCTTGGCATTAAGGTGATGAGTAATGTGACAGAGAAGGTTTCCGGGCCATAGCAGGATGACAAAGGAGGAGAACTTAAAATTCAGCTGGAGGCCTGCAGCGTGAGTTCGAACCCGGGTGGGAGCAATTTGCTCTCTTCTGTGTAGGACCTTGTAGGTGCTATCAGTTGCTTTGTTTTCAATCCCTGGTCATTCAGGCACATCCCGCGATTTACTGGTAGTAGTACTGAGGGATCGAGACTACTATCTTCAGGAATAGTCTGACGTAAGTCGGAAGCTGGATATAAAAAAAGACAGAGAAGACCACTATGACATAATCAAAGGAGACAATACCTGTCGGACCGGGGTGTGGGGGCTCCTGGGGTGGAAGATTCCACCTTTTGGAATAAGACAATGCACTTGTCTCTTTTTACTAAACATTGCAGACAATAATTGCTCGGATATGTGAATACGCAAACATACAATAATTGCTTTAGAATATGCGATTTTGGTTTCTTGTAGAAAAAAAAGTGTCCGAAGAAAAACGATCTTGATTGCTTAAATTTAGTAATTTTGAAGTCAACTTGAACCCAACTCGAGTTCTTTTATATAATTTTCCAAAGTTAACCAAATTTAATATTAATGACAACTGATTACTGTTATAATGTATCATCAAATAACAACAATTTGATAAATACAGTAAAAGTAAATTTGATAAACTATACGTAGAATATGCGATATTATGGAATATTTGCTTGAACAGTAGAGAATAGGTGGGGGTCCTCATGAATCTATCTATCCTTTCATCCTTTGGACAACCATACAACTCAATAATTCATGCAGGCACCCGAAGACGGTATTAAATGAAAATTATTCCTCTATTATTTATGTGTTGTTCAGTATTCAAATCAGGCCTTGCTTAGTTTGAAATCGTGTCGCATATGTAAGATTCATTAAAGGGGAAAACACTTCGTACCAGGACTTTTTCGTAGAATTTTGGCCGGTTGTCCCTTTTAGGTGCAACCGTTTAATAAGTGATCCTTTTATTTTTCTTGTAACTTATAAATTTTTTGAACAAACTGAAAATTTTGTGAAAAAATATCAGGTCATGGTCTAAAATTTTGTACGTCATTATAAACACTAGATCATAATTTAATATTTTATTTATAAGATTGAGCAATATATGAGCAAACATTAGACTCGAGTTCCACGTTATCCGTAATAGTAATATATTTCAAGGACTATTTTTGTATAGTAACCTAAAAAGGGACATTCGGGTAAATCAACCAAATCTTTTTCATTCTCAAGACTTGCATTCATGACCTCGAGAGTGAAAGGATTCTATATATCCAACCCATGGTAAATCTTGACGGTGATGAAAATTGCTCTTTTGCAATTGAATACAATCGCAATAGTATGTGTCTGGCTTGTAAGGACACATAAATCATGGCCAGGAAGGATCATTGCTAAGATACCTAGCATTTATACTTGAGAAATGGACAAAATAAGATTCCAACAGAGCAACTGATATCACCTACAAGATCCTACTCAGAAAAGAGCAAATTGCTCACACCAGGGTTCGAACCCACGCTGCAGGTCTCCAACTAAACTTTAAGTTCCCCTCTTTTGCCATCCAGCTATGCCCCGGGGACCTTCTTTGTCTCATTATTCATCACCTTAATGCCAAGCTTTTGTTCATTCATACATATCCTTCAAATTAGTAAAGCTTCCTAGTTCATAATTTGCTATGGATTGAGACGTTCATGTACAATTCACTATAAATTATCACCACAAAAATGAAAGGATATGCCCGTATGATTCATATGATGTGTCTTAGTTTGACGGTTGAACACAAAATTTAAAAAGTTAGGAGAGACTAGAATTTTGTGGTTTTAGCGGGAGCTTAGTGCACCGGGTGCTCTTTGAAACTCAAGTGATATGTAATGTATTAAATTTTTTTGAATTTTATGATTTTAAATATGTCATGTGAGATGTTAGAATTAAAGAGTTACTAAATTTATAAAATGACATTTTTTAGATAGACTAATAAGAATATGTCACATAAATTGAAACACAATAGTCTATTAACAACGAGCACATCCACATTTTGATGTCTTTGTATTGAAAATAAATAAATAAAATACAAACGTACACAATGCTAAATTTGTATTCATTAATGTCAAAAAGAGAAGTGAGTGTAATAGTACTCTGCACTTACTGATTTAAAAATGTAGGAATCTGCCTCTGTATGTTACGTATAACACATGATACTACCTAAAATCAAAGTATTAGTAAAGAAAAAGTGAAGTTGGTACTTGCTCGAGACTTGCCTTAGCGCGAGGCAACCTATAAACGTGTAAATATACATAAGTATACACACGATATACACGTGTATACTTATGTATATTGGACCGCCATCTCGGATTGTAAATCAACAGCCCATCACGGGCTTGGGCAGTAGAAGCCCATCACGGGCTTGGGCAGTAGAAGCCCATCACGGGATTGGCAGTAGAAGCCCATCACGGGATTGGCAGATTATTATGTGTATATTGTTGTAATATTGTAGTGTAAATGTTACCTTAATTAGCATTGTATACTTACCATAGTTGTAGGAGTCTTGTACTACTAGAATAGGATTTTGGGAGTAGAATAGGAATATGTTTTCTATTATGGCAATTTGTAAATTGTATATATATTCTTTCATTAATGAGAATAATCAAGGGATTATTTCTTTCATGGTATCAAAAGTCTAGGTCTTAAAATCCTCTCTCAATTTTCTTCCTATTGTCGTCGACCAAACAGTGAACAAAACCGAGACCAAGTTTTTCCGCAATTTGTTCTTGGATTGGTTTATTCCGACGGTACCTCATCTATCTTCCAAATCCCTCAATCACTTATTGTTATATCAGTATGTCTACATCAAAGAACGCGTTTCATCCTGCCCTTACAGTTTCTAACATCAAGAATCACATCTCTCTTATTCTTGAAATAGAAAACGTCCAATATGCGACGTGGGCCGAACTGTTCAAAATTCACGCATGTTCGCATCAAGTCATCCATCATATAATCCCCGCAGCTCCTGAGGATATGGAGGTGCCTCAACGCGAGGATGATCATAAGTTGTGGACGACTCTTCATGCCACAGTCCTTCAGTGGATTTACTCCACTATTTCTACCGACCTGTTGCAGACGATTATTGAGCCTGATGCTACGGCGATGGCTGCTTGGGATAGGCTGCGTGACATATTACAAAATAATCAAAATTCCAGAGTTGTTACCCTTAAGCAGGAATTTTCCCACATCAACATGGAAAATTTTCCGAACGTTTCAGCATATTGCAAGAGGTTGAAAGAATTGGCGGACCAACTTCGCAACGTTGGTGCGCCCGTTAGCGACAATCGTCTTGTTCTACAGATGGTTGCTGACCTATCCGAGGCCTATAGTGGTGTCGGTACTATCCTTCATCAAAGTGATCCTCTCCCTAAGTTCCATCAAGCCCGCTCCATGCTTACTTTGGAAGAAGCCGGTTTGGCTAAAAAGGCGGCTACTACTTCAAGTCATGTGGTCATGATGACGTCATCTGACAATTCTCGTGATTTTGTTCCCAATTACGACAAAAACCGCAACAACGGTGGCAGCAAAAAGGGTCAGAATTGCAAAAATAATGGCAAAACCGAGGCGGAAATAACGGGGGTGGAAATGGGCCTCTGTGTAGTGGGCTGCAAGCCCACTCGCCACTGCTTGGGGCCCATGGTACGGGAACTGGACTAGTGGGCCTGGGCTCAACAGCCCCTATTTTCAGCACACTGGCCACCCGAATTGGGCTCAGTTTCAGCAGCCCCTCAGGGCCAATTTTTCCAACCAACAGTGGAGTCCGAGAACAACGACTGGGCCGATGCAGCAAGCCGACGTGCTTGGGCCTCGGCCCCACTAGTCCCACCATGCAGCAGGCCCTACTCACACTTAGTTTAACACCACCGGACCCAAATTGGTACATAGACACCGATGCGACTACCCACATGATGTCCAATCAAGGTACTCTCTCATCTTATTCCAATTTGAGCAACCCACGTGGTATAATTGTTGGGAATGGTCATTCTATTCCGATTAGTGGTTATGTTCATAAAATTTGTCTCTACCCCATCTACCACTTATCTTGAAAAATACCCTTCATGCCCCTAAATTGATTAAAAATTTAGTGTATGTCCGTAAATTCACAACTGATAATTATGTTTTTGTTGAATTTGATCCCTTTGGGTTTTCTGTGAAGGATTTCAAGATGGGGAGTCCTCCCATGAGGTGTGATAGTAAGGAGAGATCTTTATCCGATCACACCAAATTTTGGTCTTTCGAGTCAAGCCTTGCCATCTACGTTTGCCGCCTTTTCTCCTGCCTTGTGGCATGCTCGTCTAGGTCAACCGGGATCGTCCATTTTGTCTTCCTTAGATAAAAATAAATTTATTTCTTGTAAGGGTACGCGTAGTACTCCGAATTGTCAATCTTGTTCTTTAGGGAAAATTGTTAGATTGTTGTTTGTAGAATCTAATTTTCGTACTCTAATGCCATTTGATATTATTCATAGCGATATATAGACATCTCTTGTTCTCAGTTCTTTGGGTCATCGTTATTATGTTATAATTTTGGATGATTATTCTAATTTTTTATGGATTTTTCCAATAGCGAAAAAATCTCAAGTTTTTTCCACCTTCTTAAAATTTAGAGCATCCATTAGAACACAATTCGAACTGGAAATTAAGAATATCCAATGTGATAATGGAAAATAATATAATAATGGGATCTTTCGGGAGTTTTGTGCTACTAATGAGATCAATTTTTGTTTTTCTTGTCCTCATACGTCTTCACAAAATGGGAAAGCCGAACGAAAAATTCGTACCATTAACAATATTGTCCGAACTTTATTGCTTCATGCTTCCGTACCCCCTACTTTTTGGCATCATGCTCTACAAATGGCTACATATCTTCTTAACATTCTTCCTCTCAAAAGGTTGACGTACTCATCCCCTCTTCAAATTTTATTTAATAAAACTCTTTCGTTTTCACATCTTAGGGTTTTTGGGTGTTTATGTTATCCGTTGTTTACATCCACCACAATTAACAAACTTCAGGCTCATTCTACCTCTTGTGTGTTTTTGGGCTATCCATCTAATCATCGTGGTTACAAATGTTTTGATTTATCGTCTCACAAAATCATTATTAGTCGCCATGTTATTTTTTATGAGTCCCAATTCCTGTTTGCAAAATTGAGTAGTCTCATGCCTAGTTCGTATAATCTTTTGGATGACGGTATCTCCCCGTATATTATTCACCATTTATCAGACCTATCACGTACCCAAAATCCGCCAGCAGGCCCACTGCCCACTGGCCCCACTGCTATTTTGTCACATACTAGGTTCGATCCGATGGCGGGCGATACACTTGATTTCTGGAATTGGGACGCTTGACCCATTCCATTCCGATGCACCGCTAGTGTTGGGCTAACAGGCCCACTGCCTCCTGGCTAGTCCGTCCCTGGTCCCGAGAATTCCCAAAATTCACCCAATTCTCCTCCGAGTCATAGACCAGACACTCGTAGTCAACGTGGTATTTTTAAACCAAAAAAATATTTTAATTTAAATTCTAATATGCTTAAATCACCCTTACCCCGTAATCTTATGTCTGAGTTAAAAGATCCGAATTGAAAAATTGCTATGACCGATGAATATAATGCTCTTATTGATAATAAAACATGGGAGTTGGTGCCCCGTCCATCTGGTGTTAATATTATTAGGTCTATGTGTATTTTTGCTCATAAGGACAATTCAGACGGTTCGTTTGCAAGGCATAAGGCGCGGCTTATGGGTGATGGTAAGACTCAGAAGGTTGGTGTGGATTGTAGTAAGAAATTTAGTTCGGTGGTCAAGCCGGCTACCATTCACACTGTGCTCAGCTTGGCTCTTTCGAAAGCATGGCACATTCACCAGTTAGATGTGAAGAGTGCTTTCTTACATGGTGATCTCAAGGAAACAGTCTATATGCATCAGCCCTTAGGGTTTAGGGATCCCAAATATCCTCATCATGTCTGTTTGTTGAAAAAGTCCTTATATGGGCTTAAGCAGTCTCCACGGGCCTGGTATAAGAGGTTTGCCGACTATGTTTCGACTACTGGGTTCACTCACAGCAGGTCGGATAATTTCTTGTTCATCTGTCGTCGTGGTTCTTCCTTGGCTTATATACTATTATATGTGGATGATATTATCTTGACTGCCTCTTCCGATGCATTACGCCAGTCTATCATGACAATGCTCAGTTCTGAGTTTGCTGTGAAAGACTTGGGGCCCTTGAGTTATTTTTTGGGGATTGTTGTCACTCGTCATGCAGGTGGGTTGTTCTTATCCCAAAGGAAGTATGCAGCTGAGATCATGAGAGGGCAGGGATGTCATCATATAAGTCCACTTCCACTCCAGTTGATACTAAGCCCAAGCTTAGTGCTGCGACTGGCGCACCATATGAGGATCCGACCCGCTATCGCAGTCTTGCAGGGGCCCTTCAGTATCTTACATTCACGAGACCAGATATTACGTATGTCGTACAACATGTGTATTTATTTATGCATGATCCCAGAGTTGAGCACATGAATACGCTCAAACGCATCATTCGGTATATTTAGGGTACACTTGACTATGGCTTGCATTTATATCCTTCATCGACGTCAACGCTTGTCTCGTATACAGATGCTGATTGGGGTGACTGTCCGGACACCAGATGGTCTACATCTAACTATTTTATGTTTCTTGGTAATAACTTGGTCTCATGGTCTGCGAAACGTCAGTCGACTTTGTCCCGCTCCAGTGCAAATGCCGAATATCGAGGGGTAGCTAATGTGATCTCTGAATCATGTTGGTTACGTAATTTTTTGTTAGAGCTTCATTGTCATATTCAGAAAGCGGCCTTGGTTTATTGTGATAATGTTAGTGTCATCTACCTTTCTGGTAATCCGGTTCAGCACCAACGCACTAAACCTATCGAGATAGACATTCACTTTGTTCGCGAAAAGGTTGCTCGTGATCAAGTACGCGTCTGCCATGTCCCTTTCAAGTATCAAATTGCAGACATCTTTACAAAGGGTCTTCCGTCGGTCCTTTTTGAAGATTTTAGGGACAGACATCACGGGATTGGCAGATTATTTTGTGTATATTGTTGTAATATTGTAGTGTAAATGTTACCTTAATTAGCATTGTCTACTTACCATAGTTGTAGGAGTCTTGTACTACTAGAATAGGGTTTTGGGAGTAGAATATGAATATGTTTTCTATTATGGCAATTTGTAAATTGTATATATACTCTTTCATTAATGAGAATAATCAATGGATTATTTCTTTCAGAAACATTTATGGGGAGTTAATTAGGACCCCTTTTTACTTTATTTGAAAATCAGTGTTTGGCGATGAAAATTTCAAATCCAATTTGAAGTTGTATTTTAAATTTGGAAAACAACTTATAACCTGTCTTTCAACTCACTTTTTTTACTTTTGAAGCTATATTTCAAATTTGAAAAGCACATTCAAGCATGAATATTATTTCAAAATATTTTTTACAAAAATTATAACTAAACCCAACTTGATTTTCAACTCCAACTCCATAAATTTCAAAAAAAATGAAAAATGTTTGAAATATATGGCCAAACGCCTACTTAAAATTACATGGGGCCAACGCCTCGATAAAAAGAATTTTTGACCTAAATAATTCAATATTTAAAACATTTAACAACAATAACACATTTTTTTGAATTTTTACCAATATAACATAAATATATTTCTCAGTAACGTTTTATGAATTATTTAATTTAAAAAATTTAACGGTAAAAAATAAAACCGGACGGTGTTTGAAAAATATATACGTAATCACCAGTTACGACATATGATTAATACGTATTCTCCAGTCACGTTTAGTTCATTCAATTAAAATTTTTTTGGGTAACAAAAGTTGTCCACCTGTTGTCAATGACATCATTTTCTGGGCAGCCATAAGAGTTTGGAGAACCAAACATATGTTTTAGGTTTTGTGGCCGGAAAAATGTCATCTCCATCTCGTTTCTCAAATTTCAGTTGTGATACATCAAAAAATGTAGTTTGGATGAGATCTTGTTGCCAATGGAATGAAAAATTTGGACATTATTTCGATTTCTCAAATCTCACTTGTTGCAACGAACTCACACTATAGTGCCATAGATAGAAAAAATGGTGCGATATAGGAATTCTTTTTAAAAAAGTGAGCCCCCATTTTCCATGTATTATCAGTTAGTGCAAAGATTAAACCTGTTCTTTTTGGTGTATTATCAAAATGATGTTGCGATATGTTGGAAATTTGCCTTTGGCGGGAGTTGCGACCGACCAACTTTAACGGCTTAAACACTAGTGTTACGTATGTTGGAGAATCCGGTTCTTCACACATGCATGATCTACTAAGTACGTAGATAACCGTAGGGTCAAGAATCGTCAAATTTCATTGAGAAATGAAAGAGATATTGGTCCACGAAGTAAGGTGTTTGAAGCATGGAAAGTGTGGTATTGTGTTCAATTCTCCCTCATCGGTAGAGGAAGAAAGAATTGTTGTGTATATAAGACTCGAAATTGGTTTGGGGTTTGGGACCCTGGGGTATCCCATGTGTTTAAAGGAGGAGGACCTAGATGTGCGGTTCAAGGAAAGACCACACGCGCCGCCGCTCGTCCGTCCGTCCGGTCCGGTCCACGGGCCTTCGATATTATCTTTTGGGCCGAAAACTTTGCCAAGTTTGATCCTGAAGTTTTCGTAAAGTCGAATTTCGACGGTCCCGTAACGTAAACGCTCCCTCTCAATTCACCATTTATTTTGGTCAATTACACCTCCTATAATGGCCAAATCCGCTGGTCTTTCTCCCATTAATGTTGGTGGCTTTACTACCTCCATAATGGCCATTATTTGGTCATATGGAGGCAAGAATCGACCTCCTCCTCACCTATTTAAACACCCCCTTACACCATTGTTGAACACAAAAGAATGACCAAGAACATACATATATGATACACGAAAATACGTAAATATACACAACAAAAACAGCTTTCTTCCTACACCTTCCAAGGCATCATTTCACTCAATATTCTTCACGGTAGCTCTTGAGTTTCCTTTGCTCAAGTGTTCCATTGCTGTTTTATCTTGGGAGACAAATTGTCCAGGACGTATAAAGGATACATACGGGGCAATATTGTCTTAAGGACAGAGTGCCACACTCGACTCAGCAAAACCAGTTTCCATTTTTCCGTCTTCAACAAAATTGTAATTTCAGTTTTGTGATTATATTGTAATTTCAGATTACTAGTTGAATTATTGATTCTTTGTTTATCCTTTCGAATACTTGTAATAGTAATATACTTCCCGTACTGCTTTATAAAGTACCATAGAGCAAAAATACCCAACACGATATTTGTTAAAGATGTTCATTTTTGCTGGTTGATGCTAATTTTCTTATCCTAATATTGTGATGTATAATTTAATCGGAAATGTGAACCCTGATTTAAGTAGCCGACTAACGTGATTTATTTTCTATCTTTGCTTGAATGCAGTTGAAATTTATATAAGGTAATGGTAACATTCTGAAAATCAATCTTGCTGCAAAATAGGTATTGAATTTGAAATTCAAAATGCTAATTAGATGATTTTGCAAAATGGGTTTTCAATTTTGCTTGTAAAATGCTAAACTTTAAGGTGGTGGGGTAAAATAGGGGAAAAGGTGAAATACTAATTAGATGATTTTGAAAAATGGGTTTTCAATTTTGCTTGTAAAATGCTAAACTTTAAGGTGGTGGGGTAAAATAGGGAAAAAGGTGAAAGAATGAGAAGGTGAAATGAAGATTAAGAGAGAAGGAACACTTGCTGATTTTTTACAGTTGAATTAAAGCAATTGAGTCACCATAATTTACCTCCTTCACAGACCTGTCGGACCGGGGTGTGGGGACTCCTGGGGTGGGAGATTCCACCTTTTGGAATAAGATAAAAGGTTGAGCAAAATCACCAGAAAAAGTACAGAAATAATTAAGAGACATGACTATTCCATAGAGAATCATAGTGTGTAAGCTTTAAAAAGGTTTCTTACCGGAGCAGAAAATCGTTACTCCCAATAACATTTTAAGGTTATGTCGTTACTCGTGGTAACATTTCATACATTCGTTTAGTTCTTCTATTGTTAGTTTTTAACCGTTAGAATTTTTTAATAAAATAATATATAAAACGTTACTCATAAATACGTTTATTCTATTTTGATAAAAAAACTGAAAACTGTATTTTTTCGTTAAATATTTTTAATATTGGATTATTTAGGTCAAAAATTCCGATAAAAGGAGACGAAAACCCATGCACGCTTCTTTGAGTTATCTAGCCCACGCCTCACAAACGCTCTAGGTATGTTTTATGCTTTTCACCATGTATATTATACAACATTCAATTTTAATTACTTAGTTATAACTAATTAATATCATGATGTTGATATATAGTTAAGCTTTAAGTGAAATGTCGATTTCTGAAATGAGATCTTTCAATAAAGCATAAATAATTGAGTAAAGTTGGAGATAACATGATTGAGAAAGCAAATAGAACAATGAGTATATCGATAATTAAATTAGGAAAGTAAATAGAAGAATTGAGAAAGCAAATAGAACAATGAGTATATCGATAATTAAATTAGGAAAGTAAATAGAAGAATAACTAGCTATACCAATAATTTAATTGAGAAAGCAGATATTGAATACTAGGAAAGTAAATACTCATGTTAGCCTGCTAGAAGGTCAATGTACTGGTACTGTAATGTTCAACTTGGGCTTTGAATGCTGAAAGCAAAGCACGGGGCCCACTTGATATTGACAAATTTTGACTTTATATTGGACTTTGGTAATTTAAGAGGCCTATTGAAATTGTCAAAGGGCCATATGAAGTTGATCTTTCAGCTATTGCAATTGAGGGATTTTTTTTGGGATAAAGAGATAAATGGCCATCAAAACTATTGACGCTAGATATCCCAAGAAACTTAAAAGATATTTTTTAGTTTTTCCAAAATAATTTCATTTTATAGTCTTTTTCCACTAATTTCAGTAGAAACTGTATCATTGTTGTATGAAAATGTATTACTACTGTATATGTATAGAAAATGTATCATATATATAGAAATTCTATCATTGTTGTATAGAATATGCATTCCTACAGTATGTATATATAAAATATATCGTTGTATAATTTATATATAATCGACGTATACTCACTAGTTAATTAGAAGGGGAGTCTTGAAGTAATTTGTAAAGTTGTTGCCATGTGACCTGGAGGTCACGGGTTCAAGCCGTGGAAACAACCTCTTGAAGAAATGCAAGGTAAGACTGCGTACAATGACCCTTGTGGTCTGGCCCTTCCCCGGACCTCGCGCATAGCAAAAGCTTAGTGCACCGGGCTGCCCTTTACTCACTAGCTAATTATACACATATTATACAATTATTACATATTATACATGTTTTGGGAATTTTTTCGAAGGATTAATAAAGTCCGAAAGTTAGATAGATCTGGAGGGATACAAAAACATAATATCTTCATCCATTATCGAGTCGATTTGGTGGTTTAATTTGCCAGAAACTATAGAGAATGAAGTATGCAGAGAACTGAGTGTGTGTGCATGTCCACTGATTTGTTGGAGAAACTTGAGTATTGCATCTATGAATTAAAGAAAAAGAAAAAATGATCCAAATTCCCAGACAACAGATCCGACTCGATTGATAAAATCAGGACAAAGAGTGATGCTGAGATGCACCATTGTAATCTTTAAATTTCACGAGTCTAATGAAAATAAAATTGCTATTTCTCGATAGGTTCTAAAACTTTCTTCACCAATTTAATGGTGACCTTCACTATTAATATCTTATATAATTGTTTGAAAGGATGTAGAGTAATTACATAGAATACATGATATAATACACACAAGCACATAATATTATAAAACATTTAAATTTTCTGATGTGATGAGATGGATATAATTTATCGCCATGATGAGCAAGCAAATCCTTAATGGTGTTGCTACCTACAAAGCAACAAGAACATTGATACTGCCAGCAATATAACTAAAGGCAACTTTCAAGTAATATATGAACAATCTTCTGTGTTCCCATTTTACGGACGCCGGAGATTCATTCGACGTTGGAGTTTGCCGGAGAAGCAGCGGCGTCGTGGTCGTCTAGTGAAGCTTGAGTGTTCGTCCATTGAGAGGGGAAAGAATAGAGGAGAAAGTGATAAAATAGGGTTTGACTAAATTTGTCTTTATTTTGATCCTAAGGGCTATTTCAAATTATTTACTTAAAATTAAATTTTTTTTGGTGTTTTATTTTTGCTGATGGCCACATCATATTCTTTTCCAAGTGTTTTTTTCTTTTGGATAAAAATATTCTCAACTAAAACATGGAACAACTCCAACCGACAGTACTAGTATTCTGAAGATTAATAAGTAAATCCAAGGAACGATTCATGGGAATAAATTTTTTGATGATGTTTAAAAATCCAAGGATAATTCATAAGATTTAAACCTTTATATGTTCAAACCAAAAGAATGATTCATGTGGTTCAAAAAATTCCTGGAGTTTGAAATCCCATGGACAATTCATGGGGTTCAAATATTTATAAGGTCAAACCCAAGGAACGATTCATGCGCTTTAAAAAAATTGCTCTAGTCTCAAAACCCACGAACAATTAATAAGGTTCAAACTTTTATAAATTTAAACCCAAAAAATTGATTCATGGGGTTCAAATATTTTCTAAAGTTTGAAATCCTATGAACGATTAATAGAATTCAAACTATTATAAGTTCAAATCCAAAAAATGATTCATGAGGTTTAAACCTCTATAAGTTCTTCTGTACTTTATATAGGGATATTTTTATCTAAATTTTATTTTTCACATTAAAGTATGGCTATTTACTATTTTCTTACTACTTTTCAAATAGCGATTAAAAAGTCTAAACATGCCTGGAAACTAGCCATCCTAGCTCAGGTTGGAACAATCTTATGAAACGTACAAATAAAATGTAAAACATAGTAAAATATACTACTTCCTCTGTTTCAATTTATGTGAACCATTTACTATTTGAGAGTCTACGAGGTGATTCTTTGACCACATTTTTCTTATAATTTTTCTAAATTATTTGAATTATAAATTATCATGACTTATAGTAATTTTAATGTAATTTCTAAATATATAAATTTTCTTTTTAAAAACTTGAAAAATCTATGTCAAAATTTAAGATCAAAGTTATAAAGTTTGACTCTCGTACTCCGAAAAGGTTCACATAAATTAAAACGGAGGGAGTATAATTTTTCACTGACTAATTTGGTTTAGGCTCATGAGCATATTTTCGGTTTTGCTTAAACTCTTTAAATTAATTAACAATATGCTTTTCTCGAACTAATTGTAATATGTTGACGAGTGAGCTTCTACCAAGCATTGATAGACATTGCGTGTTCGTACATTATAGGCTCCGTTTGATTATAAATAATACTCCAATATATAAGTATTTGCAAATATATAATAGTTTAGCCATCAATATTATTTCAAAATACAATAATTTCACTGTTCAATACATTGTATATTCCAATCGGCTGCTTTCTTAGATTCTATTGTTAAATTAGGTACAACTACACAATAAATAGAATCTTAGAGTTAGATTTTTCAACTAATCCAAGTGTTGATTCAACTAAAAAAGATGTATCAAATGTACGTATGGAACTATGGACATCATCATAGTTCATTAGACAAAATTGTACTGTCCAGTGTCCACCCCTAATACTCCATCTACTTCTAAATTTTGATGTAATTAACTTGATGTTGTCACCAAAGTCCATGTTAAATATACACACAATAATACATGTGTATATTGTGTATATTAGTCTCTCGGCTGGCTCTCGGTTTTGTCCCCTTGTACCGTGTAATTTATGATAAATATTTAGTATCCTAGTTTATGTAATGTTGTAATGTAATTAGTATTGTACACTTGCTATAATAATTGTATTACCATAAATGTATAGTTAGTATCCAAGTAGAATAAGGTTTTAGGAATAGGATTTTTCTATTATGGAAATATGTAACTTGTATAAATAATCTTTCAATCAATGAAAATAATCAAGGGATTATTTCTTTCATGGTATAAGAAGTCTAGGTCTTAAAATCCTCTCCCCCTTTTCATACTCTTGGTCGTCGACCAACCAGTGCACAAAGCCGAGACCAAAGTTTTTCCGCAACTTGTTCTCGGATTGGTTGATTCCGACGGTACCTCTACTTCCCAAATTTTTTCTCCCAAAATCCCTCAATCACATATTGTTCTATCAATATGTCTACATCCTGGAACACGTTCATCCTGCCCTTACAGTTTCTAACATCAAGAATAACATCCCTCTTGTTCTTGAAATAGAAAACGTCCAATATGCGATGTGGGCCGAACTATTCAAAATTCACGCACGATCGCATCAAGTCATCCATCACATAATCCCCGCGACTCCTGAGGATACAGAGGTGCCAAAATGTGAGGATGATCCTAAGTTGTGGACGACTCTTGATGCTACCGTCCTTCAGTGGATATATTCCACAATCTCTACCGACCTTTTGCAAACAATTATTGAGCCTGACGCTACGGCACAGGCGACTTGGGATAGACTGTGTGATATATTCTAAGATAATCAAAATACTAAAGTCGTTACCCTTGAGTAGGATTTCTCCCACGTCAATATGGAAGATTTCCCTAATGTTTCAGCTTATTGCAAAAGATTAAAGGAATTGGCGGACCAACTTCGCAACGTTGGCGCGCCAGTTTCAAACGATCGTTTGGTCCTCCAAATGGTTTCCGGACTCTCCGAGGCCTATAGTGGTGTGGGAACGCTTCTTCGGCAAAGCAATCCGCTTCCGCAATTTTATCACTCGAAGAAGCATACATGGCAAAACGAGTGGCTACTAGTGCTAGTCATGTAGTCATGATGATCGAGTCCACGGTGTATCCTATCGGTTCCAACAACTCGGGCCAAAACCGCAACAACGGTGGCGGCAAAAATGGTGGAAATACGAAAAATAATGGCAAGAACCGCGGCGGCAGCCGGCAGAATGGTGGTGGCGGTAGGGGTCCTCGCGGTGGTCAGCAGCAGCAGCAGTAGTTCTAGGCCCCACAGTGGGCCTCTATGTAGTGGCATTAGGCCCCACATCAGCAGTTTGGGCAACCGCTTTTCCCCACACAGCAGCTTTAGGCCCGGCCGCTTCGCCAACCGCAATGGCGGCCCAAAGATCGCCCAGCCCACCCGACCTGGTCCACATATAGTCAATAGTCTGGGCCGAGGCCGCAAGCAGGGGTGCTTGGGCCTCGGCCCCCGCAGGCCCATCATGCAGCGGCACCCACGTCTACCGACATCGAAGCTGCAATTGCACACGCTTGGTTTAACTCCTTCGGACCTAAATTGGTATATGGATACCGGTGCCACTACCCACATGACATCCGATTCAGGTACGCTCTCGTCTTCTTCCAATTTGAGCAACCCTCGCGGCATAATTGTTGGTAATGGTAAGTCTATTCCAATTCGTAGTTATGGACATAAAATTTTGTCTCCCCCTCATCCACCTCTTATCTTGAAAAACACCCTACACGCCCCCAAATTGATTAAAAACTTCGTCTCTGTCCGTAAATTCACTACTGACAATTCTGTTTCTATTAAATTTGATCCATTTGGTTTCTCTGTGAAGGATTTCAAGACGGGGTGTCATCTCATGAGGTATGATAGTAGGGGTGATCTTTATCCTATCACACCCGGTTTCGGTCCATCGAGTCAAGCCATGTCATCCGCCTTTGCAGCCATTTCTCCTTCCTTATGAAATGCTCGTCTTGGTCATCCGGGGTCCTCTATTTTGTCGTCATTAGATAAAAATAGTTTTATTTCATGTAAGAGTACGAGTAGTACTCCAAATTGTCAGTTTTGTTCTTTAGGAAAAATTGTTAAGTTGCCATTTATAGACTCAAATTCTCATACTTTAATGCCATTTGATATTATTCATAGCGACTTATGGACGTCTCCTGTTCTTAGTTCTGTGGGTCATCAGTATTTTGTTCTTTTTTATGATTATTCTAAATTTTTATGGACGTTTCCGATAGTGAAAAAATCTCAAGTTTTTTCCGTCTTCTTAAAATTTAGAGCATTCATTAGAACCCAATTCGACCGAGAAATAAAAAATATTCAGTGTGATAATGGCAAAGAATATGACAATAGGGTGTTTCGAAAATTCTGTGCTAATAATGAGATCAATTTTTATTTTTCTTGTCCTCATACATCTTCACAAAATGGGAAAGCCGAACGCAAAATTCGTTCTATAAATAACATTGTCCCAACCTTATTAATTCATGCTTCCGTACCCCTGTCTTTTTGGCATCATGCTCTCCAAATGGCTACCTATATCCTTAACATAATTCCTTCCAAAGGTTTGACATATTATTTCCCCCTTCAAATTTTATATAATAAAATTCCTTCATATTCACATCTTCGGGTTTTTGGGTGTTTGTGTTATCCTTTATTCCCGTCCACCACAATTAACAAACTTCAGGCCCGGTCTACTCCGTGTGTGTTTTTGGGTTTTCCATCTAATCATCGTGACTACAAATGCTTTGATTTATCCTCTAATAAAATCATCATTAATCGCCATGTCATTTTTGATGAATCCCAATTTCCATTTTCTAAAGGTAATACTCCCGTGCCTAGTTCGTATAATTTTTTGGATGATAGTATATCCCCGTATGTTATTCAACATTTTTCGTACGTATACCGCACTCAAAATTCCTAGGGCCCATTGGCCCATCAATCTGTCACCTGCGCCAGCCCCATACGGGCACGCCGGCTGATGGGCGACCCAACCCACTCGAACGGGTCGATTCTGCTCGATTTACCTAGTTGGGCCAGCAAGCCCACTACCTGCTGGCCAGTCCGTCCCGAGCCCATCAAATTCCCAAAATCCGCTCAATTCTTCCTCGAGTCATATTCCGGTCACTCGTAGTCAACGGGGTGTTTTTAAACCAAAAAGACATTTTAATTTACATTCTATTGTCCCTAAATCCCCCTTACCCCGTAATCATGTCCCTTGATTATTTTCATTGATTGAAAGACTATTTATACAAGTTACATATTTCCATAATAGGAGAATCCTATTCCTAAAACCTTATTCTACTTGGATACTAACTATACATTTATGGTAATACAATTATTATGGTAAATGTACAATACTAATTACATTACAACATTACCTAAACTAGGATACTAAATATTTACCATAAATTACACGTTACAAAGGGGACAAAACCGAGAGTCAGCCGAGAGACTAATATACACAATATACACATGTATATTGTGTGTGTATTATGTATATTTAACGGTCCCACATTTTTGGAGTTACATTAGAATTAGTTAGTTGATCCTTCTATAGGATGTTCTTTTTTCTTCTTACAGATCCTCTATAATTAAGTTGTTTGACTAAATACCAAAGGATTAATATGCATGCGTTTTACATGGTCTACACCCAAGTTGAGCAACGTTGAGAATATAGTGTTAGCCGTATCAGAAAATAGTATAATTAGCCGTACCAGAAGAACGTGTGCGTTTTACATGGTCTATAATTAAGTTGTTTGGCATTTTAAAAAAATTAGATAAATATTTAATTTAGATTTTCTTATCTAGAGTTGAAGTTTAACTACTTTATCAGGCAATTAAAATAAATTATCTCAAAGATTTTGTGGGTGAAAATATGTGACGAAAGAAAAATATGAAGAAATTATATCTAAGTCTTAAGACAATAAATTTACGCATATACTTTGAGAAGCATGTCATATATATATTATATATAACTTTTGTTATACTTTTTCAACAAATATTCTCTCGTCATTAGCCTTTTATTCGAATATACCCATTGCTCTAGCTAGAGGAGCCAGTGGTACAAACACAAAATATATATATATATATATATATATATATATATATATATATATATATATATATATATATATATATATATATATATATATAAATCTTATATCGTGTGATTTTTGTACAAAGGGAATTCAAATGATACCCTTATGCCCCTCTACTAGCTCAGCCTATATAATCACCATTTACAATCATCACCACCGAATATCATTACCACATAATCCACCAATACTTAGCTAGCAACCATCACCTCAAACTGCTACTGTCGACCACCGTTATAGTAGGTGCTACATACAATTGGTGGCGGACCCATAACTCAGAGAGGGTGTTCAACTTAATACCATTCGCCGAAAAATAAGACCATGTATACATATGAATTATCACGTATTATATATAAATTGGCTCCGCACCACTGCCTACAACCACCACAATCAGCCAAACCACCACCGCTAACCACCTCATTCGGCACCCACAACCATCACTGTTAGCCATTAGTCCATCACAACCACCATATAATCTTTTAAAAATAATTATTCATGAAAAGTACCACAAGTTTAACACATATAGCTAACTAGTAGTACTCCCTCCGGATAAAAAAGAGTGTGCACTTAGCCATTTGTACACCCCTTAAGAAAATACTAACTCCTAAAAAATAGGTAATTTGACTAAACTGCCCTAATTAAATATGTATTGAAATTTAATTACATAGCACTTAATAAGGACAAATATGAAAAAATAAGGTTAATTCTTTCTTGATTTGATAAGTGGACACTCTTTTTTACTCAAGAAAAAAAGGGTTAGTGGACACTCTTTTTATCCGGAGAAAGTAATATTTAAAAAAAATTATAATAAAATAATTATTTAAATCACTAATAATAATACCTTTACATTAAATGGGACTTACAGAGTAATATGATCTGACCAAGTAGCTTGTGTCCCCTCATTCTTTTTTAGCATAAATAAATTATACCATAATGTTTAAATATATTTAGCTATAGAAGTATAGAACATATTTTTAAGGTACTGTTTCTCTTGTACTACCTTTTTAGAATGTGATTAAGGCATGCATCAATCAATCAATTTATCACGATTCAAATCAGAGGACCACGACGGACATCCGGGCCTTACTTGTCGAGCACCACTAATCATACAGTTAACATCTAACCATAATTAATTATGGCCCCAAGGGCCGTCACCAAGTGCCCTGCTGACACATAGAAACGATAACCTGAAAAGAAGCTATGTAAAACCTTAACCAACAGAATGACTCAACCCATGCATAAATACATACTAAGGCCGACAAGGCCATAGCCGACTGCTATACACACGATATTGTCTACAATCCTCTAAAGAGTACGCAATATCATAAGGACAGGGCCTCGCCATACCCATATGTACATGCAAAAAAACCGTACCGAGATTAGACCGACACTCCAAAACAAGGGGAGTGCTCCAATATCTGTTGAGTTAGCAACCTGCTAATGCGGATCGTCGCCTAGCCTACGTGAGCCTGGGGGCATGAAACGCAGTGTCCCCCGATAAAAGGGACGTCAGTACAACTGATGTATCGAGTATGCCAAGCATGAAGAATAGCATAACAGAGACATAAAAGTAAACAGAGACAAGAAACAACCAACTAGTAGTGAATGCCTCTGAGGGCCATAGTATGCATAAGTATCATATCTGTGCAGAATGCCTCTGAGGACCATAATATGCCAAAATGTCATGCACAATGCGGTCATGCACAATGCGGATGTGTATATAACGCCATCAAGCTTCTGTGGGCACCCCATCATATCATAACAGCCTTTGTGGGCATAGTCATTATCGTGTATATATGTACCAACTGCATCTGGTGTGCGTATATAACGCCTTCCCTTTCTCCCATATCCCATACATATATAATGCATACATATAGTAGAGTATATAACTCCTTTGAGGTCAAGGTATGTACATGAATATAATGCATGAATGATATGATAATAAGACATTATAAGTTTGTCAGAGTGATGTAATATTGCTTCACCTCCGATTTACATTATGAATACTAACATCTTTCCCATATACCTCAATATGAATTTATAAACATATTTAGACATGCTTTGACAACAGAAATGAATAACATAAATATTCTTAACTACAAAGAGTAGAATCATTTATGGGACAATATTACGTTTACGTTTCGTACTTAGAACATGCCAAAAGAAGAAATGATTTTCCTTAACATATCTTTGACGCTCATACGAGCTCATAGAAGATTGTAAACGATTAATCGTACTTGAATTTCATTTTCTTAAAGCTCCCTGATACCTTACTTTACTATAAAGTATAAAGTAATCTCTGATTTGCTATAATTCCGAAGAAATTGAGGTTATAATCATCAAACTGACGGAAGAATACAACTATATTTTATCTAGAACAAATTTACCTTTCAAAGAGTTGAGAAATTTTCCTAAAGGAAACCATTAATATGTTGTTGCTCCTCTCTTCGATTAAAGTACAAAGAAGAACAATATTTGTGATAACTTTCTAAAAATATAGATGCTGAACTATCCTACTTAATTAGGTATGGAATTAGCTTTATCATAGCGGAAAGTGGGGCCCACCTCAAAAGATAATGCTTGCAAAAAGATTCTCTATCCTACTTAATTAGGTATGGAATTAGCTTGTATACATTGTCTACCTATTTATTCCCTTGTTTCCACGTGAAGCCAAACCAAAATGAAACGTGTCCATATAATTCTAATTAATATCATATTTAATCTGTTACTCTCCCTCTTTATCTCATCATTTAATCAATTACACACATAATTAATTTTTGATCTCAATTCACCTAAATATTATCACTTTTAACACACTTCATACACTCATTATCACGATCATGTAATGTAGCACTAGTCCATAACATCTTTTAGCACATACAACTATTATTATTAATTTTTATCGTCACGCTTATTAAGTCTTAAATTATTTCGAAATCACATCATTTTATATATTAAGCTCTTCATTTGCGCACGTGAATATGACATAAAAAATCGTCAACGCTCGGATCTATTTACATACATCTAGCGATTCAAACCATGACCCAAAAGTATGAGATGTTACACAATTCTGCCCAAGACATAGCGACTAATTTAATCTAAAATTTTGCTAACTCAACCAACATACTCAATTACCACCATCTAACCATCTAACCATATTCTAATTTTCTTTTTTAAATCTAAAACCAGGAAGGTAGCACCACGCGCGCGTAGATAGAGCGAAGCGTTTCAACTCTTGAGTAAAAGGTTTGAATTTTGTAGCTGAAACGGTCCTTTCTCCAATAACAATACGCCACGTGTAGCATTGTTCCAGCTGACTCACATATCAATAGGCGTTGGATCAGTTTCTTTCTTTTTTTCAACCCCCCTAGTTAAAGCTTGCATCTACCCCTACCCCCCCGCCCCACAAAAAACATAACAAGCAAAAATTTAAAAAAAAAAACACACCCAAGATTTTACTATACATATAGACTGAGAGAAGAAAACTAGAAAGAGTTTGGTGGTAGTGAAGAAGATGAAAAAAGGCTTTGAAAAACAACACCGACACAGGTACTAACAATTTATTATTTGTAATACGTTTTCTTTGTTTCTTTTTTCTTCTCTCACATTTAATTAATTACATAGTAAATTAAATTTGCGTATTCAATTCTCTTCGTTTACCTACAACATTTTGCTTTTAATTTTCTTGGTATTAGGAATTTAATACTCGGTTTGTGCTTTAATGGATTTTTTTCTTTGAAAACTCATAAGGAGCTGACCCTTTCTTTTTATCTTTTTGAAGTGTGGAGTCAAATACTTTTGTAATGTAGTCTCTTCTTGTCTCACTTTTCTTATATAATGTGGAAAAACACAACAACTTCATATATATCCTTTCTATCTTTGTTTATCATCTAACGTTTTAGAGAAATTATTTAACTTTCCCTCTATGGATTTTTCTTCTTAGCTTCAACGGTGTGTTTCTAAAAGTTTATTTTCTTATATTTCATGTGTAAGGCTTTGGTTTAGTTCTAACTTTTTTTTTCTCTTTTTTTTTGCAGGTTTGACTTGGGAAAGGAAGAAATATAACCTAACCCTAGTCTGAGTTTTTTTAATTCTTGAAATTCAAGTGCAACAAGATGTTTGGTGATTGTCAACTATTTTCATCCATGGGGATGGGAGGAAATAATACTGTATCTTCCGACTCACTCTATTCTTCCTCAATTCCAAACCCTAATTTTAACTTCATGGCCATGGGAGGAAATAACTTACCTTTCAACATTTTTCCTCCCAATATCATTCCTGTAAGTTTTTCTTTTAATTATTCCCTTTATCACTTGCATGCATGATTTTTTAAATTTGATTTCCCCTTTTTGTTTTCAGAAAGAAGAAAATGGACTATTGAAAAGCAAAGAAGAAATGGAAAGTGGCTCAGGAAGTGAACATATTGAAGGAATGTCCGGAAATGAACTCGAACCCAAGCAGCAACAACAACAACCGGGCAAAAAGAAACGTTATCATCGGCACACTGTTCGCCAGATCCAAGAAATGGAGGCGTAAGATAGCCAATACTTTTTAATAATTTTGTTCCATTTTCAAGATCTTGATCAAGTAATTTTTTGGTTACTTAAATTTAGACTTATTTTCTAACGGAATAAGCTTAATTTATGTGATGTTTAGGTTATTTAAGGAATGCCCACATCCAGATGACAAGCAAAGGCTCAAACTAAGCCAAGACCTTGGCCTTAAACCACGTCAAGTCAAATTCTGGTTTCAAAACCGACGAACTCAAATGAAGGTGCGCATGTTAGCATAGTACCTGTGTAAAAATCAAATCTTTTACACGGTCCGTTATTTTTTTTTGCTTTTTACGCGGTAAACAGAAAACCCTATAAATGTTTTTTCCAGCTGTTAAATAATTAAACCTTCATGCATGGGGGGCAGATGCACGATTTCCCAAAATTTTTATTTACATACGTTAAAATTTGTCAAAGACCAAAAATGGCTGAAGAAAGAGTGTAGAATAGTGCACCATTACAATGAGAGCTGTAGAGAGTGACTACATTAACTACCGGGGTTGCTTTCACTTTCAATTGTATGTACTGTATTGTATGGCCAATACATTCCATTAATATGCGCCTGGCCCTAGTTGTTGAGTGCACAGTCGATCCCCCCTTTTCTCTGCAACATTGAGCTTCCATTAGGGGACACTATCTTTAATGCACCCCATTTAGGGTTATGGACATGAAAAAGAGAAAGACTTTCATTATTTATCTAAGTCTTAAATTGAATGATGTTAAAATTAGATCAAGAGCGATTTTACAGGTTTAATTGAATACATTGTTTTCGTCAAATTTTGTTACATAAGCTAAAAGGAAAAGACCAAGAATTATCGATGATAGCTTCAAAAATCTGTCGATTATCCTACTTATCAATAAAGTAGCAATGAATAATGAAAAAACTCTGTTAGCTACGGACTATTTAGTGATTGAATTTCATAGCTAATATATTCATGTTTTTAATAGTGAAAAAACGATAACAATGTGTACGGATTCTGAATACTAATTTTGTCTCTGGATTGACTTAAATGGCTCCATTATGTAAGACTATTAAGTTAGGGGGGGGGGGGGCAATTGTTTGCTCTTTTTTGTTGTTTGTTAATTGATTTTGGTAGTGCTAATAATTATTTAATGATATAGGCTCAACAAGACCGATCAGATAATGCTATACTTAGAGCTGAGAATGACAATTTAAAGAATGAGAATTATCGGCTGCAAGCAGCTCTACGCAGTATTATGTGTCCCACTTGTGGAGGTCCTGCAATGCTTGGAGAAATGGGATATGATGAGCAGCAGCTTCGCCTCGAAAATGCCCGTCTCAAAGAAGAGGTGTTTTTCCATTTTCCTAAATATTCTTTTTAGTTTTTTAATTCGTTTTTGGTTATTATTGGTATGAATATCTGAGTTTAAGTTATATAAATTGTCAATATTTTTCTTTTTTTGTGCTTTAAGTGCTTACTTGGACAAATTATATGCTTGCCAAGAATTCATATAGTGATATGCCCAAAACGAGGACAACTTAAATAGGCTAGTTTTTGTCAAAAAAGATTGAGGAAATTTTCTACAGATCTTACAGTATTCCTTATTTTATGTTAATTGCACAAACAAGTAATTTCAATTAAGTAACACCAAGTTCATTAAGATAAAAGAAGCATAAACGATTCAACAAATCTAGGATGTGTTGTTTACTTTAATATTTCATAAACTATAAAGGTATGTCTTGAAAATAGTATCCATCTGTCTAAATTTATATGATATATTATTCTTTTTACTCTATTTCTAAAAAAAAGTCATAATATTTCTATATTTAATACTAATAATTTAACTTCAAATTTCTCATTTTACCACTTTTACTGAGATTATTTATACACACAAATTTCTAAGGCTTATTTAATTCACAAGTTTCAAAAAATTTCTTCCTTTCTTAAATTTTTTGTCTATTTAAATATAGACACATAAATTGCGACAATGGAATGACAACTGAATTAAAAAGGAAAATATCGTCACCACACGCTTAATGAAATTGAATTAACAATGACTATTGACTGATTGAGTATGTACTATTCTTATGTTCATATAGCAAATTTATATGCACAATTTGCTCTTCAACCACTAGCTTATGTATTTCTCTTTTTCTTTGTAATTCTTGTACAGTTTGAGCGAGTATGTTATCTTGTATCTCAATACAATGGCCGGGGGCCAATGCAAGGACTAGGACCAACAACTCCACTTCTTCCTCCAACACTGGAACTCGACATGTCCATCAATAATTTCCCAAGGAAATTCGAGGACCAACCAATCGCGAATTGCAACGATATGGTTCCTGTTCCGTTACTCATGCCTGAAAACAACTCTCAATTCTCTGGTGGTCCAATGATCCCGGAAGAAGAAAAATCTCTTGCAATGGAACTCGCTCTTTCGTCGATGGACGAATTAGTTAAGATGTGCACAGCTGCTGACCCGCTTTGGATTCGGGCTAATGATTCTGGAAAAGAAGTGCTCAATGTGGAAGAATATTCTAGAATGTTTCCATGGCCTGTTGGGCTTAAGCAGAATAGCAGTGAACTTAGGATTGAAGCGACTCGTAGCAGTGCTGTTGTTATTATGAATAGCATTACTCTGGTTGATGCGTTCTTGGATGCAGTAAGTTAATACATTGACAGTATAATAGACATTTTACATTAATAGCTGATTGGTTATCATATTTACTAATTTTTGCATATTATAGAGATTTTTATGTCATTATTTTATAAGTAACTAGATTGTGTATTGCTTCTTCATGATATAGTAGGAGGGAGGGTTGCAAAATTGAAGCTATTCATTTACTACCATTTATCTTCTCAATTTACTAATACTGTCCTTTTTACCTTTTTTTTTTCTTTTCCAGAATAAATGTATAGAACTTTTCCCATCTATCATTTCAAGAGCCAAAACTATTCAAATTGTAACCTCAGGAGTTAATGGACATGCGAATGGTTCTCTTCAATTGGTAAGTACTTTTAAGAAAACAAGACTTAATTTTCATGTATTTATTATCTGTATAGATAGTCATAAATATCGGATTTTTGCTAAATTTTCCTATTGTTTCAGATGTTTATGGAAATGCAAGTTCTCACACCCTTAGTGTCTACACGAGAATGTTATTTCCTCCGTTATTGTCAGCAGAATGCGGAGGAAGGGAGTTGGGCAATAGCTGATTTTCCACTTGATAGTCTTCACAACAATTTCCCAGCTCCTTTCCCTTATTTCAAGAGAAGACCTTCTGGGTGCATCATTCAAGACATGCCCAATGGATACTCCAGGGTAAGTTTTAATTTCTTGTCTTCTTTTCTTCCCCATCTTTGTGTTACATTAGTGTACAATATTTACAGATAAAAGCATTTGATTATTGTGGAAAAGTTAATATACGTATAATGCAGTAATGATCAAGTACGACCCTCCAATTTTGAGTAGTGTTGTGATCAGGGGCTGAGCTATCCTTGTCCAAAGGGAGTCAATTTACACCCCTTTGCCAGAAAATTACGATGTGTAGATAGGTCAAAGAAATATTTTATGTATATAAACCAATATTGATTCCACTTGACACACTGTATATATACTTCTTTATAATTTGACCCATCTTAGTTAAATTCAGCTCCAACAATGTCTTTGACCTTAACACATTAAAAATTATTGAAGTAAAATGAATAATTGAAGTTAAATTTTTTGTTCTTCTTGAAAAAAATTACTAGGTTACATGGGTTGAACATGCTGAGGTTGAGGAAAATCCAGTAAATCAGGTATTTAATCACTTTGTAACTAGTGGTACCGCATTTGGAGCACAACGATGGTTAGCAATCTTGCAGCGACAATGTGAAAGGCTTGCTAGCCTTATGGCTAGAAATATATCTGACATTGGAGGTACTTAATCTATTTTTCAATTATATCATAATTTGATTCGGCCTTTTTGTACAAACAATTTCCTATTTGAACAACACGATTTTGTTAATTTGTGCAGTGATACCATCTCTAGAAGCGCGAAAGAGCTTGATGAATTTGGCACAAAGGATGATCAAAACGTTTTGTATGAACATTAGCACTTGTTGTGGGCAATCCTGGACAGCTCTTTCTGATTCTCTTGAAGACACCGTTCGAATTACTACTAGAAAAGTCACTGAACCAGGCCAACCCAATGGACTAATCCTTAGTGCAGTTTCAACTTTTTGGCTTCCATATAATCATTTCCAGGTGTTCGATCTCTTGAGGGATGAACGTCGAAGAGCTCAGGTAATTTGCATTTTTAAAGAACCCCAGTTTCACCCAGATTATTTGAGCAATTTGTGAGAATTAAGTTGATTTTGTCTATCTAATATTGCAGTTGGATGTGCTTTCAAATGGAAACTCATTGCATGAGGTTGCCCACATTGCAAATGGTTCTCATCCAGGGAATTGCATCTCACTTCTTCGCATTAATGTAAGTACATTATTTCACTTTGTTGAACAAATTATATGTAAATATCCGTTTTGGCCCTAAACTTTAATATAGGAATTAACACTCCCCACACTAAATTTATCTCATAAGTAGGCAATTAAAAACGGCAGTACTTGTAATTGTGAAATTAGTACTAGCTATTGCTTGAATTTAAGGTTGGTACTTCTGGACTGCCGACCTGTTTTTTCATTAATGAATAAACAATGTGGCATCTGAATTCAATCTCAATAGAACAAGGCTTGGTTTATGTAAAAAAATCCTTTGTCGAAATTAAGTTTTCTTGTGCTCAGGCTTTGGAATAATCTCTCTCGGTGTAAATTTCACAAATTGCAAACCTTTCACCGTATGTGATTGAAAATTAATCACTGTTGTGAAATTTCAATTTTTATAATGAAATTCCAAGAAATTTTCATGGAGCTTCAGTAGTGAAATTCTAAACTCTTATGACATTGGCTAAATTTCAAAGACAAGGCCGAAAAGTGACAGACTGACAGATAAATGATATTTCTTCATCTCTTATTATAATCGTGCTACAAGTTTTTCTGAAATTTCAAGACTCAAATTGTGCCGTACTTCAATATATTTTAATTAGGTCTATGATTTTTGAATTTCACACAGATGGCCAGCAATTCATCCCAGAGTGTAGAGCTAATGCTGCAAGAGAGCTGCACGGATGATTCCGCCAGCCTGGTGGTCTACACCACCGTGGACGTCGACGCCATCCAGCTAGCCATGAACGGGGAGGACCCGTCATGCATCCCTCTGCTTCCCTTAGGCTTTGTCATAACACCAGTTAATGCACAAAGCAATATTAACAACTGTGACACCAACATTTCCAGTAGTGAAGCTAATTCAGCCCAATCTTCCGAAAAGCGGAACTTGTCGTCAATCCAAGAATATTCAGGAGGCTGCCTACTAACCGTTGGATTACAAGTCCTCGCGAGCACAATCCCAACTGCAAAGCTCAATCTCTCTAGCGTCACTGCTATTAACCACCATTTATGCAACACTGTACAGCAAATCAATGCTGCACTTGCTGCTTTTTACCCCGCTCCTGCAGGGGTAACGGTACCATCACCACCACCACAACAACAACAACAACAATCAGAGTCCAAGCAAGCGGACGAAAACTCAAATTCCTAATTACCCAAAACCTCCCTCTAACAATTTATTTTTTGTAAGGGGAGGTTATGAGTAATTGGTGAAAAATGAGAAGCGGGGTAGGGTGTGGGGGTGGCAACATTAGGACTAGTAGTACTATTTGCATAGTAGGGATGTGGGGCCCATGCAAATGAAGGTTAATAGCCTGTGCATGTGCATGGCTGGACCCCAAGTAAATAAATGACAAGAGTCAGAAAGTAGTTGCTAGGTAGGTGGGAAAATCCAGTGAAATGATTGTTTGTGTCTCTGTGTGTGTGGCTTTCTTTTTGAATATGTTGTTGTGATGAGATTTTTGGGAAGTCAAGAACGAACCAGGTGAAATCCTTGGTGAATGGTGGGAAAATTACCCCACAAAAAGACTATGGTTCGGGTATTGACTTCTTGTTTTATGTCCCCCTAGCTCCCCCTACTAGTGATTTATTTTCGTGTTGTTGAGAAGAATTAGAGTTTGCAGCTGTTTCTGCAATGACACTAATTGTAGTAGTAAACATTAGTAAGATTTAATTACGAAGTAGTAGTACTCTGTTTATTACTCTGATCTTATTCCCTCTTATATATCTATCCTTTATTTTGGTGGATTGTTTTTTCATACTTCAATGACTATACTATCTTGCTAATACTAATGATTTGCCTTGTCTAAGGGATTTATGATTTTTGCTCTTCAAGAGTCTTCTTATATAGTTTACGTTTTGACTGGTATTTAGAGAGAATTATCTTTCTGCTGTATATCTTGACATGACTTGGGTACTATAAAAAAGATTTACCTCTTCCTAAATCTGAAAATAATTTAATTTAAAATTTTCATTTTATCCTTATTAAGAATTTTTTATTGCCCCGGTTGACCTCTCCGAAATTTCATAAAAAATATTTTTTAGAGATCCTCAATGACCAATCCTCGCATGAATATTGACTCATTCTTTCTAATACTAAGAGTTGTAGTTTAAAAAATTAGAATAATAACACAGTTATGATAAAATGTATAAAAAAAATACAAGCAATTTACATGGAATCATAAGAAATAAAGGTTGGGAATAAGAAAAAAGGAAATGAAAGATAAATAATATAAAATATATATATTTTTAAAAAATAAAAATAATTTAAAAGAAAAAATAAAAAAGAAGTTAAAATAGTAGAAATCAAAAGAAATTAAACTAGAACAAAAAAAAGTAACCCTTTAATTACACCTAATTCTCAATCTTCCTTGAAAATTAGAGAGTGTAATTACATCATCTCAACTACACCAAATTCTCACCTAACCAAGTAATTATTTGATCAAACAAACAAGTCAAACTGTGTAATTACACTCAATTTCAAATACATGGATGGCTTTCCAAACATGCTCTTAATTGAGATGAACGGAGAAGTAGATATATATTAGTCAGGTTATGTGTACATTTAGGGGTCGTTTGGTTGGGAACAAGTTATCCCGGGATTAATTATCCGTGAAAATTTATCCCGGAATTAGTTATTTCACCCTTCCACAGGGATAGAATAATACTATAATCCCAGGATAACTAATCCCGAGATTAGTTATAGCATGATTTTTTTCTCAACCAAACATGAGATAAACTAATCTTAAATTTAATTCCGGAATTAAATATCTCTTATCCCTCATACCAAACGAGTCCTTGATATAAAGAACTTGGACCCTTGTCTCTGATCAGTATAAACACGAGATATGTATGTGCTTGCATTTGGGATTCATAGCTTTCAATTTTTCATATTAATATGCCCCATGAACCAAACCAAGATCTCATTTTGGTGATAAATATTATTGAATTCATGTCATTTTCACTTTGTCTTGAACCGAGAGTCTCTCGAAAATAGTCGTTCTACCTATTAAGGTGAAGATAAAGTTTGTGTACACTCTACCTCCCCAAACTCCACGGTGTGAAATTTTTTTAATGGGTATGTTGTTGTCATATTCACTTCGGAATCCTTTGAAACTATCATATCCCTTTTGCATATTTGTCTGGTCCAAAAGTTTGCTGGACCGATTGAGACGTTTGTTAAATGACAATCTTTAAAGTGAAAAAGAAAGGGTAAATTAATCTTGGCAATAAGGAAACAGAGATAACTTTAAGAACCTTTTTAAAATGTCTATCTTTGAGAGGTGATTGGAAATGAGTATTTAATGAGTTAATTTCTTAAATGGTCATTAAATTTGAATAAAAGTTTAACTTGTCTCAAAAATTTAATTTAGCAATTTAACTTTAAAGACATTTATTTATCTCCCTATTTTTATTTAAGGGGGAATAAATACCACTCAAATATTGATGTGACAAAAAAAAGAAAGAAATCTAAGCACGTAAATTTCATAAAATTCAGGTGGGCCCACTGATATATGTAAAATAAAAAATAAAAAAAACAAAAAAATCTCCCCTCTCCCTCTTCCCCGTTGTTTCAAGCTCGTTACAATACTTCAAATCTCATCTTCTTTCTTTTTCCTTTTTTAATTCACCACTCTCCTTTCTTCTACTCAGATCCGGCCGGAAATATTACCGGACTTGAAGTTTCCGACTCATCTTCTCAGCACAAGACATGGCAACCTGTGAATGTACCTCACTCAAATACCCAGTTCTCAGGTGCACGTATAAGACTTAATTAAATAACTAAATGTCTTCTCTATATATTTGTCACTCACGTTGAAAACAAGTTAAAGGGGAAATTTATGTATTTAAACCAATCCATTTTTATACATAAAGAAATCTCTTAACCCATATATAAATAGAAAAATCTATTATTACCTAGGCACAATTTTTTTATCTGTATTTCTTGTTCAAACTAATATTTTTCATGTTTTATTGATATAATAGGAGAAAATACATAACCCCCTCCCCCTCCCTGAAACATGACCTTTTTAAAAAAAAAAATATACTGAGACTTTGCGGGGGTCCTAATGCCCCGTGAAGCAGGGAAAATAAATGCTTACATGATGGCGCGCTTGTTTTTGACCCGCGGGTCGAAGCGGAACACAACGTATTTGGTGATTTCTGGGTTAGATTAAGGAGTCATCATTTAATTATTTTACGGTGAATTATGACACCTAAACATTAACTAAATGCTGCAATATAACTCCAATTTTATGATATGCGAAACTAATAATATTCTAGGTAAGGGTTCTTGATTATCCTAAAGGAAAGGGGTTAGGCATCCCTTAAGATCCGCTAACTTGCGGTTATCCGGTCAAACTAAGGTTAATTATTGTATTAAGAAAAATGCATGTTTTAAAATATAAACTTAAAATGATGTTGCAAGTATTTAGTAAAAGGATGCATTTTGTACAAGTATGCATTTACATGGTATTAAAGAAAAATACATGTAAAGTAAAAAAAGTAGCATTTGTGACAATAATAAGGAGAAAAGCAAATTATTTATAATGCCAAAGAAGTAATTTTTGGAAATCATTTTGAGTTGCAAAATGCAAAAAAAAAAAGGATAAACTTTTGTATAATTAATAAAGCGAATAAAAGATGACCAAAGTTGTTTTGAAAATCTTGAATATGCACGACGAGCCTAAAAATAAATGAACTAGCAGAGGATTTCTAATTTTGCACTAACCGAGCCTACAAATAAATAAACTAGCGACGAGTTTTAAACTACCCTATTAATTATCCATTCATAGCCTAATTATTCTAAATATCCTAACAATCATACAAACATTAAGTAATTATTACATGCCCAAAAAATAGAAATAACGGAATTAAAGAGTAATAATAAAAGGGAACTAAGTCGGATGACGATGTCATCTAGCCTTATTTGTTTTGAAATTCCGAGGTTGGAGAATGCAATGAATGTGGATGCGGGTCTTCGTTTGACAATGATCATGATGAGTCTCATAACGAAACTCTTCGTAGCTCCCGATGCATTTCATGTAAATAAAGAAAAGAAAAGGATTAGTATATGAAACGTGGAAATATATATAAGAAAATGTAAACAAATAATTTGTGAAGAATAATATACCATATGACCCAAAGGACTTCTCATGTTAACATGGAGGCGCTTTGCACTTTAGACGAGCAAGGATGATTGTAACAGCTGCTGGTAAGTAAGACCAGCACACAAGACTGGCCAAATAACTTCTTAGGGGGCAACCCTTTCAGACACAGAAAAATGGCGGATAAATTAAGCATAGGTGATCATTTACATACCATATGTTGGTCTTAGGACATCTCAGAATGAGGCATAGTTACCAGGTACATCTATAAGCTTAAATTACATGACAAAACAGATGTTGCTTCTTAATCAAACACAATCAAGGACCAACTTCATAAAGGAATAAATGGAAAACCAGTACCCAACCAATCACAATCAAGTCAAAATGCAAAGTTCATTCAAATTAGGCTAAGGGTGCTAGGTTTCAGTCATACTTCACATTAAGCTCAAGAATGTTTGCATAGATAGGGAGGGGCATAACATGCTTGACAAGATAAACAAACTGGCACAGTGATACACATGCCTTTTATCCCACCCGATGACTCTTTTATTTTAAAGCAAATGATGAGCAAATAATCCAGGAGAAAATAATAAGATGCCAACACACACAGGAGGATACCCATCATTTCAATACAAACAATAAAGCTAAGTAGGTGACTAAGTTCAGGTTTCAGATCTCAGATATAAGTAAAATATGCAAACAGGTTATATACAGAGGCAGAAAAAAAGGGGAGAAATGTTTATGGTATACTGTATGATTTTGAAAGAGTGGGCCTAAACCAAACACTTTGGCAAATGGGTCTGATTCATAAAACAAAAGAGTCATAGTCACACATTATTCTAGGCTATAGACTTCTAATCAATGCAAGGATCATGATATAAAGAACATACAGTTTTGACCAATTGCAAACAAGACACTCATAGGGAGCTTAACTCATTAATCTTAAAAATATACACATACTCTTAACAGAACAAGCTGGACAGGCAGACTCCTATATAGATTGAAATTGTAATCAAAATCACAGAAATAAAGTAGACTTAATAGGTGCAGTGAATTGATCCCAACATCATGTAGACCATGAGGACAGACAGGTAAGGCATTAAATATAACTTCAGAGACATTATATTATTATTATGTATGCATTTAACACTTAGTCAAGTAAAACAAATATGTAGTTAGCTTGGGCAGTCATATAGATTTAGAAAAGGTAAATAAGTAACCACTAAAAGGAAACATTTCCAAGGGTGTATAGTATTTTCAACTAGACTAAGCATACATGATCCTATTCATGCCACATTATCCAGCATGATGACACTCAACCAAACAAAGCAGTCACATAATTACTGATAGGCATACAGACTCACAAAAGAGGACAAATACATAGCCAACTCAAGTAGACATATCAGACAAAGGGATGACCAGACAACCATTAAAGACAGCATTTCAGAGAGGCATGGGAAATTTAGTCTAAACTAAACACAAGAATATATCATTTGTCAGGCATGATAAGAAATGACACTGCATACAAGGTAGTATATGGTCAAAGATGGTTCTCAAACATGTTAACAAGTTGGCTAGCATATCATAATTAACAAACAGACCAAATCTATTTGGAGAATGAACTAGTTAAAAGAACTCAATAAGGTAAGCATGTTTCACATTCTTTAATTCTAACATGATCAAACATCATCCAGAGACCAACATATACACACTCAAAGCTTTTCATCACATCTTTGCTATCTTAAAATCATTAACATGCTGGTAGTCTTGCTATTAAGGGCCCAAAGCTTATGCTTATCCTACACTACTTTTAAATCATAGAAAGGGACATGTCAATATGTTACCAACATATCAGGCCAAACCCTTAGCCAATATACATCATGCTTCCACTAAACTAATACAAGATATATTTCATTATACTAAATGAAATACTAATCCTGAACTTAATACAACATATCTGAGCATGAATAGTTAATTAAATAACTTAATAATCATCATAAAACATTTAACCAAACAAATCATAATCCCTCTAAATATGTACTGAATCAACATATACATCATATAATACTACATATGAGTTTAAACATGTACATAGCAGGCAGAACATACCTAAATTAATTAAAGACAGTTTAACGAACATTGTTTAGGCACAACAATACGAAATATCAACATTATCAGATAATCGATAATAAAACACATAAATATGCTAAACTAAAACTGAGAGGAATTGAGTTTACCTTCTCCGGGCAGCGAACCGAGGCGTCGTCTCGAATCGTCGAGTCCGCTCGGAGAAGTGTGTTTATGCGATTGAACAGAAAATGAGCATGAGTGTTTTGTGGTTGTGTCGAGCCAGAACTGAGAGTAAAAGAAAATATTTTTTTCGGAATCGAAACTTGTTCCAAATGACTTGTGAGAATGAAAAATAGTCCCTTTCTTATGTCTCAAAATCCCTTTTTTTTTGTCTCCAAATCCCCCCCCCCTTCAACAACCCACAAAGGGTTCTATTTATATCCCCAATCGAGACTTTAATGGCTGAGGTTTGAATTATGATATCAAAACAAAGATTGAAAATGTGACGATCTCTTTTCATTTCGAAAACCGAGATGATAATGAAGGGGTACGGGTTTATGCTCTTACCCACCGAGTTATTGAAGGTGTTCTAGAGGTCCACTGTAGCATGCATGCTTTGCAGGTAGATCTGACTAGGATGAGCTATTTAAAGCTCTGGAGTTTTGCGAAAAATGGGAAAAATGGGACTGTGCGATGTGCGGGCTCGACGGTTGAGGGGACATGGTGGCAGTGGTATGGTGAGGGTGTTTGTCTGGCGGGTAAAAGGGGCGACGGTGTGAAAGACCACTGGTTTTTGGAGAGGGGTGTCTGGCTTTTGGGTATTAGGTTTGGGGACGACCTCTTGAGGCATGGGTCGGTGAGAGGTGGTGGGTAGGTTGGTGGTGTCAGGCGGCGGTGTCGGCATAGGGTGCGGCGACGTAGGAGTAGGGGCGTAGGGGTGTGCGACGAGTTGACCGAAAGATGGGAGGGTTTTTGTTTTAAAATTTTTAGGGTTGTGTTTGGGTTTTGGGATGGAATGGATGATGGGTTAATGGGAGTGGCTATTGGGCCACGGTCTTGGGTCGAGGGGTTTGGAGATAATGGAAATAAAGGGGAATGGGTTTGGGTATTGGGCCGATTAGGGTTGGGCTTTGGTGGGTTTGGGTTGTCCGATTGGGTTGCGGAAATGAGGGGTTCGTTTGGGCTGTGATTTGTGGTGGGTTGATATTGTTTTGGGTGAGGGGAATAAAATGGGGAGTTGGTTAAAATATAAAAGGATTTATTATTAGAAATGCTTTGAAGAGATGTAAATTATTTAAAATAAGGTATAATGATGTGATAATAATAAAACATAATATTTGCGAAATGTTTAAAATGCTCAAAACGGAAAATGCGATGTCGTTTTGCGAAAAAATAGAATAGCATAGAATATTAGGGTAAAATTATGATCATGTTTTAAAAAGGAAAATGGTTGTAGAAAATACGAATAATAATAATGATAATAATAATAATAATATTGAGAATAATAATATATGTGTATATATATATATGCCTATATGTATATATATTAAAATATTTTTTGAGGTGTCAAAAATATCTAAAATTGCTAATAAATCGAAAAAGATGGGACAAAATTGGGTGTCAACTCATGATACCTCTCTAAGGTCAAAATTCATATTTATCTTTTTCCTCATTGTTTTTGACATTTTTCCTTATTTGTTGTGCAAAGAAATCTGTTGAAAAAAATACATATACCCTTATTTATCTTCTCTCATTATTACTAAAAAATTTCTTTAATTAAACGTTTACACTAATTTATTCCAAACCGTTTACTAATTTTATTTGTAACCGGTTACTCATTCTTCACGACTTCTTTGGCACCTCTCTGAATTCATACCCTCTCTTATATTCTTATTCAAGATGACTAAGATTTGACAAAACAGGGATATTCCATGGTTAAGGTACTATTATGACTATTCTTTGGTAAAGTTTTCCTTCTCTCAGTTTTACTTCTAATAAGAACGAAAAGAAATTTCATGGGCATCGAAAGCATAACGGAGATAAGAAGAAGGGAATGTGAGTGTGTTCATATATCTCTTCTATTCTTTGATATTCTTTCTCAAAGATTTTCTTAAAAATATATGTTGATATTTCGTGTAAGTGTAACCATGAATGCAATAAGGTTTTGGGATATTTTCCTTTAATATTTCCTCTGTGCAACTTTCCTTTTGTTGGTCTTGATTGTCATATACTCCATAACATATTTAAGCGAGGGAAAATTTTGAGTTGCTTTAGTATCATCGAGGGTTGTTATGGATGAATATCATCAGTTCAACTTAATTAGAGATTTCTGGTTCGAGTATTGGAATGAAAAAAAATTGTAATAGGAAGTATTTTCCTCTTTAATGGATCTTATGCTCGGAATTCGAATTAGCCAAGACAGTATATAAGAAATCGAACATCAAATGAGATTTTAAAAAAGTTTGTTTTATAGCTAATACATGTAGAACATTTTTAAAGTTGCGAGAAACGCGGATATATTCTTATTAGCGAATATTCTCCGAATATTCACAGTATATTTTGTAATTATGATAGATGTATATTTAAGGTAACTTAAGATTCTTATTGTATTAGAAATCAATCATTTAAGGTAAGTTAGGATTCTTATTGTATTAGGAATCAACCTCTGTACAACTATATATATTGTGATTAATGAAAGGAACCCCGAAGGAAAATTATTCCAATCTTACATGGTATCAAGAGCCAAACCCTAATCCGTATTCTTCTCTATTCTTTTCCTCTCGGCCGACCACCACCCAAAATTTTCTTTTCCCTTTCTATCGACCGGCGGCAACAATATTTCCACCATGTCTCGCCATACTTTCCCCATTAATTCCAGTTCATCCACTGGCACCCTTGACAACCCCCCTCAACGTTCATTGTCTTCTTTTCATCCGGCATTCGCCGTTAACAACATCAAGAATTTTATCCCTATAATTCTTGACCAAGAAGACTGTCAATATTCCATGTCGATAAAACTGTTCTATATTCATGCATGTGCGTACAATGTGCTCGACCATATTGATGATTTTGTTCCTCGTCCAACCGATGTTGCAGACTCGACATGGCGTCGCCTTGACGCTATCGTCAAACAGTGGATCTACGACACCATCTCTAAAGACTTGTTGTGCACTATCATGAAAACAGGTGCTACGTCACGTGAACTTTGGGTATGGCTAGAAGAAATTTTTCAGGATAATAAAAACACTCGGGCCGTGTATTTGGAAGAGCAGTTCAACAATACACGTCTCAAGAATTTTAACATGTCCGAATATTGTAAACAACTGAAACTCATAACCGACCAACTTTCCAACGTCGGGACTTCTGTTTCAGAAACCAAGATGGTACTTCAACTAGTTGCTGGTTTACCGAAAGGTGAATATGATACACTTGCAACGATGATTCAACAGGCCGACCCCCTCCCAAGTTTCAACAAAGCATGTTCACAACTTTTGTTAGAAGAGACCCGCCGTGTTAAATAAGAGGAGCACAATCACAAGGCATTAGCCATTGACGGCATGACACCACCGGCGGCCAACACCACCCAGCCACCACCGCAAGACCACCATCAGCAGTAGCCCAGCGGCGGAGGGCGTGGTGTCAGAGGCCGCGGTAAGGGCAACCGAAACCAGCAGCTAGGCCCAACCTTTGCTCCCTATCTCCCGTGGCCTGGACAACAACAACAGTGGCCCAATCAAGGGAACTGGGCCTCGCCTGCATGCCTCTACCCAACTGTAGGGGCCGGCCCAAAGAAGCATGGGCACTGTGTTTTGGGCCACGCCAGCCCAAAGCAGTGCACTCCACCACCCACACACAGCAAGCCCACTTGTCTTCGGCCACTCCACATCCGTAATCCAGCAGCCTGGCCCCCACTAATTTGGGCCAGGCCTTCAACACACTGAACCTTCAACAGCCCGATGATAATTGGTACATGGACACCGGAGCCACATCTCATCTCACCCGGTCGTCAGGTAATTTGTCTCAAACGCATCGGTTAAAGTGTCCTCAATTTATTACTGTTGACAATGATCACCGCATTCCAATTGAAGGTTGCGGTAACACACATACCAAACATCTCCACTCACCTTTCTCCCTAAATCATGTCCTCTACACACCTAACATCATTAAAAACTTAATCTCTGTTAGAAAATTCACTCGCAATAATTCTGTGTCTGTTGAATTTGACCCTATTGGTTTTTCTGTGAAGGATCTCAATACGGGAAAATTTTTTACGCGCTGCAATAGTGTGGGAGACCTCTACCCGCTTGGCAAACATATTCGTCTTCCATTTATGTCATCCAACAGTGTTACTTTTTCTCCATTTGATATTGTTCATGCTGATTTGTGGACATCTCCGGTTGTTAGTTCCTTGGGTCACAAATTTTATCAAGTATTCTTAGATGATTTTTCACACTTTGTCTGGATTTACCCATTGAAGTTCAAATCTGAAGTTTTTGCCAAGTTCCTTGAATTTCAAAAATTCATTAAAACACAGTTTGAAAAATCCATTAAAGCTTTCCAATGTGATAATGGACGTGAATATAATAACTCGGCATTTCATAATTTCTGCTCTAAACAAGGCATGGTTTTCCGTTTTTCCTGTCCATACACTTCCTCCAAAAACGGCAAGGCTGAACGAATCATACGTACCATCAATAACATGGTTCGTACCCTGCTATTTCATGCCAGTCTTCCACCACCATTCTGGGTCTATGCTGTTAAAATGGTAGAGTACCTCCTTAATATTTTACCAACCAACACTCTCCAAAATATGACCCCCACCGAAATCTTATACCGTGGGTTCCCATCCTATGACCAACATCGCATATTCGGGTGCCTGTGCTACCCCAACCTGGCCTCTACAGCACCCCACAAACTAGCACCACGTACCACGCCCTATGTCTTCGTTGGTTTCTCACTTAAACATCGGGGTTACCTGTACTATGACATAGCCACTCGTAAAATCATTGTCTCACGTCACATTTGACGAGGAGAACTATCCATTTTCAAATCTCCAAAAATTTCAACCCACAGATTACACATTTCTCGATGAGTCTACTCTGTCCCCCATGGTCCAGTCGATGTACCACCAGCCCACACAACAGTTCACTGCCCCGACAGACACTGCTCCAGCAGCTCCGTCGACTGCTGTCCGGCGACGTCTCCTACCAGGCACCACCTAGCTCTTGATCGAACCTTTCATTGATCGACCCCCCACTGTCTCCTACTCGACCAGGCATCGCCCCGAGCCTAACCACCACCCAGCCAGAACCCGCAAGCTAGCCTCCTCAAACCACTGAAAAAATACTGCTGCCTACCCACCACATGGAGACTCGTGCCCAACACGGGATTTTCAAACCCAAGGTTCACTTCAAGCTCTCCACACAAACCTTATCACCCATTCCAAAAAATCCAAAACTAGCCAAACTGGACCCTAATTGGAATGCGGCCGTGTGCGAGGATTTTAATGCTGTAACCAAGTAGAACACTTGGGATTTGGTACCTAGACCAGACGGTGTGAATGTTATCCGGTGTATGTGGCTATTTCGTCACAAGTTCAGAGACAGTGGTGACTTGGAACGGTATAAGGCAAGACTGGTTGCCAATGACACTAATTAGCAGGAGGGTATTGATTGTGGTGAGACATTCAGTCCGATTGTTAAACCGACTACTATTCAGAATGTTCTTAGTATTTCTATGAGCATGCATTGGCCGATTTATCAGCTTGATGTCAAGAATGCATTTCTTCATGGGGATTTGAAGGAAACTGTGTACATGCATCAGCCCCTGGCTTTGTTCATCCTGTAGTTCCGCAGTTTGTACGTCGTCTCAGGAAGTCATTGTATGGCTTGAAACAGGCATCCCGCGCTTGGTATGATCGTTTTGCTAGGTATATTATGCAGATCGAATTTATATGTAGCAGGTGTGATAACTCTCTCTTCACTTTTCATCGAGGTATCAGTACTGCTTATTTGATATTATATGTGGATGACATTGTCCTTACTGCCTCATCTGACGGTTTGAAGAATGAAATCATTGCTCTACTCAAAACTGAATTTGCTATGACTGACAAGCTGAGTTATTTCTTGGGTATATCAGTGACCAGATCTGCAGCTACTATGTTTTTGTGTCAGCGCAAATATGTAGAAGAGATAGTGTATATGCTAAGATAGCAAATTGTAAAATTATGCCAACTTCGGTTGACTCGAAATCCAAGCTCAGTGCCAATGAGTGTGCGCCAGTTTCTGATCCCACTCTATATCAGAGTCTTGCAGGTGCCCTTCAGTATCTTACATTCACTAGGCCTGACATTGCATATGCCGTTCAGCAGGTGTGTCTGTTTATGCACGACCCTCGAGAGTCCTATTTTGCGGCCTTCAAACGTATTATCAGATACGTTAAGGGCACACTGGACTTTGGACTACATCTCTACCCCTCTGCCCCAACCAAGTTACTCTCCTACACGGATGCAGATTGGGAAGGATGCCCGGACACATGTCGCTCCACCTCAGGCTACTGTGTATTTCTTGGGGATAATCTTATTTCATGGTCCGCCAAGCGGTAGGCCACGCTATCGCGTTCGAGTGCTGAAGTAGAGTATCATGGAGTTGCTGAGCTCTGTTGGCTCCGAAATTTTCTTTTGGAGCTCTAGTGTCCACTGCAAAAGGCGTCTATAGTCTATTGTGACAACATATCTGCCATCTATATGCCGCACAATCCGGTCCAACATCAGCGGACTAAGCATATTGAGATGGATATCCACTTTGTCCGAGAGAAGGTCGCCCTTGGTCATGTCAAAATATTACACGTGCCTTCCTCCATCAGTATGTAGATATTTTCACAAAGGGACTACCAAGACAGCTCTTCACCGACTTCCGATCCAGCCTTAGCGTTCGGCCTCCTCCCGCTCCGACTGAGGGGGAGTATTAGCGAATATTCTCTAAATATTCACAGTATATTTTGTAATTATGATAGATGCATATTTAAGGTAACTTAGGATTCTTATTGTATTAGGAATCAACCATTTAAGGTAAGTTATGATTCTTATTGTATTAGTAATCAACCTCTCTACAACTATATATATTGTGATTAATAAAAGGAATCCCGAAGGAAAATTATTCCAATCTTACAATTCTCTATATCTTTTATAATTGTGGGCATAGACAGGGTGAATTAACACCTCTCTTTGGCCAAGAAACTCGTTTATTTTTTTTATCTTTTTTTTCCTTGCCTTTTCTCATTATTTTTCTGCTTATCTTAATTTTTAAAAAGTCTAAAAATGTTTCATAATATTCAATTAAAGGGAAAGACAGTTACCCAATAAAATAAAAGTTGGGAAGAGGTTACTCTTCAAAACGTTTTTATCATCTTCCTCTTATTTACATGAACCCGTAAATGTAGTTAAAAGTTATGTTTCATCTTCTGCAGATAAAATGAATTACTAGCCTCTTCTCTCCCCAAAATGACCTATTCTTAACCAACGTATTCGTTGGCACAAAAATATCGGTGAAATCTCCCTCATTGAGATGCCGGTAGAAGCAGAGCAATGCAGAGGAGGCTGAGCGACTCCTTCCAATGAAAGTAGCAGAAGAGGTGCGGATAAGATTGTAAGATCAAGAACAACGACATCTAGGGCATTCTACATTTTACATGAGAGAAATAAGCACAAGGCAGGCCCGAAACATACTATTCTTTTTGTATATATAACATTCAAGATGATTGTTGAGTAATAGTAGTCTATGTTGATGTGACTCTTCAAAAAAGTCGACGAGCACGTGTCAGATACTCCAAAATAGTGTCTTTTTTAAGGATTCAACAAGGATGATGCAATATTTTTTGAGAGTCCGGGCAAACCAGAATAATAATGGTTACCAAAACTGAATTTAACTGATTGACGTGTGACTATGAAATACAGAGGCGAGCTAGAATTTAGAGGTTATGGGTGCTGAATTTTCCACCTAATCCATAGTTTAACAGTCGAACCGCTCGCACAACATCAGGCCACCGTCGGCCAACAACCTCCATCGGACTATTGCCAACTGTAATAAATTATGGAGACTTTAAATGATACACTTGGGAAAGATTACCTGCGGACCGGGTGAGGTGAGATGAGACACCGGAGTCCATATACCAATTTTCGTTGGGGTGTTGCATACTCATACTGCTGAATGTCTGACCCAAGTCGGTGGGGATTTGATTGAAGGGCTGCTGTGGGAACTGGGCCTAAGACATGCATGAGAAGCCTTAAGAGCTTGCATCCTCGCTCAGGCAGTGTCGCGATCATGCTCTATCTGAACTACCCACTCTCCCATCAACTGACGAGCCTGGGACATAATTCGAAAGGTCTTCTCCCTGGCAGCCAAAGCTTGCTTAGCATCCTTCCATCTTCCCTCCAAGACGATCCTCTACTTAAGAAGATCTTTGTGCTAGACTCGAAGCTAAGCAACCTCCTCCCGGAGGTGGCAGTTCTCCTCTGACAACCTCTCCACATTCTAGGAGGACGAATGCACATTTCTAAAACGCTCAATGGCAGAAGAGACGACAGCATACCCCTGAAAAGTTAAGAAAAGTGAATTTAGTATACACATTTGCATTAATAATAGAGGATATGGTAAAAATGACCAGAATTACCTGAAGAAAGATGTCCGAAAGATGGGCTAAAAATGCTTCCAAGCTGAGATCAGAACCAATGGTAGTTGGCGGAGGAACAAAAGGGCTCGTGCCCGCATCTCCACTTTCTATGCTCGGGGGTTAACCACTGCTGGTCCCTGGCTCCCTAACAACTTCGGTCGATATGACCCCCGCATCTCCGGATGGTGCGGCTCATTCCCCATCATCCTCCACGAGAACCACACTCTTCACATCCTCCATCTCGGGTTCATTAAATTAGCGGCACGTCCTCACACGCAGACTGATCCCGGAGGTGGATGCCTCGGTATCCCTTAGAAGCTCTCGCTTCCTGCTGGACTTGGCTTCTGCGGTGGCTTTGGCAATACAAGCCCGAGCCTCATCTTGGGTGGGCACCTTTTTGGCTGAACCCCCTCTAGCAGGGAGGCCTTCGAAGAGAATAGTAGAAAAATACGTTAGGACAAAACATAAATGCGCAAACAGTTAATAATGCAAAAGAATCTCACCATGGCTTTTGCCCTTCCATTCTTTGGCGAAAAGGGCCCTCCATATATGTTCGGTACCCTAGGAGGCTCGAAATAAGCCTATCACCCAACCAAAAATGTCATGTAATGGCTCAGGGGCCGCTACAAAGATAAGAGACAAATCGGTCAAAGAAAAACCTGAAGTATGGGGAAGAAAAAGTTACTCACGAGTGTTGTTCCAGTGCTTTGGAAGAGGGTTGAAGTTGGTTCCCTGAAGACAGCTGGTAGGAATCATCACGAATCGATCATACCACCCCCGGTCATGATCATCCTCGACATTTGTGATAAGGCCCTGGAGCCCCTGAAAGCAAAGTTAATTTTCCCCCGCGAAGTATCTGGGGGGAATAAATGAGGATCAAGTGATCCAAAGTAAATGAGAGATGGACTAGATCTGCCAGTTGACTATTCTCCATGCTTGCGGGGCTAGCTACCCCTGATAGATGCCATATCTTCGGCAGAAGGCCTCCATCACCCGGTGGATTTGGAGGCCAAAACCAAGCGACATCCCAGGGATGTGCTTATTAATGTCGATGTTGAACGGAGGGGGAAAACATCGACGTCCAAGCCCCATCTGCAATCGATACGGTCTTGGGGGATGATGGAATCATCGATTAATGAGATCATGTCCTCCACGAATTCGAGGCAAAGGTATGCACGAAAATCCCTCTCAAAATAGAAATTGAGAGGGATGATCTCAAAAGCAGTAGAGCCTAGATCTATGACTTGAATAACGTTGGATGATAACGGTTGAAGGCGGGACGAACCTAACTCTGCCCTCATTCTTGCAAGGTTCAGGTCGTCAGAAGTACCAGATATAGATGAAGAAAAAGTAGACATTTTTTTAAGGAAAGAAGTGAAAGAAACAAGGAACTGAAATTGCAATAAGGAGGTTGAAAATGAAAGTAAGGAAAAATGATCGGGGTTGTCGGTTTATATAGCCAAAGGAATAATCATTGTTCTTGGAAATCGGAGAGGCATGCCTTATCAGTAAACATCAATCGGTTTCTCAAAACAGGCGCCGTCGATTGAGTGACTGAGTACATTTAATGATCAACTGACGAAACGTCTGACAGTGAAAATATGTGACATTTTGGTTCCCGCAAAAAGGTCATTTTTGAAAAGGCGTGCAGACTCTTCCACTTCCCGGTTCTTTGAGTTCAAGAGTCTCGAAAAATGGAGGACTATCTGTGTTGGGTAGGAAGACATCCGGAGGCATTAAACGTATATGAGAAGTTTCGTGGTTCCGGAAGCTCTAACGGATCTCCACAGTTGTCCTCCACTCCCAACAACCCCGTCACCTTAGTTTTCATAAATCAGAGTGCCGCGGGGCGCATGAGTGTAGTGACGTCAGTATGCTCAAGTCGCCATAACTCTCTAGGGTCATAATAGTCTAAGTTTAGTCTTATATATGCAAGACTTAGAAGAGAAGAAAACCACATTGTATTCTCTCTAAGCACACACTTGTGACTCAGATCTCTCTCAAGCTAATACACTATTCTCAGCTTTGGCTTTTATTCGATTCATAGTTTATTTTCAAATCTAACATACTATTTTTCTTTACTTGCTTATTCTTACTAGCATTTTAATACCATACATCCGTAATCTAAATATCAATCCCGGACTCAATCAAGAGGGTTTCCGGATCGGATACGACCTACTTGTCTTTAAACCCTTGAATATAAATCTCTAACTGCGTTTTTGGTAGAAATTAAGACAACAAAACTTTTAAAGAGATTTAACGTGGTGATATTTTTCTGATAAAATACTAAGCCTAAGGATACATAACATCCCAAGGATATCTATTTTTTTCTTTTTCCTGACATCTAAATTCTAATAGAAACTTTCTCTAATAGTTTAATGCATTTGGATCTTTTAGCTAACAAAGGGAAAGCAATGTAAATACAACCTTGTTAGTGTGGCTACATTTTCATCCCAACTATATTATGAAGAATATCAAAATGAAGACAGATGCGTTGTCAAAGGATCTAGTGATGGAAATAGTTCTATTAATTCCAAGATTTACATTCTTACAGTTAATTGCCCTTTCTCATGTACACTGTGAAGAAACTACAACTCATCTATTACTAGATGACTACCAAGTTTCAGTTATTCTTTTCTCCTTCAAACTGTTAACAAGTAAAGTGATTTAAGACATCAGATTCCAAAAGAACTGTTCTTCTCTATCACACAAAGCTGAAGAAGAAGTTGCACCATTCTCCAAACACTCCAATTTTGGAAACTTATCATTTGTGTAGAACACAAACTCATTTTGCGTACTTAATTGTGCTTGTTTCTTCATGTTATTCTCTTCACTCTCTTCAGAATCAGTGCTCGAATTCTTCTCAACGAGCTCTTGAAACATGGAGGACCGAAACAAAAGGCTCAGAGCAGTAGGCGAGGTTGATTTCTTGCAAGGACTAATTAAGGGCATTTTTCTTTCTATAGGTTCCTGGCTTTGTGGTATAGCATACAGTTTTTCAGTATTGGTGGTGAAATAATTGGGGTTAAACGAGTATGAAGAGTCGTTTATCGGATTAGTCATATCATTAGTTTTATTAATTTGTATAGGCTGATTTTCTGATGTTAAATCTTGGGATGTCATTTGAGAATTGGGACTTGGTTTTAGCCATCTAATGTATGTGTTCATGTTGAAGTTAGTCATCGTGTTAGTTCCCCTGTATTCAATTGCAGCAATGTCATAAGCTAGAGCTGCCTCTTCTTGCGTACCTATAAAAATATCTCGTGTTAGATCCAATTTGAATGCATTCTTGACTTGATCAGAAATTAGTTAAAGGGGGTGAAATCACTTACTGTAAGTACCTAAGTATAGATATTTGTTACCAAAACCTCGTGCGATTCTTGCTTCCCATCTGTTATTGTGATGATGCCTGAAATTAAGTAAATTCAAAGGATCTTTGTTAGTTATGAACAAAAAGGTTGTAAAGGACTGGCAATATCTACTGATCGACTAGTTAATTTATTTACCTTGCAACTCCTCTATACTTAGATACACCTCTGGAAAAACCACTGCTTCTTCTGTACAAAAAGAACAAGATTTGGTTATGGAAAAGATTTATTGATTTTGAGGTGTAAATTCTGGTAATTGATAATTTTAATGAACGTGGACCTTCTTAAAGAGGCTAAATGCTCTTCCTTTGACATATTTTGCATGATTTCTATTTCCTTCTCATAACCAGATATCTGCATATTAAGCAGAATTGGAACAATATGTTTATATTAAATTGCAAAAAGAATGAAACTCGATAAAAGTACGAGCTATTCTGAGGTGAATATCATACCGCAAAATTGGTGAAAGTTGATGTGCCCCAGTATTTGATTGCAGCCAAATCATAAGTTCTTGCTGCTGATTCTTCTTCGTCGTAAGCTCCTGCTCATTTAACACATACATAAAAATCTGCTAGCACATCATATGACAAAATTTGCTTTTTAGCACAAGTTATTAGTAGTACTCACCTAGATAGACTTGTTTTCCCTTCTTTTTCTGAGTAACATTCCAAGAAGCCTTATCCCACAAATGAGCTTCATATCGCCCTGTCCATCGATGCCTAAAATTCAATTATTTTATCAAATTTTAGCTTTCTAAATCAACCCCACAAGAAAAAATTGAACTTATGAACATGTTTAAGTAGTACCTGCTAACACCTCTGAATCTTGAACTTCTCTTCACAGTAGGAGTTTGTACAATGCTATTCTGATTAGCTTTCGATGAGTCCAATTTTTGGCGATTGTTATTATCATTCACTATAACTGCAGCAGGAGGAGATTTTCGTCGCCTTTTAACACATTTATTAACTGGAATATCATAATCAGGCATACACAAGCTTCTTCTTCCAGGGTTTACCATCTCACATTTAACAGTACTTGCATTCATCTCCAATATTGTATTGTGCAAAAGAGAGATTATTAATTCTTCTAATGCTTTGCTACACTACAGGTTATCAGTATATATATAAAAACAACAAAACTTTTGTCTTCTACTTTGATGTCGATCATTTCTATAGTTACAAATTTAAATTGCTATGGTTTAATTCCAGGATTCAAAATATAAATAAATTACTGAACTCTCTTTATCCACGTACAACTTCTGTCGCTAAACAACAAAAAATTATCACTAATCCTATTTAACAACGGATAATAAAAAAATCCTATTAGATACGAGCTAGATTTAGCAACGTTTTTTTAAAGCTAATTTTTGTCTTTTTTATAGTGAATAAAAGAAAATCCGACACTTTCAAGGTTCTGCCAAAGACTTTAAAGCCACTTAAAAGTAGACTAAACAACAATTCTCCCCGTATAGTTCTATATAGTAACTATTAATATTCCCATAATGAGCCCTTTGTCTTAACTCTTATTGAAAGAAATAATCCCCTTGATTATTTTCATTAATTGAAAGGCTATATATACAAGTTACATATTACCATAATAGGAGAATCCTATTCCTATCTATTTCTAAAACCTTATTCTACCATAATTCTAACTATACAATTATGGTAAGTGTATAACACTAATTAAGGTAACCTTTACACAACAATCTACTACAAATATATATACCATATATACAATATTGTTTTGTAATTAATCTGGCCGAGAATGGGCTGAGCCTTCTTTGGGCATTCTTTGAGAGCCCACTCTTTGGGTGCCTTTGGTTGGCCTCTGCCGAGAGGCCCATTGGCGGGTTGCCTCTCGCGCCCGATTCTTTGCATCGCTTTAGTCCATCAATATACATGTGATATACACTGCTGTATATTCGTGTATATCACATGTATATTGCTTTGTTTAACACACCCACTTGAGTCATAGCGGGCGGTTTTCGAATCTTGAGATCGCCCTAAAATCTTCAAAGAGAACATTGGTAGACTCTTTGTAAAGATGTCTGCAATTTGATAACGAGACGGGACATGACATACGCGAACTTGACCCTTTGCAACCTTTTCACGGACAAAGTGAATGTCCATTTCGATATGCTTGGTGCGCTGGTGTTGAACTGGGTTACCTGAAAGGTAGATGTCACTAATGTTATCGCAATATACCAAGGTTGCCTTCTGAATGGGACAATGAAGCTCCAAAATCAAATTACGTAGCCAACATGACTCGGAGACCACATTCGCTACCCCTCGATATTCTGCCTCTGCACTGGAGCGTGACAGAGTTGCTTGACGTTTTGCCGACCATGAGACCAAGTTGTTGCCAAGGAACATACAGTAGCCAGAAGTCGACCGTCTGGTGTCGGGACAACCACCCCAATCAGCATCCGTATAAGAGACAAATGTGGATGTAGATGAAGGATACAAGTGCAACCCATAGTCCAATGTCCCCTAGATATACCGAATGATGCATTTTATTGCATTCATGTGTTCAACTCTGGGGTCATGCATGAATAAACACACCTGCTGAACCGCATACGTAATATCTGGTATGGTAAATGTAAGATACTGAAGGGCCCCTGCAAGACTGCGATAGCGGGTCGGGTCCTCGTATGGTGCACTTGCTGCGGCACTCAGCTTTGGGTTTGTATCAACCGGTGTGGAAGTGGACTTACAGGATGACATCCCAGCCCTCTCGATGATCTCAGCAGCATACTTCCGTTGAGACAGAAACAAGCCACCTGAATGACGCTTGACAGCAATCCCCAAAAAATAACTCAACGGCCCTAAGTCCTTCATAGAAAATTCAGAACTGAGCATGGCCATGATAGACTGGCGTAAAGTATCGGAGGAGGCAGTCAAGACGATATCATCCACATACAACAGAATATAGGCCAATGACGAACCGCGGCAGTAGATGAACAATGAATGATCTGACCTGCTGTGAGTGAAACTAATAGTCGAAACAAAATCAGCAAATCGTGTATACCAGGCCCGTGGAGACTGCTTAAGCCCATATAGTGATTTCTTCAACAAACAAACATGATGAGGGCGGTTGGGATCCCTGAAACCCAACGGCTGATGCATATAGACTGTTTCTTTGAAATCACCATGTAGAAAAACATTCTTGACATCCAACTGATGGATTGACCAAGTCTTTGAAAGAGCCAAGCTAAGCACAGTGCGAATGGTAGCCGGTTTGACCACCGGACTAAACGTCTCACCACAATCAATACCAACCTGCTGAGTCTTACCATCACCAACAAGTCGCGCCTTATGTCGAGCAAAGGACTCATCTGAATTCTCCTTATGAGCAAAAATTCACATAGACATGATAATATTAAGACCATATGGACGGGGCACCAACTCCCACGTCTTATTATCAATAAGAGCATTATATTCATCAGTCATAGCAATTTTCCAATTAGGGTCATTTAATGCGGACACAGGATTGCGGGGCAAGGGGAATTTAGAGACATCAGAATGTAAATTAAAATGTCTTTTAGGTGTAAAAATACCCCGCTGACTACGAGTGACCGGTCTATGACTCGAGGAAGAATTGAGGGAATTTTGGGAATTTTCTGGGCTCGGGACGGGTGGCGGCGACGATGGGCTCTTGGCCTAAATCGTAGATCTTGGGCTCGGTTTACGGACCAGGTTCAGGTGGGCTGGGCAGGCCCAATTCTGGAGCTGTTCGATGGTCACTTCTTTGGATGTGGCGATCTTGTGGGGCGGTAGTGTGGGCCATTGGAGGATTTTGAGTACGGGAGATGTCCAAAAAATTCCGAATAATATACGAGGATATTTGGTCATCCAAAAAATTATACGACTTAGGTTCGGGAGTATGAAATTTCGTAAATGGGAATTGAGTTTCATAAAAAATGACATGGTGATTGATTATGATTTTCTTGGAGGATAAATCAAAACACTTATAACCACGATGATTCGACAGATAACTCAAAAACACACATGGGGTAGATCGAGCCTGAAGTTTGTTAATTGTGATGGATGAGAATAACGGATAACACAAGCACCCAAAAATCCGAAGGTGAGAATAAGACGGGTTTTTATTATACAGGATTTTTAGGGGGGACGAATATGTCAGACCTTTAGAAGGAATTATGTTAAGAAGATATGTAGTCATTTGTAGAGCATGATGCCAAAAATATGGAGGTATGGAGGCATGTATTAGGAGAGTTCGGACAATGTTATTTATGGAACGAATTTTGCGTTCGGCTTTCCCATTTTGTGAAGATGTATGAGGACATGAAAAATGAAAATTTATCCCATTAGTAGCACAAAATTCTCGAAACTCCCTATTGTCATACTCTTTCCCATTATCACATTGAATATTTTTTATTTCTCTTTCGAATTGAGTACGAATGAACGCTCTAAATTTGATGAAGACGGAAAACACTTGTGATTTATTCGCAATTGGAAACGTCCACAAAAATCTAGAATAATCATCTAAAAAGAGAACATAATATCGATGACCCATTGAACTAAGAACATGAGATGTCCATAAGTCGCTATGAATAATGTCAAATGACATAGAAGTATGAGAATTGGATTCTACAAATGGAAACTTAACAATTTTTCCTAATGAACAAGACTGACAAATTGGAGTACGACTCGTACCCTTACAAGAAATATAGCTATTTTTATCTAAAGCTGATAAAATAGAAGATCCCGGATGACCCAGACGAGCATGCCACATGGAAGGAGAGATGGCTGCAAAGTCAAGGCAAGGCCGGACTCGATGGATGAAACCGGCATGATAGGATACAGATCCCCTACTATCACACCTCATGAGATGACTCTCCGTCTTGAAATCCTTCACAGAGAAACCGAAAGGATCAAATTCAATGTAAATAGAATTGTCATTTGTGAACTTTCGGACAGATACTAAATTTTTAATCAATTTAGGAGCATGTAAAGTATTTTTCAAGAGGAGGGGTGGATTGGGGGGAGACAACGTTTTCTGACCATACCCTAGAATTGGAATAGAATTGCCATTACCAACAATTATTCCCCGAGGGGTGCTCAAATTGGAATAAGATGAGAGAGTACCTGATTCGGAAGTCATGTGAGTAGTGGCCCCGGTGTCCATGTACCAATTTGGGTCCGGTTGAGTCAATCCCAACGTGTGCATCGCAGCCTCGATATCGGTCTGAGTGGGGCCTGCTGCATGATGGGCTTGCGGAGGTCTGGGCCCAAGGACTCATGGCCGTCTTTGAACCGGGTCAGAATCGCTTGTGGTTGCCGTTCTTTGGGCCATCGGCGATGGGCCGCCAATCTAGGTATTGGGCCTGGGCGTTGGCGACCCACCGGCCGGAGGCTTCTTTGAAGGGTGCGGGTGCCACTGCCATTGGCCCCACTGCTGGGCCCATGGTGGTGGTGGGCCACTGTACCCTGGATGGGACCCACCGCCTGTTTGTTGATCACCGGAACCGCCACCAGAACTGCCTCGTTTGCCCCCGCGATTTTTGTTATTTTTGCGATTATTCTTGCCGCCACCATTATTATGGTTTTGGCCCGAATTATTAACAAAACCCGAAGGACTAGGAGAGGATGCCACCATGACAACTGGGCTTGCTCCGGTAGCCGCCTTTTTAGCCAAACCGGCTTCTTCCAACGTCAGCATGGAGCGGGCTTGATGAAAGTCGGGAATAGGGTTGCTTTGGGGAAGGAGAGTTCCAACACCATTATAGACCTCCGAAAGACTGGCAACCAACTGTAGAACTAGACGATTATTTGTTACTGGTGCGCCAACATTACGGAGTTGATCCGCCATTTCCTTTAGTTTCTTGCAATATGCAGAAACGTTCGGAAATACGTCCATTCGAACGAGAGAGAATTCCTGCTCGAGTGTGACGACACGGGAATGTTGGTTGTCTTGGAATATGTCACGCAATCTATTTCATGCAGCCATGGCCATGGTATATGGCTCCATAATCGTCTGTAGAAGGTCCACTGAAATAGTGGCGTATATCCACCAAAAAACGATAGCATCAAGTGTAATCCATAACTCAGGATCCTCCGCAGGAAGGGGTCTAGCGGGAGGAAGGATGTGATGAAGAACTTGATAAGATATAGCGTGAATTTTAAACAACTCCGCCCACGTTGCATATTGAACGTTTTCCATCTCAAGGACAATAGGGACACTTAGCTTGATATTGGAAACCGTGAGGGCAGGGTGAAAATTGTTCTTAGACATATTGAAAGAACAAAGAAGGAAGTTAAATTTAAGAGAGGTTTTTGAGAGCGGAAGACAAAATTTTGGAGAGAAAAACCCGAGGGGGGGGGTGTTCTCGGCCACAAGGCAAAAGTTGAGAGAAAAACTTTTGTGTAGACCTAGTCTCTTGATACCATGAAAGAAATAATCCCCTTGATTATTTTCATTAATTGAAAGACTATATATACAAGTTACATATTACCATAATAGGAGAATCCTATTCCTATTCTATTTCTAAAACCTTATTCTACCATAATTCTAACTATACAATTATGGTAAGTGCATAACACTAATTAAGGTAACTTTTACACTACAATATACTACAAATATATATACCATATATACAATATTGTTTTGTAATTAATCTGGCCGAGAATGGGCTGAGCCCATTGCTGGGCATTCTTTGAGAGCCCATCTTTGGTCAGCCTGGTCGGGCCTCTCGAGAGGCCCAACAAAGAATCGCCTCTCAGACTGCCCAGCTTGTCGACTGCTTTAGTCCATCAATATACATGTGATATACACTGCTGTATATTCAGTGTATATCACATGTATATTGCTTTGTTTAACACTTATGTATAAATTCCACTTTTGAGAGATTCTTCTCTTGGATTTAATTAAAGAAGGAAATACTCTCATATTTTAACAAAATTTCCTACTTTCTTTGATGGACAATTTGTTTGGGATAATAAAGAAAATGAGACAAAAAGGAGAAGAATAAACCAAAAGTATGTAATCCTCTAAGATGAATTCAAAGCAAACAAGTAAATACTTCATCTGTCTTAATTTATGTGATATACTTTTATTGAACACAAAGTTTAAGAAATAAAGAATATGTTGTCTAAAACAAGTACAACATACTCAGTGAAATCCCACAACGTGAGGTTTGGGAATGATAGAGTGTACGCAGACCTTACCTATGATATTTATATGATTATAAATTATCTCATTAAGAATAAAATGAAAAATTTAAAATTAAATTATTTTATAGAAATTTATCATTTTTTGAGCACAGATTAAAAATAAAAACACATCACATAAGTTGACACAAGAGGATAATAAAATTTTGAAGAAGTCAAAAACAAGTCATCCACTTTTGTCTTTGCCTTATAGCTGTTTTGTTTTCTCTAATAAATCCATTTTCAGAATTTGTCTTCTGCTAATAATTCGACAAATGATTAAGTTGTTAATTACCCTTTGTTTTTAGCTGTTTCCTAGGATTCTTCGTTATTTTGAAGATCCACTTGGCTTTATTTGTCTTTGAGCTGTTCGAGTTGTGAAATTGAAGTATGTTCCAACCACGGAATTAAGTTTATTAATCGTTATTTACTATGAAGTGGACCTTATATTATTCTCTCAAAACTACATGGTTACAATTTTTTTTTAGTGTTTATGTTGTTGACATGATGATAGTGAAATGTTATTAAGATATCATTTTTTCAGTATTTTGTATATAGGTCAATGCATTGAAGATCGTTCTGTTTTTAAGCTGATCGCTTTTACTACTAAAGTTTAATAATTAGTTTATACCAATATAGTCATTACTGCATAGTACGTATTTATTTAACGATAAATAATCGAGTTTAATTTGTATCTACAGTAAGTGTAACAATGTTTTACTGAAAGGTTATTTAAAAGAAAATTACAAATAACTATTGTAGTAATAATAACTATCATCTAATAAATTGAGAAATAGAATATATAACATGCTATAAATATCATCTAATAAGTTGAGAAATAGAATATATAACATGCTATAATGGGTTAAACTACTACTATATAGTACGAGTATAATCTTTTCATATTATTGATGTACGTGTTGGAAATTTATTAATGTGGAATTAAGTTTATCCCATTATTTATGACTCGAACAATAGGGCACCGCACGTCGGAAATATCATTTCCACACACGTGCAATCTTAGTGCCAAGTATCGTAAATTTCGTTAATGAAAGAGATATTGGTACGTAAGTGAAATGCTTGAGACATAGAATGATGGATGGTTGTTTGCTAAATGACATGTGTTCCACGTTGATAAACGAAGGAAGAATTGTGCGAAGTGTAAGATGGTACGGGTCGAAAAAGGGCCACGGAGCTGAGAAGGGCCGTGGCGCCCCCTTGCAGCGCCGCGGCGCCGGAGTGGCAGTAAGGTTTGTGTTGAATTAGCGCCGCGGCGCTAATGTGGCAGAGCCGCGGCGCTTCATTGGTAGTGACTGCTCGATGGAATCCCAAAAGTTTTGGTTGTTGAAGGGGTTTCAATGGCATTGAATCCACCAAATAATGGCCATTACTTAGACCATTATGGTGCTGCATTACTTGGGGGTTAAATGTCATTCATTACATGGCAATTGATTGCCATTGTGGGGCATTTGGAAGGACCATCTTGCACACCTATAAATTGAGGCCTTTGGCTCAATTCAGTAGATGAAGAAAAACAATATACATACAAGTATACAATACCACAAAGAGATCAGATTTTCCTGATATCAATCCTTCTCTTAGCAATCTTCATTATTCGTGTTCTTCGCTGAGATCATTTGTGTAGGCTTTGCACACTTGATAGTTTGTTGTTTCATCTTGGGAGACTATTGTCCACACTTCCGTGAAGCCTATATACGGGGGCAATCTTGTCTTAAAGACAGAGAGTCATCTCTTGACTTAGCCGGTGGTGTTGTGTCTATTTAATTGATTGCTAAGTGTTTCAGATATAAACTTAACAGACGAAGGACTCTAACCGTTCGTATTCTCAGCGGATCTACAAAGCAGAAGAGTAGCAGTTCATGTTCTTGTATTTCCGAATACAAGTTCTATATTTGAAGTTTCATTAAAGATCAGGATATTGACAACTTATTGTTGTTCTCATTGTTGTTTATCATTTCGATCACTGTAATAGTTATTTACTATTCCCATTGTTGCTTTACATATTCCAATAGTTTTAAGATAAGACTTGTATTAGTGATTCGAAAGATGTTGGTCGACAAGTGTGTGACCAAATCTGGCTGTGATTTTCTTCTTGAAAACAGTTTTGCTAACAGTTCAAACAACAACCATGCTTTCAAGATTTGTCCTAGTTATGGTTTTTTCTTTGACGACAGTTACAAGTCTGTTTCCGTCAAAGGTGGGATCTCTGGATATGATGCTGAGCTTTAAGATACTGCTGATAGTCATGCTAGTACGACTAAAGATCAAGGACGAGTTGGTGTCACCGCTCCCGAGGGTGGTGGAAACAAGCGCCCACGAGAGGCTGAGGATGTCAACTGGGACAAGAGGAGAAGGCTGAAGATGATGTTCTATCATATAGCAAATTCCTATATCTGTCCTAGACAGAGGATCCGAATTATGGTAAGGAGGATATGGACACTCAGTCTAACTGAAGTGGGCTAGAATCCAAAAGGTCTAAGTTAATAATCCTTCCTTATCTATATATGTGTTTGGTTAATATCTGAATAAAGGTGTGTAAAGCAAGGCTGAGAATATGAAAGTGTTTTCATTAAAAACTTATATTCCCTACACTCTAAAATCAGATATTGAATCTCCTTCCTTCCCGGTTAAAGATTGGACTATTGTAAACAAAACTTAAAAGATCCGTTCTTTTGGGTGTAATTATTAAAAGTGTGTAAAGTATGTTCGCACATACAAAGGATAGAGATCCACTTAATGTACGAAAACTGTTACCACTCTTAAGTAAGCGCCAGAGATTTTCCTGGGCACTAATCACAAGGGAAGAAGACTAAAAGATAATGGCTTATCTTAAGACGTTGAACCTGTCACACTATCTGACAGAAGATCATTCATTTTATAGAATGATATTGGACACTCAGTCGTACAAAACCTACATGCAACTGGAGTGGGCCAGAATACATTTGATATGATGATATTGAACACTCAGTCGTACAAAGTCTACGGGCGACTGGAGTGGACCAGAATTCATTTGACAGAAAAGTAATGGACACCTAGTGAGGTGGGCCAGAGTTTCCAGGTCTTAAATGATCTGAAGGCCAAAAGAAAGGCAGAAAAGAAATTGGACACTCAGTCTGCCTAAGCAACTGGAGTGGGCCAGAGTATCCAGATCACATATGATCTGGTTACGCCCTAACCACGGGCAAGAGGTTATTTATGTAAAGCAACGCCACATCTAAAGTAGAAGGGGTTGTCCTCAATAGGACTTCAGGGAATGAGATTACTCTAAAATAAGGTGATACATGTCTCAAACTTGGTTTAAGGGACGTTGTTGGTCAAGGTGGTTTGAGACTAGTCCAACAGGTCTGTAATAACTAAGAATGGTACAGTATGTCTGTAGCTAAATGAATGATATATTTGTAATCCGTGCATCTATGCCAACATAGATTAAGACACGTTAAATAGAAAGTCATTCAAAAGCTAACGAAGTTGATATTGTTGCCTTCTGTCGACATAAACCCTCAAAATGAATGTGAGGTAGGCGAAGAGGTAAAATCACCTTTCCAAGTTTCGTCAAAGGAAAAGCGAAAGAAGCACCGCTCCTCTAGAACTTAGTCACACCTTTATGGGTGATTTGAAGTTTATACAATATAGAGGGGGGAGACAAGTATTTTGTGACATTCATTGATGATGGTACAACGTATTGCATCCTTTGTTTGTTGAAAAACAAAGATGAAGCTGTTGAAGAAGATAAGCGCTACAAAGCAGTAGTTGAAAATCAACTAAGCCTACGGATTGAGGAATTCATAGTGATAGAGGGGGAGAATGTCAAGCATCAAACGACTATTCATTTCTCACCTCAGTCTAACGGTTTTAGCCAAGCACAAAGTCGTACGCCCAAAATATATGGGGCAATGTGATCCTTACCGCTAATGCGATTCTCAACAGAACTACGCATAAGGATAAGGATAACCCTCCGTGTGAAACATGGAAAGGATCTCACATATAAATGCCGTGATATGGGGTGGTTTGGTAGAAGTTGGAATACAAAAACAGGTCAAGTTGGACCTAAGACTGTAGATTGCATATCCACTGGATCTGCAAATAACAGTAGTGTTTATCGCCTCTTGGTGTCAAAGAATGCTGAATTCTTTGAGGATAACTTTTCTTGAGAAGGAAAAAAAAGTAATTGCTCGAGGTTAACAAGAACCCGCGAGGGCCTGACTGTCCGGAACTAGACGTTCCGTATCTACAAGACTCGGAAGTTGCTGACTATCAAAAACTTAATATTCCAGATCTACAGAACTCAGGGATTCTAGATGTTGAACCGAGATGGAGCAAAGAGGGGACAAAGACTTGTTCCAGGCCTTCTAGCTTGTATGGTTGAGAATGAACCATGGACAATTAACAGAGAATTGTCATCTCCAGAAGCGCTGCTTTGGAAAGAAGCTACAGAGAGAAATAGATTCCATCATATAGAACCATACTTGTGTAATGGTTGACCTTCCTCCGGGAAAAGAACCTTTGGGTTGTAAAAGTGGATACTCAAAAGTGAGTACAAAGTAGATGGATCTACCGACGAGTATAAGGCCTCGGCTACTTGTACATATGTTCCCCTGTGAATAGCTTAACATCTAGGGCCATTGCAGTCTTGCGTGACATGGATGTTGAAACAGCCTTCCTAACCGGAGAGTTGGAAGGGGAGGATCAGAGTTGATTTGTTGGACTGTTGGGCTTCTTCCTGAACTTTCATTTTGGTCCCTGAAATGTTTACATTTTGGTCCTGGAAGTTTCAGTTAAAATAGAAATAATGAATCTGACAACAGAAACATTGACTCTGAAGTTAGAAAGCCAACAGTTGGAAAATCAACAGTCTGAAAGTGGAAGTCATATTGAAACAAAAGTCTCAATATGAAAGATATGGGTATCACATATGACATTTTAGGAATTGGGATTTCTAAGACATCTAACGGACTGGTCTAACTCCAAACTCATTTGTGAGATAGTTGACAGTCTCGTTAAAACCACCAATGGATATGAATCATATGACTGATTGGAATCATGGTGCACCCGTATACAAGGAGCGATATATGCAGGTCATATGTAGTTCAATGTATTGTACACACTACAACCGACCTGGTATCGGCCTACAAAGCAGATCAGTTGAACGAAGGTTCACTCGTGATTCTAGAAATGATCGATAGAAGGCGTTAAGTCGGATATGATGATATCTGAAATATTCGTTTATCTACGGATTATGATATTCTGGATGTCTAGCGGTCCTGGGAGAACACAGTGATGCAAACTGGACATCAGATATGAAGAACACCAAAGCCATAAGTAAATGTGTATGGTGGATCTTGGAAAATCCTCTAAGCAAACTTGCATCGACCGATTTATAATAAAATCGAAGTTTATCTCTTTAAACAAAACATGAAAGAAGTTGAGTAACTTCACGACTCCTTAGATGATGTCCCTTATTGGGAGAAACCCGTGCCTTCAGCAGTTATACACTGTGGCTAGCCAGTCAGCTTCAGGAAGGGCACGGATGACGATGTCTGGACATATCTGTCAGATATGTCGGAGACATGAGACCGTATGACAATTGATCATCACGGGTGTCACTTTCTTGATTACTAATCAAATGATATAGCGGACCCTTTAACTAAGGGACTACCCAAAGATCAAGAGTTCTGTCTGTCTAGGGGAATGGGCTTAAAAACCCAAACAATACGAACTTTTGCGGTGGTAACCCAACCATACTGACTGGAGATCCCAAGAACTTGGTTCAATAGGAAAACTAAGCTGCAAAAGGTTCAATTGAGCGCTTCTGTGGAAGCAAGAACACTTCAGATTATGATTTCTGTTAAGAAACATGAATCCAAAGTCATTCCCGCGATAGACATTAAAGTGCTACATGCATGGTGGGTAAAGGTTAAGCTTCCAAACCTTTAACGATCCTCAAATGGTTGAGGTTAAGGTTGCAGAAACTTTTAATGATTCCTAACACTTGTGAAATGGGGTATAGCAGGATACCTTGTAGGAAATCACCTATTTAAGTGCGAGGACAGACCGCCGCAAGAGAACGCACTTAAGAATCCAAGTGTGTCCACGACCACAACGGACATAACAAAAGGAGAAACGAATAAAAGGGAGTTATTGTGTTGGTACCGTTGTCTTGGCTTACATTAAACACTGACGGTTCAAGACATCACGTTCATGCCACAGTAAGTAAGTCCGATGGTATTCAACTAGGGAAGGTTCAAAGCGTAAACCACCTCTCCTGATGCAATATCTTTTCGCTGTAAGATTGCTGAAAGTAGGCACATTGTGTGTGCGCCAAAATCTCTTTCAAGAGGGGATTGTTGGAAATTTACTAATGTGGAATTAAGTTTATCCCATTATTTATGACTCGAACAATTGGGCCCCGCACGTCGAAAATATCATTTTCACACACGTACAATCTTAGTGCCAAGTATCGTAAATTTCGTTAATGATAGAGATATTGGTACGTAAGTGAAATATTTGAAACATAGAATGATGGATGGTTATTTGCTAAATGACATGTGTTCCACGTTGGTAAACGAAGGAAGGATTGTGCGAAGTGTAAGATGGTACGGGATGAAAAAGGGCCGCGGCGCCGGAGTGGCAGTAAGTTCTGTGTTGAATTAGCATCGCGGCGCTTCATTGGCAGTAACTGCTCGACGGAATCCCAAAATTTTTGGCTGTTGAGGGGGTTTCAATGGCATTGAATCCACCCAATAATGACCATTACTTAGACCATTATGTTGCTGCATTACTTGGGGGTTAAATGTCTTCCATTACATGACAATTGATTGTCATTGTTGGGCATTTGGATGGGCCATCTTGCACACATATAAATTGAGGCATTTGGCTCAATTCTATAGATGAAGAAAAACAATATACATACAAGTATACAACACCACAAAGAGATCAGATTTTCCTGATATCAATCATTCTCTTAGCAATCTTCATTATTCGAGTTCTTCGCTGAGATCATTTGTGTAGACTTTGCACACTTGATAGTTTGTTGTTTCATCTTGGGAGACTATTGTCCACACTTCCGTAAAGCCTATATACGGGGTCAATCTTGTCTTAAAGACAGAGAGTCATCTCTCGACTCAGCCGGTGGTGTTGTGTCTATTTAATTGGTTGCTAAGTGTTTTAGGTATAAACTTAACAGAAGAAGGACTCTAACCGTTCGTATTTTCAGCGGATCTACAGAGCAGAAAGTAGCAGTTCATGTTCTTGTATTTCCGAATACAAGTTCTATATTTGAAGTTTAATTAAAGATCAAGATATTGACAACTTGTTGTTGTTCTCATTGTTGTTTATCCTTTCGATCACTGTAATAGTTATTTACTATTCCCGTTGTTGCTTTATATATTCCAACAGTACGTATATAACTTAATTGCTAGTAAAAGTATGCAATTTGTCATGATTTTTTTTACGTATATAAACTAAACTTTGTTGGGTTACAAAGGATTTGCAAGAAACGGAAATTACAAGTAACTGCTTATGTAAGAATTGAAATTACAATTCAACTAGAAAACTGAAAATCACAATATAACAACAAAATTGAAATTACAATATTTGTTAAACAAGAAGAGGAACGCTTTGATTTTCTTTGAGTCGAGTGTGACACTCATCCTTAAGACAATATTGCCCCGTATGTATCCTTTATAATGCTCGGACAATTCGTCTCCCAAGATAAAACAACAATGAAACAATTGAGCAAAGGAAACTCAAGAGCTACCGTGAAGAATATTGAATAATGAAATGATGCTAGGAATAGGAAGAACTGATTTTCTGGTTGTATATTTTCGTGTATTTTTCTGTATTGAGTGCTGGACGTTTCTGTTCTTGTCTGCCGAAATTCTAAATTTCTGGAAACTTCAGGGACCAAACTGTACATCTGAAAGAATTCTGGTCCAAACTGTACATCTGAAACTTCTGGGATCAAGGCGTATACGGAAAAGTTCTCGGCCCAAAAAGATAATATCGAAGGCAGTGAACCTGAATCGGACGGCAAGCGGCGGCGGCAGCGTGTGGTCTTTCCTCGAACCGAAGCACATCTAGGTCCTCCCTCCTTTAAACACATGGGATACCCCTTGGGGTCCCAAACCCCAAACCAATTTCGAGTCTTATATACACAACAATTCTTTCTTCCTCTACCGATGAGGGAGAATTGAACACAACACCACACTTTTCATGCTTCAAACACCTCACTTCGTGAACCAATATCTCTTTCATTTCTCAATGAAATTTGACGATTCTTGGCCCTAAGGTTATCTACGTACTTAGTACATCATGCATGAGTGAAGAACCGGATTCTCCAACATACGTAACACTAGTGTTTAAGCCGTTAAAGTTGGTCGGTCGCAACTCCCGCCAAAGGCTAATTTCCAACAAACTTCACTGTAATTTGCTAACTAAGTAGGAGCTTATGACGAAGAAGAATCTGCAGCAGCAGGAGCTTAATATTGTACAATCAAGTATCTATACTTAGGTACTTATATTTAAGTGTTTTCACCCCCTTTGATTTCTTTCAAGTTCTCATCAAAATGAGTTTTTGTTTTACACAGTCTAATTTGGAGAATGGTACTTCTTGTTCAGCTTTGTGCCATAGAGCAGGACAGTCCCTTTGGTTTGTGATGTCTTAAATCACTTTGCTTGTTAACAATTCTAATGTAAGAATTTGAAGGAGAAATGAATAATTGAAACTAATTGGAAGCTTGTTTCATGCTGCAAACCACAAAATGACCATATCGCAATTAGAATTGGAAAAGAAACCACAAGGGACAGTGCGCGAGAATTTTAACAATGACAAAACTGAAGTAATAAAGACAATTTCAAGCAAAGCTTAATTTCAATATTTCATGTATCATAGACATCCAGGCTGATTTTGGTGAAGAATTTGATGATGAGGGAGATAGTTATCGTGACTATCATCTAAGTTTTTAGGACCCGAAATTGAGTTGTGCAACCAATAAACATTCGGAACTTGGTTCACAGAGATGTTTTAACAATCGGAACTTGGTTCTCATAATGCATTGTTTGGTTGATCGTATAAGAAAAATATATACCTGAATAACTTATCCGATGTTTAGTTGGCAGTATTAAAATAAACTCGCAATGCGAGAATCTATGTATTGTTTTTTTTTATGAAATAAAAAAGTGTATTAACAAAAAAATCTCATACATAATTGTCCTATATTGTTTGAGTTCGAACCTCGGAACTGAATCGTCTTTGATAGCCCACACCAATGGTAAGAGTTATCCCATACCCAAAGTAGAACTTATTTACCCGAATCCATTAATTGGCCCAAAAACAGATACTGCCGTTCTAAGCGGGAAACAAAAGGAATTAACAATTACATACGGCTCTCAAATTAGACGATGGCTTAGTTTTGCTGTTGAAAGAAAAGTGGAACATGTTGTATTCTTGTCCTGTTACTGTCCACTAATTCACACATTCCCAGAATCTTTCTGCACCTGTTCGTTGTTGATAACATTGCATTTGAAATATTGTGAATTTAATGAAGTGGTCATAGCATGGAAGTCTCTAAAGAGAATAAAGCTGGAGTGTGTGAGGTTAAACGATGATGAAATTTTGAACTTACTAGCTGGCTGTCCTGCATTGGAAACGACGGAATTATATGATGATGGGGCGTTTTCATCGCGTGGAAATTAATTCTTCAAAATTCAAGAGACTGAATTTGAATTGGAAATTTTTGCCCCATATCTTCAACATTTAGAGATTTCAGGAGAAATTGATGATCTCGAGTGTAGGCTTGTAGATGTGTCCTCCTTGGTCAATGCTAAGCTTACTTTCAGCATTAAATGTATCCAAAATGGCGGAGTTGTTGATGATGAGGAAGACAGTTTTCATGACTATATCCAAGATTTTCTACAAAAGTTGAGTTGTGCAACTGAGCTAACAATCGGATCTTGGTTCATAGAGGTTTGTTTTTAACTCAAAAGTCCTTTAGTGTACTTGTTTGTATTAAACCTCATTACTGCACTGCGTAGTTATGTTGTACATAACTTTTGTATTTCAGCACTCAGTGCTGTCAAGTTATTGTAATTACCTTACCTTTCTAAGAAACTCAACAGTGCTTGTTTTCTGAGATTGATTTTTAGCACAGTTGCAGAATCTAAACATTTTACAATTGAGAACCTTTTGGACAAATTTCACTACAGCTGCATTGGACACTTGTATTGGACACTTGTACTTTGAAATCATCAATTTCCATAAGGCTGACCTGCATTTGGTCATTAATTTCTCTGTCTCCAGTGTGATAATTTATACTGCAACTTTGAAGAAGATATTATTGATCTGCCGAGTTGGATTTCAAGCATTGCCTTTCCCAGCCTCAAGAATGTTAAGATTGCCAACTCCCTCAAGGTGTGTTTGAAGGAGGATTTCAGATGGGGTGTGAAGGTGAATTTAAGATCGAGCTTTGACAAGCTTGCTGAACTTTCAGAAGTTTTAGAGAAGTTTGTATCATATCAAAGAGAAGTAAGTGCGAGAGTTGTTTAATGAGCTGTGAGTCCAAATATTTATTTCAATTGGCTGAGCCCAAGATCCTCCACCAATTCCATCGTTATCTTCCAAGAGTGAGCTTTCCATGACTAGACTACAAATTGATAAGCTGCTCATGCTCATGCAAATCTGAATCTTTAACTTCTTTATGTAACTGATTACTATTCTTTTGAATTTACCCTTATGGCATACCAAATGTTATGGTAGCTTAGTTTCTCATGAAGCTTTTGTTCGTTGCATTTTAGATGTTGTGCACTGTGCATTGATATTTTCTTGCAACTCTTGTGTCCTGGACCTATTAACATGAGCAGATCTACAAGCCACCTTTTTAATGATAATTAACATCATGAAATAATGCTGTGTTTTGCTACCTTGCTTTGTGAATAGCATCAAGATCTATAATTGTGAAACATTTCCCTTTTTGGTCGATTTTGTGGATGAAAGAGGCCTACATTGTTTACCTCAAAATAATATTTAGCAGTTGTGATAGAGGCTTACGATGCTGTTGAATCTTTTTATTTGATGTTAAGATCATTGTAAGAATGTTTAAATCTATTCATTTGATTCGTTCGAAACCTCCATTCTTTTTGCCTGCGACAGCTTACAAGGGCTTGTAAAAGATTTGTAAAAAAATAGTTTGTTTCTGTTCTGAACAACGGTTTTGGTTTGGTTGAACATAGTAGAAATTCATTAAGGATGATAAAGGACCAATTGAAGTGAGCTTTGCAAAAGTGCGGTATTTAAATCAAAGTATATTTCTGTTGATTCTTGCTTACAATTTCAGAACTAGTTTGTTAGACCTCAACATACGATTTGAAAATTTTGCATTATATTCAATATCATTAATACCTAGCTTCATTTCTTTGTTCTAGCCATGAATGGAAAAAAGTTCGTGTTGCCACAAATTTTTGTCTAAGGTACTAACAGGCTGAAGAGATGCACATATGGGATAATAAATATTGTTCACTACTCAGATTCTAAAAGCATCGACGTGTGCCCCAATAATCCCAAGACACAAAGAGAGGGTACAGTCCAACTTGTTTTGGCTGTATACCTAGCTCGAACAATCACACAACGAATTTAAATCCTTCTAAAATTAGATAGAAAAGGTTGGAGAGAATTAATAGAAACCCTGTGTATATTTAGGTTACTTGCCATATTTTGTAGAAGTATTGCACAAGAGTAATTAGGATATTAGTATTATAGTAGAAATATAATTTTTCATATTTAGAGATTGTATATTGTATATATAGACCTCTTCATTAATGAAAATAATCAAGAGATTATTTCTTTCATGGTATCAGAAGTCTAGAGCAAAAATACCTTCTCCCAAAACCTTCCGTTGCCCTCTTCATTCTCGGCAACCGTCAGGCCGCCGGCCAAAGTTGTTTTTTTTCTCCCAAATTTTTCTTCCAAATCCCTCATTCTCCTCTTGTTCTTTCATAATGTCTACCTCAAAGAACACGTTTCATCCTGCCCTTGCAGACGATTATTGAACCCGACGCCACTACAATGAAAATTTGGAATTGGGTGTGTGATATATTCCAAGATAACAAAAATTCATGTGATGTCAAGGAATTTTCCCATGTCAATATGGAGGATTTTTCGACTGTCTCAGCCTATTGTAAAAGGCTGAAGGAATTGGCGGATCAACTCAAGAACGTTGGTGCGCCCGTCACTAATGATTGTCTCGTTCTTCAGATGGTTGTAGGCCTATCCGAGGCTTATAATGGCGTTGGGACACTTTTTCGTCAACGTAACCCTCTTTCACCGTTCTACCAGGCCTGTTCCATGCTCACATTATGTAGTCCACCCGAGTCCACTATTTCGGCTAGCAGGGCCACTGCCTGCTGGCCCACTTTTACCATCACAACCTTATGCCACTGGGCCAGCAGGCCCATTACCTACTGATCTAGTTTTAACCGACCCGACTCCTACCCAAAACACGTCCCCTCCTATTTCGAGTTAAGGGCCTGTTACTCGTAATCAACGTGGTATTTTTAAACCTAAAAGACATTTTTATCTAAATTTTAATGTCAACAAATCACCCCTACCGCGTAATCATGTGTATGCCCTTCATGACCCGAATTGAAAAATAGTAATGAATGATGAATATAATGCTCTTATTGAAAATAAGACGTGGGAGTTGGTGCCCCGTCTGCCTGGTGTCAATATTATTCGTTCTATGTGGTTTTTTTACTCATAAAGAAAATTCTGACGGTTCTTTTGAGAGGCATAAGACACTTCTTATAGGTGATGGTAAAACACAACATGTTGGCGTGGATTGTGGAGAGGTGTTTAGTCCGGTGGTCAAATCGATAACTATTCGCATTGTGCTTAGTCTGGCTCTCTCGAAAGCATGACCCATTCATCAGCTGGATGTGAAAAATGCTTTCTTACATGATGATCTTAAGGAGACAATATACATGCATCAACCCTTGAGTTTTAAGGACCCCAATTATCCTCACCATGTCTGTTTGCTGAAGAAGTTCTTATATGGGCTTAATTAGGCCTCACGGGCTTGGTATAAGAGGTCTGCATATTATGTGTTCACTATTGGGTTTTCTCACAGCAGGTCTGATCATTCTCTATTCATCTATCGTCGTGGTACTTCTCTAACATACATTCTATTGTATGTGGATGATATTATTTTGACTGCCTCCTCTGATAGTTTGCGCAAGTCTATCATGACCCTTCTCAGTTCAGAATTTGCTATGAAAGACTTGGGGTCCTTGAGTTATTTTTTTGGAATAACTGTCACTCGTCATGCAGGTGGTCTATTTTTATCACAGAGGAAGTATACGGCTGAGATTATTGAGAGATCTCACATGTCATCTTGTAAGTCCTCTTCTACTCCGGTTGATACCAAACCGAAGTTGAGTGCTACTTCTAATACACCATATGAGGATCCAACCCACTATCGTAGTCTTGCAGGGGCTCTTTAGTATCTTACATTCACGAGACTAGATATTACTTATGTAGTTCAACAAGTGTGTTTATTTATGCATGATCCACGGATTGAGCACATGCATGCTATCAAACACATTATACGATACATACAGGGCACACTTGATTATGAGTTGCATTTATATCCATCATCAGTCTCTACTCCCGTGTCATATACAGATGTTGATTGGGGTGGATGTCCAGATACCTGATGTTTAAAATCTGGTTATTGTATGTTTTTTGGTGATAACTTGGTCTCTTGGTCGGCAAAATGCCAGGCTACTTTATCGCGATCCAGTGTGGAGGCCGAGTATCGAGGAGTAGCCAATGTGGTGTCTGAGTCATGTTGACTGCGTAATCTTTTATTAGAGCTTCACTTTCCTATTCAGAAAGCTACATTGGTCTACTGTGATAATGTTAGTGGTATGGTCGGTTCGAGTTGTTGACCTATATTTATAGCATGTTATATATTCTATTTCTCAATTTATTAGATGATAGTTATTATTACTACAATAGTTATTTGTAATTTTCTTTTAAATAACCTTTCAGTAAAACATTGTTACACTTATTGTAGATACAAATTAAACTCGAATATTTATCGTTAAATAAATACATACTATGCAGTAATGACTATATTGGTATAAATTAATTATTAAACTTTAGTAGTAAAAGCGATCAGCTTAAAAACAGAACGATCTTCAATGCATTGACCTATATACAAAATACGGAAAAAATGATATCTTAATAACATTTCACTATCATCATGTCAACAGCATAAACACTAAAAATAAATTGTAACCATGTAGTTTTGAGAGAATAATATAAGGTCCACTTCATAGTAAATAACGATTAATAAACTTAATTCCGTGGTGGGAACATACTTCAATTTCACAACTCGAACAGCTCAGAGACAAATAAAGCCAAGTGGATCTTCAAAATAACGAAGAATCCTAGGAAACAGCTAAAAACAAAGGGTAATTAACAACTTAATCATTTGTCGAATTATTAGCAGAAGACAAATTCTGAAAATGGATTTATTAGAGAAAACAAAACAGCTATAAGGCAAAGACAAAAGTGGATGACTTGTTTTTGACTTCTTCAAAATTTTATTATCCTCTTGTGTCAACTTATGTGATGTGTTTTTCTTTTTAATCTGTGCTCAAAAAATGGTAAATTTCTATAAAATAATTTAATTTTAAATTTTTCATTTTGTTCTTAATGAGATAATTTATAATCATATAAATATCAGAGGTAAGGTCTGCGTACACTCTATTCTTCCCAAACCTTACGTTGTGGGATTTCACTGGGTATGTTGTACTTATTTTAGACAACATATTCTTTATTTCTTAAACTTTGTGTTCAATAAAAGTATATCACATAAATTAAGACAGAGGAAGTATTTACTTGTTTATTTTGAATTCATCTTAGAAGGATCACATACTTTTGGTTTATTCTTCTCCTTTTTGTTTCATTTTCTTTATTATCCCAAACAAATTGTCCATCAAAGAAAGTAGGAAATTTTGTTAAAATATGAGAGTATTTCCTTCTTTAATTAAATCCAAGAGAAGAATCTCTCAAAAGTGGAATTTATACATAAGAGTTAAGACAAAGGGCTCATTATAGTTACTATATAGAATTATACGGGGAGAATTGTTGTTTAATCTACTTTTAAGTGGCTTTAAAGTCTTTGGCAAAACCTTGAAAGTATCGGATTTTCTTTTATTCACTATAAAAAAGACAGAAATTAGCTAAAAAAAATCGTTGCTAAATCTAGCTCGTATCTAATAGGATTTTTTTTATTATCCATCGTTAAATAGGATTAGTGATAATTTTTTGTTGTTTAGCGACAGAAGTTGTCCAAGCTAATATCTAATATTTTTTCCTTTTTATTGGTTTCCAAGTCTCAAAAAATAATCTAAATAAAAGTCTGTACGTGGATAAAGAGAGTTCAGTAATTTATTTATATTTTGAATCCTGTAATTAAACCATAGCAATTTAAATTTGTAACTATAGAAATCATCGACATCAAAGTAGAAGACAAAAGTTTTGTTTTTTTTTATATATATACTGATAACCTGTAGTGTAGCAAAGCATTAGAAGAATTAATAATCTCTCTTTTGCACAATACAATATTGGAGATGAATGCAAGTACTGTTAAATGTGAGATGGTAAACCCTGGAAGAAGAAGCTTGTGTATGCCTGATTATGGTATTCCAGCTAATAAATGTGTTAAAAGGCGACGAAAATCTCCTCCTGCTGCAGTTATAGTGAATGATAACAACAATCGCCAAAAATTGGACTCATCGAAAGCTAATCAGAATAGCATTGTACAAACTCCTACTGTGAAGAGAAGTTCAAGATTCAGAGGTGTTAGCAGGTACTACTTAAACATGTTCATAAGTTCAATTTTTTTCTTGTGGGGTTGATTTAGAAAGCTAAAATTTGATAAAATAATTGAATTTTAGGCATCGATGGACAGGGCGATATGAAGCTCATTTGTGGGATAAGGCTTCTTGGAATGTTACTCAGAAAAAGAAGGGAAAACAAGTCTATCTAGGTGAGTACTACTAATAACTTGTGCTAAAAAGCAAATTTTGTCATATGATGTGCTAGCAGATTTTTATGTATGTGTTAAATGAGCAGGAGCTTACGACGAAGAAGAATCAGCAGCAAGAACTTATGATTTGGCTGCAATCAAATACTGGGGCACATCAACTTTCACCAATTTTGCGGTATGATATTCACCTCAGAATAGCTCGTACTTTTATCGAGTTTCATTCTTTTTGCAATTTAATATAAACATATTGTTCCAATTCTGCTTAATATGCAGATATCTGATTATGAGAAGGAAATAGAAATCATGCAAAATATGTCAAAGGAAGAGCATTTAGCCTCTTTAAGAAGGTACACGTTCATTAAAATTATCAATTACCAGAATTTACACCTCAAAATCAATAAATCTTTTCCATAACCAAATCTTGTTCTTTTTGTACAGAAGAAGCAGTGGTTTTTCCAGAGGTGTATCCAAGTATAGAGTTTGTGTTCTACACAAATGAGTTTGTGTTCTACACAAATGATAAGTTTCCAAAATTGGAGTGTTTGGAGAATGGTGCAACTTCTTCTTCAGCTTTGTGTGATAGAGAAGAACAGTTCTTTTGGAATCTGATGTCTTAAATCACTTTACTTGTTAACAGTTTGAAAGAGAAAAGAATAACTGAAACTTGGTAGTCATCTAGTAATAGATGAGTTGTAGTTTCTTCACAGTGTACATGAGAAAGGGCAATTAACTGTAAGAATGTAAATCTTGGAATTAATAGAACTAATTCCATCACTAGATCCTTTGACAACGCATCTGTCTTCATTTTGATATTCTTCATAATATAGTTGGGATGAAAATGTAGCCACACTAACAAGGTTGTATTTACATTGCTTTCCCTTTGTTAGCTAAAAGATCCAAATGCATTAAACTATTAGAGAAAGTTTCTATTAGAATTTAGATGTTAAGAAAAAGAAAAAAATAGATATCCTTGGGATGTTATGTATCCTTAGGCTTAGTATTTTATCAGAAAAATATCACCACGTTAAATCTCTTTGAAAGTTTTGTTGTCTTAATTTCTACCAAAAACGCAGTTAGAGATATATATTCAAGGGTTTAAAGACAAGTAGGTCGTATCCGATCCAGAAACCCTCTTGATTGAGTCCGGGATTGATATTTAGATTACTGATGTATGGTATTAAAATGCTAGTAAGAATAAGCAAGTAAAGAAAAATAGTAGGTTAGATATGAAAATAAACTATGAATCGAATAAGAGCCAAAGCTGAGAATAATGTATTAGCTTGAGAGAGATCTGGGTCACAAGTGTGTGCTTAGAGAGAATACAATGTGGTTTTCTTTTCTTCTAAGTCTTGCATATATAAGACTAAACTTAGACTATTATGAGCCTAGAGAGTTATGGCGACGTGAGCATACTGACGTCACTACACTCATGCGCGCCGCGTCACTCTGATTTATGCAAACTGAGGTGACGAGGGTTGTTGGGAGTGGAGGACAATTGTGGAGATCCGTTAGAGTTTCCGGAACCACAAAACTTCTCATATACGTTTAATGCCTCCGGATATCTTTCTACCCAATACAGATAGTCCCCCACTTTTCGACTCTTGAACTCAAAGAATCGGGAAATGGAAGAGTTTGCACACCTTTTCAAAAATGACCTTTTTGCGGGAACCAAAATGTCACATATTTTCACTGTCAGACGTTTCGTCAGTTGATCATTAAATGTACTCAGTCACTAAATCGACGGCGCCCGTTTTGAGACACCGATTGACACCTACTGATAAGGCATGCCTCTCCGATTTCCAAGAACAATGATTATTCCTTTGGCTATATAAACCGACAACCCCAATCATTTTTCCTTACTTTCATTTTCAACCTCCTTATTGCAATTTTAGTTTCCTGCTTCTTTCACTTCTTTCCTTCAAAAAATATCTACGTCTTCTTCATCTATATCTGCTACTTCTGACGACCTGAACCTTGCAAGAATGAGGGCAGAGTTAGGTCCGTCCCGCCTTCGACCGTCATCATCCAACGTTACTCAAGTCATAGATTTGGGCTCTACTGCTTTCGAGATCATCCCTCTCAATTTCTATTTTGAGAGGGATTTTCGTGTATATCTTTGCCTCGAATTCATGGAGGACATGATCTCATTAATCAATAATTCCATCATCCCCCAAGACCGTATCTATTGCAGATGGGGCTTGGACGTCGATGTTTTCCCCCTCCGTTCAACACCAGCATTAATCAGCATATCCCTGGGATGTCGCTTGGTTTTGGCCTTCCAATCCACTAGGTGATGGAGGCCTTCTGCCGAAGATATGGCATCTATCCGGGGTAGCTAGCCCCGCAGGCATGGATAATAGTCCACTGCCTGAAACATTTGTCAAATCTAGTCCATCTCTCATTTACTTTGGATCACTTGATCCTCCTTTATTCCCCCCGGATACTTCGCGAGGGAAAAATTAACTTTGCTTTCAGGGGCTCCAGGGCCCTTATCACAAATGTCGAGGATGATCATGACCGGGGGTGGTATGGTCGGTTCGTGATGATTCCTACCCACTGTCTATCTCTCTGGGAATCCGGTCCAACATTAGCGCACTAAACATATCGAGGTGGATATTCACTTTGTTCGTGAAAAGGTAGCTCGTGGACAACTACGTGTCTTACATGTCCCTTCAAGGTACCAAATTGCTGACATCTTTACTAAGGGTCTTCCCTTAGTTCTGTTTGAAGATTTTAGGGACAGTCTCCGCGTACGACAACCGCCCTCTATGACTGCGGGGGTGTGATAGAAACTGTGTGTATATTTGTGTATATTTAGGTTACTTACCATATTTTGTAAAAGTCTTGTACAAGTGTAATTATGATATTAGTATTATAGTAGGAATACAATTTTCTATATTTAGAGATTATATATTGTATATATAGACCTCTTCATTAATAAGAATAATGAAGGAATTATTTCTTTTAAGGATAAATTTATGAAATTCTCTCATTTCTAAAGCTTCACAAGATGACCCTCGATCTAACTTGCTGACTATGTTGATGAATCCAAGACATAAAACAGGAAGCAAATGTTTCTACTTGAAAATTTTATGCTACCTACTTGAAAATTTTGGATTCGTTCTTGTAAAATTGTTGCCCTGCTTCCATTTCTTTACTTGTCTTCGATACAAATGGAAAAATTTATTGATGACAAAACTAAAACCCTATGACAAGTCTAAAACTAGCACAGTTCATCTAAGTTCTTTATGAGTGATAATGTGATGACCTAAGTGATAATTTTTGCGAAAATAGTTGTTTGATGTGATAGAATATTACTAGAATCTTACCGTATCATTGTATATCTTTTATATTTGGTTAGTTAATATTCTCATTGTAATAAGTAAAATTAGTTACCTAGTTTGTAGCTTTGTCAATAACCATGTATTACTATATATTATACACAATAATGAATGAAAAGGCATGGAACATATTCCTTTATGGTATCAGAGGCCAAACCCTAAACCTAAATTCCCCCTAGTTGTCGTCAGCCTCCCCCTTACTGTAACACCCCATACTTTCGGGTAATGGTTGAACGCATAAACGTAGGCAAGTACACCGGACTCCAGGAGGTTTATGTTGTACTTACGTAGGCTAATAAGAAAATTAGTATATAAAAGGACGTGATCCCGAAATAATTTTGGATTTGATAAGTGCAATGGCGGAGAGTAATAATAATAATTTTATATCCCCAAGGAGGTTATAGACTAGTGTCATATTACAGGGATTATGACATTAAGTATAAGAGAATTTTATAAGTCGTCGGGATTTAAGTGAATCAGGATCAAGAATTTAGTTGCGTGTATAATTAATTAATTGTGGGATTAATTAATTATAAGCGGAGGAACAAATTCAGTGGAATATTACGTGTTGTCTTATAATATAAGGTTGGGGTGACTTAGTCTAACAGACGATCGCTGGCAACTTCAGAGCTTCACCGGTCTCCACACATGCACCCTTCTCTTATACTAAAAGCCTTCATCTTCATATGATTCTGAAGAAATCCTCCCATAGAAAAGCACTTAACACACTTCAATTAGAAGGAATGAGTCTCAATTGATAATCGCTGGAAGTTCTCGACCAAATTAGGGATTCCCGTAAGATTTTGCGGGAGAAATTAAGAGCGTTCTGAACTTTAATTCAAGTAGAACCGAAGCCTTAAACAAGCCTAGAAACTCAGAAGCTAAACAAGAACCTTGAATTCAAAAAGATTCTGGCGCGAATCGATTTTGGGTTCTGATGTTCCTGCTTGTCGAAAACTGATTTGGGTGAAAGGTTTTTCGACGATTCTCATCGCTATGTCTAACAAAGGTAATCTTTCTTGTTCCTAAAGTTTATACAATTGCAGAACATGATTCTTGCCATTAGATCTAAAATGATTATCGAAAATGCTAAGTTTGGGTTGGGTGTTGTCGAGACTGCCGTAATTGTAAGGTATTGGAGTTGCATGTGAAATTGTTGTACTATTTTGGATATTGTAATAGTAAGAAGAAGGATTAAGAGGGCTTGGTGTCTCGCTACACGCATAGGTTTCAATATAAATGGAATATAGATTCTACGCGTACAAAGTACTCGCTAGTATGTCTCAATGAAGCAATTTCTAGTATATTGATCCGATTATGATGTAAATCATTCATATGGTGTAGATAATCACTTATAAAGCTTACAAGGACCCGCATAACTTAGATAATTTCGACAACAAGGTATGCAAGGCTCTTTCTTCCTTTTTGGCATATTCTACGTACAAAGCATAACCGGAATATTGTTCCATAAAGTACTCTACTCTTAGTAGTTCAGAATGATCATGTTATTGAGTCTTATGTTAAAAGCCTGTTTAAGTATATTTCTAAGTCCTTATTGAGGCATACGGAAAGATGTTGTTGTTCATAGTATTAGCCAAAGGTACAAGGATATAGGGCCAGGATGTGTTATTGTCACTCATGCATTCTCATTATGCAAACCACCTGAGCTGGTATAGACTATCACGTAAAGTAAGAGTCCTTTGAGGCCAAAATGATGTGATGCCCATGTGTGGCCGATATAACCTGATCCCCACAGAGGCGGTTATGGGAAAGAAGAGTCCATATGTGGCCAATATATATGTATACCGCATTTGCATAATGCATACATTCATTAGCCATTATAGGGTATGATGCCCACAGAGGCTGTTATGGTAAGGAAAATGGCAAATGAGGCTGATGTATATGGAAACTGCATTGTGCATAACATTTAGGCATATGCATTAGGGCCTTCAAAGGCATTTATTGCTGGTTAGTTGTTTCTGTTTCAGTTGTTGTTATATCTCTGTTATACTGTTGTTGATGCCTGCCATACTCAGTACATCAATCGTACTAACGTCTCTTTTATCAGGGGACGTTGCATTTTATGCCCGCAGGTTCATATTGAGGGTGACGGTTCACACTAGTAGATTGTTAGTTCAGCTTGTATTTGGAGCACTCTATTTATTTTGGAGTCACGATCTAGTCGTGGTATGTTCTAATCTTTAGAGCCTTATAGATAGGTGTCCTGTGATTAGTGGTCATGTAAGGCCTTGGTATATAAATGGATAAATTGGGGCTTTTGGGTTGAAACTTTATATAATTTATCATGACTCAGTCTGTGTTTAAATATGATTAAGGATGGGGTGTATCTGTGGTACCCGACAGGTAGGGTCCGGGTGCCCGTCGCGGTCCTCTGGTTTGGGTCGTGACAAACTTGGTATCAGAGCATGTCTATCCTAGGGTGTCTACAAGCCGTGTCTAGTAGAGTCTTGGTTATGGGTGTGTTGCGCGCCACACTTATAAGCAGGAGGCTACATGGCATTTAAAATTGTCTCATTCCTTCACAATCCAGATCGTTCGATAGAGCGGAGTCATAAGAGTATTGGTTCCTAATCAATTTTCTCATTTGAAGCTGCAGTAACGTCTATAATGAGAAACACCTCGGATAATAAGGATGAGGGTATTGTCGCGAGACAAGAGGTTAGACAGATACCACCAGCTGACACGGGTGGAAGGGTTACAGAAGTTAAAAGAAGAGGGGTGAGTTATACTATGGACTCAGATCCATCAGAAATCATGGATTCTATAGAGGGGGATCTATATGAAGATCTTTATGAGTCACCTGCTCGACCACCCTCGGATCTTCTAGCGGGAAGTGGGGTGAGTGGAGTTTCGACTTCATCAAGGACTTTAGTGTCAATATTGAGCCCCATCAACCATGGGGTGGGTGGATCAGCACAGGGATGGGTACAATCGAATTTCCCTCAGATACTACGCCATGACCAGGTATGCATGTCGCTCAATGACCCCTACCCTTCCAAGATTCTGGATAGTCCACAATCTTGGGGGTCTGTTAAATCAGGGCTCACTGGTCTATGTTATGGGATACACGCCGGAGGAAGAAAAGAGGTAAGCAAGAAGAAGGCGGGTGGTTAGTAAGGATAAGAGGGTTCCACTCTAAAGTGTGTCGGATCGAGGCTCATATATAGGACCAAGGTAGGATAGTGCAGATATACCAACAAGATCATAAGACAGTCCTAGTACCTATCCCGATAATCCATGAGATCTTTAAATTAGTTATCTTTGAATAAATGATGTATTGTGTTTAACCGATATATGGTTATATGCTTGGATTAATCAAAGGAATATATGGATTTTGTATGTGGATTGATAATATTATTGTACAGTTTGGTGTGATTCTAGTTAAGTCATGAAATGACTTTAAATCTGTTTGTATGCATAAGTTAGGCAATAATAACTTTGATTGAACTTATTTAGGAGTGATTAATGTTTATTAGAGATAATTTTGACTTAATATGGATCTAACCTGAGGCTAGGGGTAATCTATAACTTATTGGTTATAGTGAAAAGACTTGTGTAGCTCCTATTATCTTTTTCACATAATTACCATAGTAACATTTGCTTAGTATAAGCCTAGAGAGTATGTTGGCTTACTGTTTTTGGTCTTTCCATGTGGTATTTCATGATTTGAAGTGATATAGCCTAAGTGTGATTTCCCAATAACATGTTGAGTTTCAAATTTGATCCCATAATATGTTATTCTTTCTATCAATGCTTTGTTGCCTTCTATAAATGCATACTATGGTGTAAACTGCCCAGTTGTTTCCAGCACTAGTTCATTGTGCCAAAAATTACCTAAGTTTGTTTAGACTTGAATCATGTAGGCTTGTATATCTATTTTACCATCTTTGTAGCCTGGAATACATGACTGATTGTTTGGAACTACAAGTGATGAGCATGTTGAGTCTGTATAAACCATTCATGTATCTCTTATGACTTCTACTAATAATTTAAGTTAGACAACCATTTGTATGCTCTAAATATTATTCCTATCCCACTCATATGTGCAGTTCTTGGGTGTTGGTGTGTGTATATTTGCCTCAGTGGCATATGTGGTTATGATTTATTTTATTCTGTGATCTGGACATGAATAAAAGACATGTTCACATTTTAGTCTAAGTTAAGAATATTAATCTTCAAGGGCTCAAGGTAATAGCCATCTGAATCAAGGTACCATGTTAAGCATCATATCTGCCTACTGCTATGTGTTCAGTCTAAAAATAATAGTTTGAAATCTTATCACCTAGTTTAATACCTATTTGAATAAAATCTAAAACCTAGGAAGTTGTGTGTCATGTAGTGTTTTGATGATCATGTTTTGGATAACACAGGATTATGGTAGTTTTCATGCTTGTTAAATTGACCTACTTACATGTTGTACATATGCTAAAGTACTGTTTTAAGTGCTTGGTTGCAGTGGTCTAATTAGGAGTCTTAAGTTAAGCCAGGACCCTGTACCTGCCTTTAACCCTGTAATGATTAGGATGCCTTAAAATGCTGCTATGCACGTCAATATAGCTTGAGAAAAATCTTTTAATTTGGCTCTAATAACATGTTTCCAGTCCTATGCCCTGTTTAAGGTTTTATTTCTGCTTCAGCATGACTAAAACTCATTAATAGGCTAGAGATGGTTATCTGAATTAAATCAAAGCTTGTCCATTACTTAATGTTGTGTGTTGTTGGTTGTAAGCTATTAACTAGGCAAACATAGTTATAATAGACTAAATGTTGTTATGATGCCTTGCATTGTGGATACAAAGACCTGTGATTAATCAACTTAGAACTAGTCTGTTGAGAAATTTCTAGGTGCAATTGAGTTAATCTATATCCCCTTCCCCTGTACTATGTGACATGTTTTGAGTTTGGTATCTGATTTTGTACTAAAGAGACATGTCATTAAGCCTACAGTCTAAAATAGGGATCATGTTAGTCTAATTGGTTTCAACTTGATTTCACTAACTGGTTGGCCTATGAGGGGCATGTTTCTCTTTTTATGTTCATTCCCATAATTGGTTTATGGGACATATGCCTGACTATAGTAAACCTACTAGATATACTAACAACATTACACCTAGTTTTAAAGTTAGTTTAGGTTGCAAATAAACTTGAAAGGGTCTGTTTATCTATGGTTTCTGTGATAGTATGCCTACTTGGTTTAGTTTATGAATGTCATGGTTGCTTTAAGTTGTTCCTGTCACAAATGTTATAGCCTTATGAGTATGTGTGGCATGAACTCTACCACTTGATTTTGTTGTGATGGGACAAGCCTATTGTGGTCTAACTATATGTAAAAATGTATTTACAAGTTAAACTTGAGTTAGGCATGACTAACTGAATGGTTACTGATATTTGAGGCTAAGTTTTCCTGTTGATTGGAAACAATTAGCTGCTTTTCTGTTAAGGGATCATACTTGCAGCATTGGTTAACTATGTGTATGTTTCGTCTGATTTAAAACTTGAACCTTCAAAGATTGAGATAGACTATTTGAATCTGCCTTCTTGTTGTGACTTGGTCCTGCTTATGTATCACATGTATTAGCCTTAGTGTTACACTATTTTGCCTTGTCTCTGTTCTAGGTCCTAATTGACACACTAAACACCATAAGCTGATGTATTTCTGTCCAAATGGATAGTGAACATTGAGACTTTACTTTGCTTTTATACTTTGAACTCATGTCTCATGAAAGAATGGCAGCCTTAAAAGATAATTACTGCCACAGTAATAGGAGCAATTTCTAGACATTCTAATATACATTCTAAGGTTAAGATCTGAGGTAAAATATTGGGGCTTGAAACTGTTCTCATTAGCTGCTACATTCTGTTATTGACACTGTGATATTGAGCTGATTGCTGCATATATTTGTTATCTTTCGAGGCATTTAGCTACCATGCTTGTTGTTACTATGGCTGTTGTTTGATGTCATTTGTTACCATTGTTTGGTTGCTATTTTTTTTTGCTGTCACTTACTACTACTGTTGCACTTTGATAAAGAATTGTTGCCATATTCAAATACATGTTGCTGCCTTCATTTTGAGGCAGATGTTGCTGTAAATTCTGGGCAGGGGCAGAGTTGAAAACAAGTAGTTGTGTTTGCTGCACTCTAGCTTAAACCAGTGCCATGTTATTTGCATAATATTTCACTCATTTGAAAAAAAAAATCAAATGAACTGGTTTAAACACTAGCAGGGAGATTGTGAAGTTAGAAGGAACCTGGGAACTTGATCTGAATTGGTTATGGGGTAATAAAATAGTTGAAGCACGATTAATTGCATTGAGTTGTTATGGTTTTAATAGTTATGATTCATATAGGACTTTAAACTAGATGTCAGGATCTTCTATCTTCCTTGCCTGCTATTTGAATATAAAGAATGTATGAGATATACTACAAACCTAGGCAAGAATCCATCAACCTATTAACTTTCTATTTTAAGCAATTAGCTAAGTGAAGGTTGCTTCACACAAGATTACTAAATATTAGAATTGACAAGTGTTACTATGTGTTTATTTCATTTTATATGTGAGATTATACATGTAATTGGCCTAAACTTGAGTCTATTATTTGGAAATGGTCATAGATTGATATGTTTTTTTTCAAATCCCTGTTTTTGACAATAGTACCATAAAGGACCACCTAGTACTCAAATATTTTAGGTACGGTAGGTATATAGTTACCTTAGTTACCTAGAATTGATTCAAGTTAGTTAGTCCCTCCTTAGTTTTACGGAACTATTCACTCTATTATGACAGGAATTAGATATGTTACCACATCCGAGGACAAATATTTCTAAGGGGGAGAGGATGTAACACCCCGTACTTTCGGGTAACGGTTGAACGCATAAACGTAGGCAAGTAGACCGGACTCCGGGAGGTTTATGTTGTACTTACATAGGCTAATAAGAAAATTAGTATATAAAAGGACGTGATGCCAAAATAATTTTGGATTTGATAAGTGTGATGGCGGGGAGTAATAACAATAATTTTATATCCCCAAAGAGGTTATAGACTAGTGTCATGTTACAGGGATTATGACATTAAGTATAAGTGGATTTTATAAGTCGTCGGGATTTAAGTGAATCAGGATCAAGAATTTAGTTGCGTGTATAATTAATTAATTATAAGCGGAGGAACAAATTCAGTGGAATATTACGTGTTGTCTTATAACATAAGGTTGGGGTGACTTAGTCTAACAGACAATCGCTGGCAGCTTCAGAGCTTCACCGGTCTCCACACATGCACCATTCTCTTCTACTAAAAGCCTTCATCTTCATATGATTCTGAAGAAATCCTCCCATAGAAAAGCACTTAACACACTTTAATTAGAAGGAATGAGTCTCAATTGATAATCGCTGGAAGTTCTCGACCAAATTAGGGATTCCCGTAAGCTTCTACGGGAGAAATTAAGAGCATTCTGAACTTTAATTCAAGTAGAACCGAAGCCTTAAACAAGCCTAGAAACTCAGAAGCTAAACAAGAACCTTGAATTCAAAAAGATTCTGGCGCGAATCGATTTTGGGTTCTGATGTTCCTGCTTGTCGAAAACTGATTTGGGTGAAAGGTTTTTCTACGACTCTCATCGCTATGTCTAACAAAGGTAATCTTTGTTGTTCCTAAAGTTTATACAATTGCAGAACATGATTCTTGCCATTAGATCTAAAATGATTATCGAAAATGCTAAGTTTGGGTTGGGTGTTGTCGAGACTGCCGTAATTGTAAGGTATTGGAGTTGCATGTGAAATTGTTGTACTATTTTTGGATATTGTAATAGTAAGAAGAAGGATTAAGAGGGCTTGGTGTCTCACTACACGCATAGGTTTCGATATAAATGGAATATAGATTCTACGCGTACAAAGTACTCGCTAGTATGTCTCAATGAAGCAATTTCTAGTATATTGATCCGATTATGATGTAAATCATTCATATGGTGTAGATAATCACTTATAAAGCTTACAAGGACCCGCATAACTTAGATAATTTCGACAACAAGGTATGCAAGGCTCTTTCTTCCTTTTTGGCATATTCTACGTGCAAAGCATAACCGAAGTATTGTTCCATAAAGTACTCTACTCTTAGTAGTTAAGAATGATCATGTTATTGAGTCTTATGTTAAAAGTCTGTTTAAGTATGTTTCTAAGTCCTTATTGAGGCATACGGAAAGATGTTGATGTTCACAGTATTAGCCAAAGGTACAATGATATAGGGCCAGGATGTGTTATTGTCACTCATGCATTCTCATTTGCATTGCATTTATATATTACCCTGGACCAATTGTGCTATGCACATTACTATATGGTAAATATTATATATATATATATGTATGAGAATTAGGGAAAGGGAAAAAGGTGTTAGATACGCACACCACCTGTAGCTGGTATAGACTATCACGTAAAGAAAGAGTCCTATGAGGCCAAAATGATGTGATGCCCATGTGTGGCCGATATAACCTGATGCCCACAGAGGCGGTTATGGGAAGGAAGAGTCCATGTGTGGCCAATATATATGTATACCATATTTGCATCATGCATATATTCATTAACCATTATAGGGTATGCTGCCCACAGAGGCTGTTATGGTAAGGAAAATGCCCAATGAGGCTAATGTATATGGAAACTGCATTATGCATAACATTTAGGCATATGTATTAGGGCCCTCAGAGGCATTTATTGTTGGTCAGTTGTTTCTGTTTCAGTTGTTGTTATATCTATGTTATACTGTTGTTGATGCCTGCCATACTCAGTACATCAATCGTGCTGTCGTCCCTTTTGTCGGGGGACGTTGCGTTTTATCTCCACAGGTTCATATTGAGAGGGTGACGGTTCACACTAGTAGATTGTTGGTTCAGCTGGTATTCAGAGCACTCTATTTGTTTCGGAGTCGCGATTTGGTCGTGGTATGTTCTAATCTTTATAGGCTTGTAGATAGGTGTCCTGTGGTTAGTGGTCATGTAAGGCCTTGTTGGCCTTGGTATATAAATGGATAAATTGGGGCTTTTGGGTTGAAACTTTATATAATTTATCATGACTCAGTTCGTGTTTAAATATAATTAAGAATGGGGTGTATCTGCGGTGCCCGGCAGGTAGGGTCCGGGTGCCCGTCGCAGCCCTCCGGTTTAGGTCGTGACACTTACTGCCGCCGACCTCTAGCCCCCCCCTCTCTCTCTCTCTCTCCATATCTCTCCATTTCTTTCCAATTTTTAATGGCTGAACAACCCAAATTCCATCATGCTCTCGCTGTTAACAACATCAAGAACTTCATTCTCATTACTCTTGAGATGGAAAAAGTTTAGTATTCCTCCTGGGCGGAATTGTTTAAGATCCATTGTCGTGTGTACAAAGGCATCGATCACATCATCCCTCCTAAATCAAAGCCCATTGCCGCGCCCCGGAGAAACATGATGGTTCTGATGATAAAATTTGGTCACACTTAGATGCGGTTATTTTACAATGGATCTACAGCACAATATCGAATGATCTATTACATATAATCATTGAAACCGACGCTACTTCACGACAAAAATGGGAGTGATTAGAAAGTATTTTTCATGATAACAAGACATAACATGCCTTGTATTTGAAAAATCAATTTAAGGACATTTAGTAGGACAATTTTCCTAATACGTCTGCCTATTGTAAAGAACTTAAGATAATCGCCGATCAACTCTCCAACGTCGGTGTACCAGTCACAAATCAACGATTGGTGATGCAACTCATTACGGGTTTAAATGAAAATTATGGCAGCATCGCTACCATCCTCTAACAAAGCATGTCGTTGCCTCCATTCTATGAGGCTCGTTCGAGACTTATCCTTGAAGAAACCTAAAAAACCAAGTGGGTAGCGGCTAACGCGAGCACCGCCGACGCCGCCTCCTTACCACCGGCGACCCACCTGCTGACACAAGGGGCTCGGTTTCTGGCCCATATCACATGTCTCTCCTCCTTTAACCTAAGCACCGACGGATATTGAGAAGGCAATGAACACGATGTCTCTAAATATTCCAGACAACAATTGGTATATGGATACATGTGCCACATCTCATATGACGACATCCCAAGGTACTCTCTCATCTTACAATAATTTAAATCGTTACATTATTATTGGTAGTGGACAAGGCATTCCCATTCGAGGTTATGAACAATCATCATTTTCCCCACCACAACCCCATTATCTTTAAAGAAAGTCCTTCATGACCCGAAACTTATCAAAAATCTAATATTTGTGCGTCATTTCACAACCGACAATAATGTTTCTCTAGAATTTGATCCTTTTGATTTTTCTATGAAGGACCTTCTGAAAGGGATGCAAATAATGAGATGTGATAGCACTAGGAACCTTTATCCTATCACCACCACCGTCAGCCATCTAGTCTTCTCTCCATTAACCTTTGTAGTTATTTTGCCAGTTTTATGGCATAATATATTACGATATCCGGGAGACTCTGTTTTACGCTCTCTTAGCAAAAATAAATTTATTGATTGCAAACATGTCTCTTGCCCTCCTGTTTGTGAATCTTGTGTTTTTGGGAAATATGTCAAGTTTCCGTTTTATTCTTCATTCTCTTGTACTTTAATGTCATTTGATATCATACACATAGATTTATGGACTTCTCCTATTTTAAGCACAGTCGGGCATCGATATTATATGTTATTTTTGGATAATTATTCCAACTTTCTGTGAACATTTCCTATTAGCAATAAGTCTCAAGTCTATTCTATTTTTCATCCTTTAGTGCTTTAATTAAGGCACAATTTGAAAAGAATATCAAATATTTTCAATGTGACAATGGAAGTGAATTCGACAATAAATAATTCAAACTTTTTTACGCCAAACACGGTCTTGTCTTTCGATTTTCTTGTCCCCACACCTCTCCACAAAATGGCAAAGCCGAACGAAAAATAAGAACCATAAATAACTTAGTTCGTGGCCTCCTTGCCCACGCCTCTATCACCCCTATTTTTGGCATTACGCTCTATCAATGGCAACCTATCTCTTGAACATTCTCCCAAACAAATCTCTCAAGCACAAGTCTCCCACTCAAGTTCTTTATCTTCAAGATCCTTCCTATAAGCATTTACAAACATTCGAATGTATGTGCTACCCCCTTCATCCCTCTACCAACATCAATAAGCTGCAACCTCGGTCCACCCTGTGTGTCTTTCTTGGTTACCCATATAATCATCGAGGTTACAACTTTTATGACCTATCTAGCCGAAAAATAATCGTTTCAAGGAATGTCATATTTGATGAGTCCCAATTTCCCTTTGCAAACTACATTCTCCACCTCCGAATTCCTATGACTTCTTAAATGATGGCCTCAATCCCCTTTTAATTTATCACTTGCAAAATTAGTCGCTACCGTCGTCAGCGCCCGACCCAATTCCTACCGTCCTGTGTCGAGTGCGCCAACAAAATCGGCCACGGGAACCTCGGAACAGCCCCTTTCAACTTCCCGATACCACTGCCTCCTCTCGGCCAGCGCCCCCGCCCCATCTTCCCGATCCCACTACCACTTCTCGGCCAGCGCATACGCCCCATCTTCCCGATCCCCGCTCGCCCGACTTCCCTCTTAGCCAACCGCCTGCCCAGCCACATCTCGTCCACCCCCCATGGCACCACTACGGATAATGGAAACTCATTCTATGCACGGCATTTCAAAACCCAAACGGTAATTTAATTTGTCGACTTCGGTTGCCCCTTCACCTTTTCCTCGCAACCCAAAAAATGCCTTGTCCGATCCAAATTGGAAAACTGTCATGATTGACGAATATAATGCTCTTATTGAAAATAAGATGTGAGATCTAGTGTCCCGTCATCCTAATGCTAATGTTATTCGTTCTATGTAGATTTTCGATATAAAAAGAAATATGATGGTTATTTTGAGAGGCACAAGACCCGTCTTGTAGGTGATGGCAGGTCTCAATAGGTGGGAGTGAATTCTGATGAAACTTTCAACCCGGTGGTGAAAATGGCAACTATTCGATCCGTTCTCATTATTGCTTTGTCCAAATCATTGGCTATTCATCAACTTAATGTCAAAAATGCCTTCTTGCATATGGACCTTCATGAAACCATTTATATGCATCAGCCTATGGAATTCAGGAATCCGGTTCATCCAGATTATATGTGTCATTTGAAGAAATCACTCTATGGACTGAAAGAGGCTCTTCGTGCATGGTACCAACGGTTTGTTGACTTTGTATCCTCTATCGGTTTTTCACATAGTAAATCTGATCATTCACTTTTCATATATATCAAGGGTAATGATATGGCATACATTCCGTTATATCTTGATGATATCATCCTAACTACATCTTCTGATGCACTTCGCCGATCCATTATGTCACTCATTGCTTCTGAGTTTGCTATGACGAATTTGGCCCCCCTAAGCAATTCTTTGGGTATTGATGTTACGAGACATGCATGTGGCTTATTTCTTTGTCAAAAGAAGTATGCCGAAGATATTCTTGAATGAGCAGGCATGATGTATTGTAAACCGGCCCCCACACCGGTGTACACTAATTCCAAACTCAATGCCTTTTCGGGTTCTCCGTATGCAGATTCGACTCACTATCGCAGTTTAGCAGGAGCATTGCAGTATCTCACTTTCACAAGACTGGATATATCCTATGCCGTGCAACAAATATGCTTACATATGCACAACCCGAATGATGAACATATGCATGCGCTCAAACGTATTTTGCGATATGTCCAAGGTACTCTCCACTTCGGCTTACACCTGTACAAGTCCTCAATCTCTGGTCTCACCTCTTATACTGATGCTGACTGGGGTGGATATCCAGACACTCGATGGTCCACGTTAGGTGACTGTGTCTTCCTGGGAGATAACTTGTTTTCTTGGTTTTCTAAAAGACAACCTACTTTGTCTCGATCTAGTACCGAAGCCGAGTACAGAGGAGTAGCGAATGTTGTTTCTGTGTCTTGTTCGGTACGCAACCTTTTGTTGGAACTTCACTGCCCAATACGCAAGGCTACATTGGTTTACTATGACAATATAAGTGCAATATATATTTCTGGCAATCCCGTTCAACATCAGCGTACTAAACACATTGAAATGGATATTCACTTTGTACATGAGAAAGTTGCTCGTGGACAAGTTCGTGTCCTTTATGTTCCTTCCTGGTATCAAATCGCTAACATATTTACTAAAGGACTTCCGCGCATACTCATTGATGATTTTCGAGCCAGTTTCAGCGTACGAGAACCTCCCGCTTCAACTGCTGGTGTGTGATAGAATATTACCAGAATCTTACCGTATCATTGTATATCTTTTATATTTGGTTAGTTAATATTCTCATTATAATTAGTAAGATTAGTTACCTAGTTTGTATATTTGTCAATAACCATATACTATCATATATTGTACACAATAATGAATGAAAAGGCAGGGAACATATTCCTTTAACATGTTCTGTTATTCGAGCATCAATAATTAGAAAAACTGCCTCGGGGAAAACACAAAAGCAGCTGGAAAACTACATGACAATACCCTCTATTCAATCCAGATAGTAATATACTCCTTCCGTTCACTTTTACTTGTTCAATATACTAAAAATACGATTTTTAATTTTATTTGTCACTTTTCGCATATTAAGAGAAGACAATTTGTTTTTTTCTGTTTTTTACCCATAGTATTAATTACTCATTTCAAATCATTTTTCAAGTCTATTAAAACTATGCTCCAATTAATATGTGTATCATAATTAGGGTGTGCAAAGTCAATAGTGGACAAGTAAAAGTGAAAGAAAAAAGTAGCTCTTTCTGAAAGCTATATCTTTTTTCCTTCATCTTCTGATTTCGATACTCTTTCACTGTTTCCTCATATATGATCACAATCCTTCAAATTTCAGTAAGCATATTGCACAATCAAGTGACCCTTTAGAAGCCATGAACAGAAAATATGGTATACACTTCACAAAAAAGAGAGTGGCTGAGACATATACTGAGTGAATAACTAAAAGGTGATTCAACTATACCAAATTCACTATTAAAGTCATTTATATTTATTTGATATCAATAAAGCCACTCAAGATAGAGTAGTATATTAATAAAGTATTATGTCTAAAAGGCTAAAGAAATAATTACATAAATCTCTCTCCAAGTTTGATTTTGTTTAACTTACCTCCTTTGTAGATATGCTTACTTCTCTTATTTTAATTTTTAGTGTAATAATTTTTTAAATTAATTATTATAGTATTAATATTTATCCTTTACGATATATTCTTTTGTTTAATTAAGTTTGTAAATATATATATATTTTTAAATAAATTATTTCCAACTCAATTGTTATTCACGTGATATACATATCTAAATTCTTTTTTTGTCTTGATATATCTAGATTAAAAAATTATTTAATAATAAAGATTTTTTTATTTTTTTAAAAAAATTTGGCATCTCACCTATGTAACAACTATTTGCTTGCTTATGATGCTTTTCTATATAAGGTGCTTATATTTTCTACAATATATTAATTTTAATGTTGCCACGATTTTTGGTATATTTATTAGCTCCCTACGTGTTATATTTCAATTCTCCACTAAATATTTATTGTTTCAAAATTTAGAAATTAAAAAATTATCAAGTGTATGTACTACAGAATTATTTTTTCTTCACAAAATTGAATGTACTACATTTATTTTAACAGGTGTATGCATTACATTTATTCTTAACATTTAATGTATTGCATACACCTGACAAAATTTAGAAATTTAAAAAAATCTGTGTTAAATAATTTTTAAATCTAAGATATACCAAGACAATTTAAAAAAAAATATGTATGCGAATAATAATGCAGTTGAAAGTCTTTCTTAAAATGTTTACAAAATTAATTAAACAAAAGAATGTATCATAAAAGACAAATTAATTAGATAATATTTTTTTATATTAATAATAATTAGGTTAAAAATTATTATAAAAAAATTAAAAAAGAGTAAACATAGCCACAAAAAAGGTAAGTTAAACAAAATCAAACTTGAGGAGAGATTTATGTAATATTCCTTTTTGATTATAATGACTTTGTTGAAATACTATTTAAATTTGAGTAACTTTATTTTCTAGTGATTAATGGTTATTATAACCACTTTGTGAAGGTAAGTCAGTATATATTGGTTAATTTTGCTCATCTAACCTGCCGACTATATTGATGAACCCAAACTTAAATATACGTATAAAAGCTTAAAATATGAAGCAGAGTTTACAAAACATTTCCAGATTTAGTATTTTGCAGAATATGAAAGTACTGTTTTAAATGGTGTTATGTACCTTTTGAAGATAGTACTGTTTGTAAGGAACATATATACTTTTTAACGAATTATCTAAGTTAGGAAAACGGAAATATGCAAAGTGGCTATTAGACTGGACGATCTTTTCCTCTCAAATTTTGACAAAAGTTTCCGACTTATTCTTGCTTTCTGATGAATAAACTTTTAAATAGTGAACATAGCATTCAAACTAGCAAATATGATGCATGGTTTAGGCATCATGCCGAATTTTCCATAAGGAAGAAGCATCAAGTACGTGTTTCTTTATCGACTAACTTGTTGCACCTCAACTAATTCACCGAGTACTTCAAATACTTTCATTACCAAGAAGCAGTGGTTTTGCCAGAGGTGTATCTAAGTATAGAGGAGCTGCAAGGTAAATTGACACCTTATCGATCAGCCGGTATTATTCCGGTTCTTTACTAAATTTTTGTTCATAAAGTTCATTGAATTTAATTAGCTTCAGGCATCATTAATAACATACGGGAAGCAAGACTCGGACGAGTTTTTGGGAGCAAATGTTTATTCTTAGATACTTATAGTAAGTAATTTGAAATTAATTAATTTCAAGTTCTGATCAAATCGACATTGCATTAAAATGGTATTCTGTCTCAGAATCCTTGTGTTTATTTTCAATAGGTACTCGAGAGGAGACAACTTGAGCTTATGACGTTGCAGCAATTGAATACAGAGGAAATAACGCAATGCCTAGCTTTGACATGAACACATAATTTAGATGGCAAAAACCAAGTGCATGCCAATTTTCATAAGCAATTCCAAGATTTAACATCAGAAAATCAGCCTATACAAACTAATAACTAATGACATGATTAATCGGATAAACGAGTCTTCATTCCAATTATTTCACCACCAATACTGAAAAGTTGTATGATATACTGTAAGTCCAGGAAACTATAGAAAGAAAAATGCACTTAATTAGTCCTTGCAAGAAATCATTCTCGCCCACTGATTCGATCCGTAAAGAATGGATCTTAGGCCTAACTCAACCCCAAAAGCTAGCTTCTAGGGTGAAAATTGTCAAAGTCCATATAAGGAGTCAATGTTCTCATTTCATATCCGATGGGGGACTCTTAACAGTATCCTCTCTTGGCAGTATCTCTGGACTTTTGATTATAACATCAATTTCACTAATAAAAATTACAATAGAAGTGGCCCAATATACCTTAGGCTACTTGACCGATGTGGCCCAATATACCTTAGGCTACTTGACCGATGTGGCCCAATATACCTTAGGCTGAGCTTTCCTTTCTTCCCAAATCCCATTACACCCTTCATAGGAGAAATCTTCAAAAAGACCCAATCGTCTACCTGAAATTCTAAGTCTCGCCGTCGCACATCTGCGTATGACTTCTGACGACTCTGAGCCGTTAACATCCATTCTTGGATAAGTTTCACCTTTATCCTTCTTGTTGTAATCCTTCATTCTATTCGTCACTAAGCGGAAACTATTTCTACCTTGATACTTAATCATACCATTTCATTCATATTTATTAGCTGCTTCTATATTTCCTACCACCATCCTTTGATTGTACCATAATTCTCGTCCTCAATTGTCTCTATTATTATATGGAGGTTACATTCATGAAGCTATTTTGTGTGCTCCCCCACTCCTTTGGATATCCTAACCTTTATCTAATATAATAATCCATTTGTTACTTGAGCAAGTTGTGATACTCATTCTTCACCCCTCTTTTCTTTGCATGACTTGGTGATTTTCAAGTCCTAAATGTCCTCGAGTTACTGTTGAACTTGAAATGAAATTGTTGCTACTTTGCTGAAAATTGGAAGAAAAAGCAATGGCTGCTATGCTTGTTGTCTAAACCACTGTTATGCTCGAGAGACTTTCCTATGTTGTCGTTTTTATTTCCACTTGTTGTGGCTGTCCTTTGTTGTTGCCTGTTGCTGCAAATCTCGAGTGAACATATCATTTCTCAAGTGCTAAACTTTGATAAGTTGTTGCACATCCTGAGAATGTGCTACATGTTAAGTCCATCTGACTGCTGCTGTTTTAAACCCACTGTTGCTGCATCTTCTTGCTACACTTTGGTAGTTTAATGATGCACATGCTGTTGCATTTTGTTCTCTATTGCTATGGCTCAATTGTTGCACCTTCTAGCATTTTTACGGCTATGCTCGATATACTGTTGTTCTATGAATTTCTTTCCTTCTGATTCTTCTATCAAAGTTGCTACTTGACTATAAGACGGTCGGGGCGATCTCACTTGACTTTTACAACTTTGATCTAGAGATATCAGCATCTTTGAACCCTTTAAATATCGTCGATCCCTGACTAATAAATTCATTCGGTTATAAGTTTCTTGACTTCCTAAGGGGCCTATCACTATCGAATGCTTCAGGATGAGTTCGTTCCTGAGAGGCAACCAATTGATTCAATACCTTCACCGGTCTCCTTCCATCCTAATCAGATAGAGCCGGTGGTGGGACTGATGGTACATGAGCCTTCCCCAACTCCTCTGGTGCTACAAGATTCGCCGATCCTTGGGAACGCAACTTACTCCTATCCCCTGACGGATCTGTCTCAAGGGAGAGCATACTACTCGTATTTACACTCAATCCAACTTCAATCTCCCTGCTAATCATAATCCTTCTGGAAGAAGGTATTGCTATAATCGTAAATACGATAAGGTCTACAGAGAAAATCCTTACAATATTCTGTGTTTCGATGCTTAGTACTTCCTTTACCTTACTAAATATTTTGCTTTCTAGGCTTGTATTATCTCTTCCATCTTCTGTTTATGAGTGATACAACTTCTCATAATCTCGAATTTTAACAATAATTCTGCCCTTTTTGGTGTATCAGTCGTCTTGGTAGAAATCACTCATTTACTGGCTACGAGTATAAACTAACCGAAGTCTTTTTGGTAACCGGCATTACTGGAATAATATAAGGAACGAGTTAAACTCGAATTCTTAAGACTCACCTCTACTGCATGATGTATGAGATGAAAGAATGGAAACTATCCCTAAGTGTCAGGCAACTTCATGCTTATAAGTATGGTGCACAATATACCTATAAACAAGACTCTACTAGACAGGACTTGTAGACTCCCTAGGACAGACATGCTCTGATACCAAGTTTGTCACGATCCAAACCGGAGGGCCGCAATGGGCACCCGGATACCACCCGCCGGGTACCACCAATCACACTATCCAAAATCGAATCATAATAACATACGGACTAAGTCGAAAAAGGACTATATAAAATCAGATAACCAACTTATATATATATATATATATATATATATATATATATATATATATATACACATATCCATACCAAGACCGACGAGGCCGTACATAACTACCACACACAGGACACATGTCTACAAGCCTCTAAAGAATACATGACATCACAAGGATGGGACATGACCCCGCTATACCCATATGCGTATGCAAAAATACAGTACCACGACCAGACTGCAACTCTGAAACAAATAGAGTGCTCCAACATCAGCTTAACCAGCAACCTACTAGCGTGAACCGTCACCCTCTTTAACTGAACCTGCGGGCATGAAACACAGCGTCCCCCGACAAAAGGGACGTTAATTCGATGTACTGAGTATGTCAGGGATGAATAATAGCATAACAAGGATATACCAATAACTAAAACCGAAACAACTGACCAACAGTAATTGCCTCTAAGGGCCCTAATACACATGCCTAAATGTTATGCACAATGCAATATACATATCCATCAGCCTCATCGGGTATCTTCCTTACAATAACATCCTCTATAGGTATCATACCATATAATGGTTAATGAATGTATGCATGATGCAAATGCGGTATACTAATGGCCATACATGCATCCTTCCATAACCGCCTTTGTGGGCATCAGGTTATATCGGCCACACATGCATGCCACACATGCGTCAATATTGGCCTCTTCAGGCTATTTTGTGATAGTCTGTATCAGCTGCAGGTGGTCTGCATATATAACGCCTTTCCCTTTCCACATATCCCCCATATATACAATATTTACCATATAGTAGTGCGCATAGCACATGTGGGTCCAGGGTAATATATGAAAATGAATGAACAACAATAAAACACCCTGAGTGACATAATATCCTTGCATCTTTGGCTAACACTGTGAATAGCAACATCTTTTCCATATGCCTCAATAAGGTCTTGGAAACATATTTAGACATGCTTTTAGCATAGGAATCAATAACACGAATATTCTTAACTACCAGTAGTAGAATAAATTATGGAACAATATCACGATTATATTTCATTACATGGAACATGCCAAAAGAAAGAAATGATTTACCTTAACATACCTCGATTACTAACGGAACCAGTCCCTTTTAATGTTGCTTGATGAAACGTTACTTTTGAAATAATATTGTAGGACTTTTGCTCTAATCAACAATTAAGAACGAATTATCTGGATGGAGGTGTTCTACTATTACTACTTTATGGGTTTCCCAATTCAAAAGTAACATTGTTGGTTTCTCTTTCACTACAAAGAAAAGGGGTTGGAGAAAGCAATTCACGATTTGCTTCTCTAAGGTACTGAAATAGTTTACTAATGTATTGAACTCTTTCCAAGTGCCCTTTAATGATTATGTCTCCCACCAAGCCACCCTTGGCGGTGGAGTCCCTCATTTCACGCCACATTGCACCAACATGCATGAAGTGACCTGCCTCCGTATAATTTATCAATCACACACATAATTAATTTCGCGATCCCAATTCACTTAAACCTTGATAACTTATAAGACCTTCATACACTCAATGTCATAATTTTTTGATATGACACTAGGTTATGTGCGCACACCAAATTTTGTTTCCGATCCCCGTCGTCACACTTGTTACGTCTAAAATTATTTTGTGGTTTTATCCTTTTATATGCTAAACTCTTTATTAGCATACGTAAATATAACATAAATTTTTCTCAACGCTCGGGTCTATTTACACACGCCTAGCGATTTTACATACGCATTCAAACCGTAACCCAAAAGTACGGGTGTTACATGAGCACGACTCGCTGATCAGCAAATGGCTTAGTTTTGCTGTTGAAAAAATGTAGAAGATGTTGTATTATGCTCAAATGAATAGAATGGAAGTATCGCATTGCCTGAATCTTTCTGCACCTGTTCATCTTTGATAACTTTAGTATTTTCAAGTTGTTGCTTTGATCATGACGTGGTTGTATCGTGGAAGTCACTGAGGAGGATATATTTTGAGTGTATGGGGGTATGGGATGAACATATTGTGAATGTACTGTCAGGTTGTCCTGCATTGGAAACTATGGAATTGTATTGTGTTGAGGGTTTTAGTCGCCTGGATGTTAGGTCTTCGAAGTTGAAGTTGAATCGTTATTCGTTGGTTGATGATGGAAGAGATCATTCCTTGGAAATTAATGCCCCGCATCTTCAGGAATTGGAAATTTCAGGAGATCTTTATGATCTCAAATGTAAGCTTGTAGAAGTGTCCTCCATGGTCAATGCCAAGCTTACTTTCAACATTGTATGTATCAAAGACGGCTACACTACAGCTGGCCGAGAATTTGATCATGCGGAAGACAGTTGTCGTGACTATCATCAAGTTTTTATGACCCTCGTCCAAGATTATCTTCAGAAGTTGAGTTGTGCAGTCGAGTTAACAATGGGAACTTGGTTCACAGAGGTTCTTTTTTAATTCAAAAGTCCTTAGTTTTTCTGATTGATACCAGTTGCAGAATATAAGCATATACAATTGAGAACCTCTGCACAAATTTCACAAAAGCAACTTAGATTAATTACAGAAATTTGTGTCCTTTTGCAATTTTTCGATGGTACATACTTCTTTTATCATACCGGTAAACGATATAGTATCACGTAACTCTATGCTGTGAAGTACTTTCTTTTTGTTGTTATTGCTTTCTCCGATCTTTACTAGTTTCATTGGGATTACTGCCAGGTCCTGTGCATGTTGCAGTTCAAAGGGGTGACAATTCCAAAATTGGAATGCAAATATTTAACGCTGGAGTTGCATATGAATGAGTTTAATTTGTATGCAGAAGCTGTCCTTTTGCAAACCTCGCCTCAAGTGGAGACACTCAACATAGACATAACAGCTACGCTTCTAACTTCCTGTTACTTTTTATCTTCTTTATATATCTTTTCATTTTATGAAGCTTTAACGACCCCCCTCCCCCCATTAGTTACTTATGTCATTGTAAAGCTTCACGCTAGTATGGTGGATCTTGTTGCTTTCTTGTGGCAAATGAGCTCTGAGACCTATGACATGAATCTTCATGATAGGAATAGCAATTATAAATACCATTAAATTTGTTGGTTCTCAAGTTTTTCTGTACAGAACACTTCTACTATGAAATCATATTTTTTTCACTTTTGCGCAATTTCCATTAGGCTGACCTGCATTTGGTTCTGATTATTCCCCCTGCCGCTTTGAGTTAAGATATTTGGCCAAGGGATATAATATTGATTTGCAGAGTCTGGTTTCAAGCTTTGCCTTTCCCAAGCTCAAGAATGTAAAGATTCTCATTTCCTCCGGGATGTGCATGAAGAATTATCTCAAAGGGGGCTATGGCAAGAAGCTTTTCAAATTTTCAGAATTTCTGTTAAAGAGTGCGTCGGTTTTGGAGAAGTTCGTTATCATATCAAAGAGAAGAAGGTGTGAGATATGTTCGATGAATTGTGTGTCCCAATATTTATTTCAATTGGCTGAGAAGTTGCTAGGTTGCTCAAGATCCTCCACCAATTGTGTGATTATCTTCCAAGAATGAGCTTTCCATGACAAGACTACAAGTAGTTTTCTTTCTCTGTATATGAGAAATGTTGAGTTTGCATATACTGCTCATGTAATCATGAATCTTTAACCTCTCTATGTAAGTAACTACTATCCTTTTGAACTTACCCTTATGTCATACCAAATATTATGGTAGCTTCGTTTCTCATGAAGCTTTTTGTTTGTTGCATTTTTTGTGCTGTACATGTGCATTGAGATTTCCTGCAACTCTTGTTTTCCTGGACCTATCAAGATGAGCCGATAAGCCACTTTTCTATTCATAATTAGCCATATGAAATGTTGTGTTTCGCTTCCTTGCTCTGTCAATAGCATCAAGGTATATGATTGTGAAATAGTTCCCTTTCTTGGAACAAAAAGGTCTGCATTGCTTGTTTTAGTCCAACAGTGATCGATCAAATAGTAGCAGTTATTATTGAGGCTTATAGTTCATAGTTGTATTGAATCTTTATATTTGACATTAAGGTCATACTAAGAATGTTTGGTTTGATCGATCAGCTTGATTCACTTAAATCCCCATTATTCATGCAAAATTTAGTTGCTGGTACACTGTTAACTTGTCCAAAAAAAAGATAGTTGGATGGTACAGTACTAGGGGTTGTGAAATTTGTGTGTGAAAAACAGCTCTCTTGATAAATCTCAAATATAGTATGGTTTATGTTGTTTTCCCTTTTGTTTGGTTACAACTTTTTTTCTTCTTCTTTTGAACCAGGGGAAGAACTTTTAGTTGAGCTTTTTAGGGGTTGTAACTAGGGCTGGCCAGTGGGCCGGGACGGCCCGACCCGACCCGACCCGACCCAGACCCGACCCGTTCCCGCCAAAAAAAATAAAATAAAAAATAACGGGGGTGGGCCTCGAACTCGAGACGGGACAATGTCTCGTCCCGCGAGACCCGAGCCTCGCCTCAGTTCGCCCGACCCGACTCGCCCGAGCCCGACCCCGAGCCCCGACCCCGCCTCTTTTCCTCTTTGCAAAAATGACCGTTGCACCAACGACCATTTTAGATTATGGCTGGCCAACGGCCATTTTAGGCCCCCTCCCCAACCCCAACCCCTACCCCTTAATATTTATTTTTAACCCATAAGTTATTATATTTACACTTTAACCCAATTTTCCAACTATAAATAACTCATTTTCTCTTCATCTTTCTCACAAATCTTCCTACAATCTCTCTAATTTCTAAATATATTTCTCTACAAGTCTACATTGTTTGCTAAATATTCAATTTTATTTATTCATTTGGGAATTGGGAGTGAAGTTGGCAACTAGCTTGAGGATCTTCCATCGAGCAAAGTTTCAATTTTCAACCTCTCGATTACATGTCGGCGTTTGGTACATTCGTTCCTTCATTAAATTATTATTGTTTGTTTGTTTTATTTAGCGCACTTAATTTTATTGTCTTTAATTATTTATTAACATAATTAAAATGGAAGGATTAAAAGGTATGTTTAAGGGTAAGGGTAAGGATGCTTCTTCTAGTAGGGGCAACCAGGGCAAGGGTACTTCTTCTAGTCATCTTATTCCTACACATGATGATTTTGTTGATACTCAATATTTTTCTACAATACCATTAGATTTAGACCAGGAGCTATTTTCTGGAACTCAAGAAGACTTTAATTTAGACGATGATCTAGATGATATACCCACTAATGTTGATGACAACACACCCACTAGTGCACCTTCAACTGAAATACCTCTTATTCCCCCTAGTATGAGACGAGGTCCAGCAAAACGACCATTAAAATCAGATGCATGGACATTTTTTTATAGGGACGTAGAGAATCAAGTAGCCATATGTAAAATTTGTAAAAATGTTTTAAAATTTAAAACTGGAAAAGGTCACGGTGGGACGGGGGGTTTAATTAGACACGTAGTGAGTGCTCATACATCTAGGTATGCCCAATACCAGGCTTCAAAACCGGGTGCGCAAACGCCCGCTCCATCGGGACAAGGTTCACATACTGATATTGTCCCGGACCAAGTACAAGGTCAAATTAACCCTATGACGGGGGAATTGTAGGCTCTAAATACAATAAACATAGAGATAGGGAAGCAATATCAAAATTAGTTGCTGTGGAGGGTTTGCCTTTTTCATTTCCTTCATCTCCCGGTTTTATTCATTACATTAGAGATATATATAATCCTGCTTTTAACGGTTTTCCTAGATCAACTGTTAAGAGAGATGTATTTAAATTCGCGCATGAATATCAACAATATTTACGTTTTTCATTATATCATTTTAATGGCAAAGTATCTATCACGTCTGATATAGGTCGTAGTACTAACGGCCATGATTATTTAACTGTAACTTGTCATTGGATAGATTATAAATGGTCTATGCAAAAACGTATTTTAGCATATAAATATATAGATGATAGGCACACTGGTACTTTTATTGCAGAAAATATTTATCAAGTGTGCGATTATTACGGAATTACCGATAAAATTATGACTATTACATTAGATAACGCTTCTAATAACAATTACGCAATTACAATTTTAAAAAATAGTTTAACTCCATCTTTTCCAGACCATTTTCATATAAAATGCGCGTGCCATATATATAACTTAATTGTAAAGGATGGTCTATCACTTTTTTAAGACATTCTTAGTAAAATACAATTTGCTATAAACTTTATTTTTAAAAGTAATAAAGTACAACGTAGAAAAGAATATAAAAAAATTTATCACGATTGTGGACTACCTTATAGAAAAATTCCACAAGAAGTATCCACTAGGTGGAATTCTTTATACGAGCAACTACTTGTTGCTTATGACTATAAATTACCTATAACTTTATTTTTTAACTCTCATAATAAAAAGCCAGCTGATATGACTTTAGATAGTGATTGGGAAAAAATTTCCGAACTTATTGTATTTTTAGAGAAATTTTTTCAAGCAACAAAAGAATTTTCCGGTATATATTATCCTACTATTTCAACTATGTTATTTTATATAACTCTAATATTTTTATTACTTAGTGAATATATGGAAAAACCAGCTTATAAGGCAACTATTAAAAAAATGTTTCTCAAAATAAAAAAATATTTTATTCTTATTCCCTCTATGTATATTATTGGTTCTGTATTAAATCCTACTATTAAAATAGACGGTACTAAATCACTAATTGAAACTATTTACGATTGTATAGAAGTACTACCACCTACAAGTTCCAAAAATCTAAATCACCCACCACCTATTGAACAAACTAAAGAAGAAGTGTTGTCTAGCGTAGAACACCAATGCAAAAATATATATAGATTTTATCAACAAGAAAAAGCTAGTAACTTACCGGCTTCCATACCATCTTCTTCATCTTCAACACAACCTCACAAAAGACATGCTGTTTCTGCGGCTAGTATTGAAAGCCTCAGAAATAGAATGTGCGGCCGTACCTCTACTACTAACCAAAATAGCGAGTTGGATATTTTTGTTTTGCAGGGTTCTGTACCGTATCAAGAAGTGATCAATGAAGATGGACATGAAGACTTCTTTGAAATCTTGGAGGGAATGAGAAGACCTTTCCGACACTTTCATTGATGGCTCGAGATGTTTTGAACATTCAAGCGTCGTCAAGCTGCGTCTGAAAGCATTTTTACTGACGGATATCAAATAGGAGACCACAGACACTCATTAGCGGAGAGCGACTTGGAAATTGCAGTATTATTCAGAGATTGGATACAAGCGGAGCGGAGAAGGTGTGGTCAACCGGAGATCAACGAAGAAGATGATGAAAACTACAACGAAATCTTAACCGAAGGTAGTGGAAGCGACGTGGATCAATTTGACCAACAAATACCAATTCCAACCGAAGAACCACACGAAATCATCAAGCAATTAGAACAGGTTTTTTTGAGAATGTAATTTTTTTAATTGTAATTTTATTATGTAATTTGCAACTTTTGGACAACACCACAAAGTTGCAATTTAGATTTTAGACAATTGTATTTGTATTACAAAAAAATCATATGTCTATTAAATAATATAAGAGGCACAAAAACAGCATTGGGATGTTTTTATTACACTATCTTGTTTTGTTTATTGAGTTTTTTTTATACATATGTTATTTTTTAAAAAAAAAAGAAAGGAAAACCCGCCGTACCCCGCCCCGACCCCGACCCGAGCCCGCCCCGACCCGATACCGACGGGATCGGGATCGGGACGGGACTTGCTCCAGTCCCGCCAGAACCCGCCGACCCCGACCCCTTCTCCCGTCCCGCCCCGACCCCGACCCCGCCATACCCGAGCCCGGCCCACTGGCCACTCTTAGTTGTAACACACTCTTTAGTAGTCATTTCGCCATGCGATTTGGAATCATGATTTCATATTTTGATTTCAAATCAGCATTTGTTTATGAAATTTATACAAAATTTCAACTTCAACTTCGTATCATGATTTCAAATCCCAAATTCTCCAAAAACTAGGATTTGGAATTTCAAATCATTATTTTATTTTTTTTAAATGTAAAACTTGACTCATAAGTTTATATTCTGTAAAAAAAGACTTATCTTTCTGAATTTTGCAAAAAAAAAAAAAAGACCCACACCCAACGTAAAAAAATTATCCACATCATGTGGAATGATTATATTAAAAAAATAGCTAGTTGCTACTATTATTTCTTTTTTGGATCAATGAGTCTATCAAATTATGTGTATTTTAAAGTTTGTAATAACATATAATTGCAAACATTTATTTATAAGACGAGCGTGGAGATATGCCATTTAGTAATGCGGCGCCTTAGGATTCCGATACCTTGTTAATTAACTATGATTTGTTCATTTCTTAGGATTGTATTAGAGTTAAGGAAATTTTAATAGTTTTCACAAATTGTGGGGTTTTCATGTTTATGAGAACAATACAACATAAGAAATCCAAATTACATGCCCAAATAAAATTTCAACTTCGAATATTATGTCCAAACGGGCCCTTAAGATCCTCAAAGTGATATCCTCTCCTTTCATTGTCATACAATATTTCCTATGATATAATCACAACTTGCTAAGTGGACAAGTTCTTTTTTCTATCCCTTGCATTAGCTAAAGTTCTTCAGGCAGCTTTTATTAGAAGATATGCTAAGTTTACATAGAAGATTTGAGGCATTATGAGTGAGATAGAGGCTTTGGAAGGCCAATAACAGTTGCATAGACTACTTACTGCATTGGAAGTCCTCAATACTAAATAGATGGATTATACCAAAAAGAGTTGCGGTATTCTACACATGAATTACTGAAGTTATGAAGAGGTCATAATTTGGACAATATTTGGTTGAAGTCGGAAAAGATGATATTTTAAAATTGAAGTTGAAACAGAGTATTTGAAAGTTGAGGTCTCGTGAGAGCCCTCACAGTCCAGACACAACAACACAATTATCAGGTGCACGCTCTAAAACTGAGCTAATAGCCCGTCATGGGCCGGCTGTTCCAAAAGGGAGAGAAACTCCATCCCCCTCTATCCTTTTCTCGCCCCTATGCCGCCACATGTGGGGAACATGAGGATGTATAAATAGGGGGTCAACTTATTCCTACGTAGGATAATAAGTCACAAATCTCGTCATGAGTATAAGTGTGTGACTAACATCTGATTGAGTTTTTCTTATTTATTTACTAATTACCCAGAAAAAAACTAAGAGTTGTTCGTGATTCTACACTTTAAAGACTTTTATTAATGTCCTATGATTGCTGATAGTATTCCTATTTATAAAGCAAATTAAATGAAACCACATCTCCATTTTCTTCGTCAATTTGATTCGATTCTTCAATATTTCTTGAACACCCACTTTAGGACATTAAAAACTTGGGCCAAACTTTTTTGGTCTAGGCTTAGTTTTAGTTTGGGCCGAGTAGGCAAACATTCGATCCAAGATCATAGTTTAAGAACCAGAAAAATGAGACAATCCTGCTTGTGATGCAATCCTACTAACAAAGTATAAAAGTGTAGGTGTTCATTTTTTATTTTGGTTATCAGGTATCGCTTTAAGGCCCAACTAATCTTGATTCGTGTTAGAAAGTCCCAAACCGTTCCATATCAAAACTGACTTCATTCCCCGAGCTTGAATCCGAAATCTCTAATTAAAGATGGATAAGTAATTACCACCCACCACAAAAATCAAAATATACACATCAATGTTTGCTATGATTTTTTAATTTTTCTTCAGCAACCCTACTTATACCCATTGGGTTTAGATTGGTGCAGGACAAAAGTGAGGATTGGAAATCAATTTCTGCTTTTCAACTTTTTTAGTTATCTGGAAAATAAGTAGAGAAGTACACTATCTTTTCCACCTAACCCGTAATAAGGCTAAAAGTTTGAGCCCATTAACTCTGCTGAAAAGGGTACTGGGGTCTCTACATTATTCACTCTAATCTCCTAGATACTTGGTACTAGTACTAAATTTTTATTTTAAATTAAAAAATAGTAGTTAAAGCATCTGAATGATTTTGTTTCAATTTTTCTATTGCAAAAAGTTCCTCGATGGAATATTACTAATGTTTGGCTAAATTACATACAAAGGGCACGCCGTGCACAAAGCAGGGTTCGGGGAAGAGCTCAATCCCAAGGGGTGTGATGTAGATAGTCTATTCTAATGCAAGCATTAGTGACTGCTTTCACAACTAAAACACATGATCTATAAATTAATATTACCTTTGCTTCAAAGCTAAATTATATGTATACAACAACAACATACCCAGTGAAATCCCACAACGTGGGATCTGGGGAGGGTAGAGTATACGCATACCTTACCCCTACCTTGGTAGGTAGGCGGTTGTTTCCGAGAGACACTCGGCTCAAGACATAGCATAGGCACAAGCAAAGAAAAAGCAAAAACAAAGAAAGAGCAAAGCAAGAGAAACGATCAGACCCGGTAAAAAAAATCTAATACAGTATGAAAATGTTGGTATCAAAAGCGAATAAGTCATAAGTCATGATAGCGCATTCTGAAAAAGTAAGCAATAACTAGCGCAGGTAAATAAGCTAAACAAAGCACACTAAAGGACACATAGCAGCCGGAATCAAACTACAAGGACTATAAAGCAATATTGCGCCTATTAATATGATAGGCTAAGCGGGCCTACAATAATAACACTACAACTACCAGTTTACAAGCGTAAGTAGGACTATGCTCAACTACCTACTACCATTCTACCCTAATCTGTGTCCTCCACAACCCCCTATCTAAGGTCATATTCTCACTAAGTTGCACATGCGTCACATCCTGTCTAATCACCTCTCCCCAATACTTCTTCGACTACCTCTACCCCTCCTGAACCCGTCCATATCCAACTTCTCACACCTCCGTACTGGGGCATTTGCGTCTCTCCTCTGCACATGTCCAAACCATCTCAACATCGCTTCCAGCATCTTATCTTCCACCGAGGCCACTCCCACTCTATTCCGGATATCATCATTTCTAATCATATCCCTCTTGTATGCCTGCTCATCCATCTCCGCAACTTTCATCTTTTGAATGTGCGAAGTCTTGACTAGCCAACACTTCACCCCATACAACATAGTCGGTCTAACCACTGCCCTATAGAACTTGTCTTTAAGTTTTGGTAGCACATTTTTGTCGCATAAGACTCCAGATGCGAGCCTCTATTTAATCCACCCTTTCCCAATACGATGTGTGACATAGTCATCAATATCTCCATCCCCTTGGATAATAGATCCGAGGTACTTGAGGTTTTCTTTCATTGGAATGACCTGAGTACCAAGTCTCACCTCCATTTATGTCTCAGGGTCGTTCCTGTTACTGAACTTGCACTCCAAGTATTCTGTCTTGGTCCTACTCAGCATGAACCCTTTAGATTCCAGAGTTTGTCTCCAAAACTCCAACTTAGCGCTCATTCTACTGCGAGTCTCATCAATCAGTACTATGTCATCTGTGAATAACATACACTATGTCATCTCCCCTTGGGTTTGTCATGTCAGTCCATCCATCACCAAGGAAAATAAGAATGGGCTAAGAGTTGATCCCTGGTGCAGCCCCATCATCACTGGAAAGTGCTCCGAGTCTCCTCCTACTGTCCGTACCCTGGTCTTGGATCTATCATACATATGCTTGATCGCCCTAGTGTATGCCACAGGTACACCTCTAACCTCCAAACATCTCCATAGAACCTCCCTAGGAACTTTATCGTATGCCTTCTCGAGGTCGATGAAAACTATATGTAAGTCTCTCTTCCTCTCCCTATACTGCTCCACCAACCTCCTAATAAGATGAATGACTTCAGTGGTCGAACGCCCCAGTATAAATCCAAACTGATTCTCGAAAATAGACACGCCTCTTTTCACCCTTATCTCCACGACCCTTTTTCAAACTTTCATAGTCTGGCTTAGCAGCTTGATACCCCTATAGTTTTTGCAACTCTGAATATCACCTTCTTGTACAAAGGGATCACTGTGCCCCACCTATATTCCTAAATTATATGTATATCTTTGTATAATATGACCTTTTAGAACTTCTATAAGTTTTTAAAATTCAAGTTCATTTATTTATTCAAACTTAAATTTTAATGGGAATAAGAGAGCAATGTATCAAAGGGGGAAAAACCACACAAAAGGAAGAAAAACTAAGTCAAGTATAAAATGTATACTCAAATTATACTTTCTCCTGTATAATTTATGTGGCATAGTTTGAATTGCTACGGGGCTTAACAGAAGAAACGATAACATATATAACTCATTATCTAAAACATGTTATAATCTGTGATAATTATTTTCAAATTTAAAAATAACTTATTCATTTGAGATGAATTAAAAAAGTAAATAATCACATAATCTGAAATTGAGGGAGTAAATATGCATGCTAGAATGTGTAGATACGAGTCCGCAACTTAAATAACCCACTTTGTGGGCATTTGAACATAAATACTTCATAAAAGTTACATAATTATCTTTTCTGTAGGAAATTCCTGTGCATATAAACCCTAGCAGCCCACATTTTTTAAATATTTACTTTTAGTCCAATTACGTAATAAATTATTGCAATTTACAATCAATTGTTCATCTACTCATTTGTACTTGATTTGATATGACACTATGACAACACATCAGTTATTCCATTTAGTATGAATTTTGAATGAGGTAAAGACTCGTCCATTTCATAAGTTTAAGTCATCTTTTTTTCAAGTTCTTGAAAAAATACACAACTCTAAAGTTCATAAAAAATGGTCTCTCCTCCTTCAACTGTTAAGGTTTCTTTATTTTGGGATGGAGAGATTCTTTATGATAATAATATTGTTCGTTATAGTATTATACCACAATACCATGGATTATATGTAATAGGCAAATATCCAATATCCATTGCACCGCAGGGTTTAGTGGTTTATGGAAAGTGGAATATCACTGGAAATGAGTCTTTGAGGGAATATTTGAGGGCGCCGAAAAAATATATGGGGTTAATCACCCTCAATGTTCTTGAAATGTATGTTGAGAAGATACCTCCCTCAATGTTCTTGAAATGTATGTTGAGAAGATACCTCACAGTCATAGTGAAGTCTTGGCTAGGACTCGTCAGGAAATTCCAGAAATGCTGACTGCGCCTCGTCCTCAAATCCCTCAAATCCAGCCTACTCGTGGTAACACTTATACGAACATGAGTTCTTATGGAGACATTTTGAGTGGTCAAGTACTGTTGGAAACTCTAAGCCATCAATTTAATCAAAATTATGGAAAAATTGGTAAATATTCATATTTTCATTATTATTTATGTAGTAGCACATGTTTATTATACGTATGGTAATAGTAATATTTTTTGTATCTTTTTACGGGTTATACACTGGATATACGTAATATTGGACAATCCTCTCAGTTCGATGCAGTTGATTATTATCAGTAGGTATACTTTTTAATAATTAATTAATATAAGTATTTTGATGTTTAGTATTTATAATACTTGAACTGCCGCTGTAGTGAGAATTATTCACAAAACTCGCCAGTGGTATCAAACGTTAATTTCGGTGCATTTGATCTTTCTTCAAACCCTGACAATATTGATCATTATCGGTAGGTTCATCACCTTGATATTAAATAATCCATATATATTTTGATGTTGGTATTTAAAATATGTTACACTTTTTTTTGTGTAGGAAGAGGCCTTTACTAGATGGTGAAGATTATCTAAATCATATAGATATCATCTAGTGATAGCGATGATATACCGAATGCAGAGGTATCCGATGATGATGACGCAAATATATTAGATAATGAGGTTGATATTCATCCTCATAGGAAAGAACAACAGTTAGTAAAAATGATGCAAATTCGGTCACACTAGCAAAAAAACGCTGGTAGAAAGCCCAATTTACCAGCACGAACAATGGTAGAAAGCCCAATTCAGTGACATTCTGACGTGATTCTATATCATGACAATCTTCAACGTCATCCTGATGTCTTTTTCTTCACCATAGAAGATGATCCAATTCGCCAAAAAATATGAAAAGAACTGGACTATCTTGTAAACGATGAAGTTCACCTTGCAAAAGGCATGCTTTTCCCTTTCAAAAAGGCAATGCAAAGGACCGTCAAAATTTATAGCATAAAGAAATGAGGGAGTTTAGAGTTGATGTTTCAACCCGAAAGCTATGGAGATTAATCTGCAGACGTGAGCATCAAGGTTGGCAATGGATGCTTCGGGGTATTATTACTCATGATAGTATGCGGACTATCACAAAATTTCGCTCGTGTTACAAATATGATTGCTCAAGTGTTAATTGATTACATTGCCGAAACACCAAGATACCCTATTCGACCAAGTTCATTATAATTTTGACATCAATTAAATTATCATTTCTAAATGTTGTTTGTTTACACTTGTCTAGGTTCCTCATCAAAGAATACATCAGAATAATTCTGAGAGTTAATCGTAAAATGATAAGTAAGAGAAAGGGATATCTCGGGCGTAGGCGCGCTTTTGAGATGATTTATGGTACATGGGAGGGCTCTTTCATCTAGTTGACAAGGTATATGGAAGCTCTACAACGCTTCAATCCTGGTACTGTTGTAGAGTAGAAGCTCAACACCCAACCTGGTGTGGTCAGTAATATTTTTAATTTTGTATTTTGGACATTCAAATTCATAGATGGTACGCATGTGTACGAGATATACGATATCAAGCTACATATTGTAGTAGAAATGGATGCCAATGAGTTGATATTTCCTCTTGATTTCACCATTGCAGCTAACGAGAGCAACGAGACATGGGGGATGTTTTTGACACATTTGAGGAAATATGTTATTAAGGATCGTATGGGCATATGTTTGCTATCTGATCGAAATTATGGCATATTGAACAATGTATTTCGTTTGGAGGGGTAACAACCTCTCTTTGCTTACCATCGCTATTGTTTCAGGTACATAAAGACAAAATTTCAAATGTCCTTTAGAAACAGTACACTAAACAAATTGATGTGGGCGACTGCAATAGAGCATCAAGAAAAAACGTTTCTTGTGCGGATGGATATGATCAAGGCATTGAATCCGGAAGTATACGATTGGTTGAAGGCAATCGACGTAGACAAATGGACACTACATGTGGATGAAGGCGGGAGATAGAGGGTGCTAACAACAAACAACTTAGAGTCATTCCATGGTTTGCTAAAATCTGCACGGAGATGGTCGTTACTACAATGGTGAGACTGACTTACAAGCAAGTTGTGGAGCGATTTGTGGCTAGAACAAAACAGGTCAAAGCCATATTAGCAGATGGTGGGAAATGGATGCCAAATCCTACAAAAATGTTCTAGCATCATAGGAGAAAATTTAAGTAACACAAGATGGAAGAATATAACCACGATGAACGTGTGTTTGAAGTCTGGACATGTTCTTAGCAAGGCCGGGGAGGCAACATTCATATTATTTATGAGATTACAAGAACGTGCAGTTGTGGTAAGTGACAATCATACCACATGTCGTGTTCTCATGCCATCAAGTATTTCAAGGAAATTAAAAAATAGTATCAAATTATGTGGTCAAACGAGCCATTTTCAATGATTGCTAATAAATAGTATATTAGTAAATTATGTGTTAACGCACGAACTCTGATTCCCAATCAAATGGATGTTCTGGATAGGACATACTCTCGAAGGTGCTCGATGTGTAAGGAATTTGGCCATAATAAGTGTTTGTGTAACCTACGGGGTCGTGGTGGTGCAAGTACCTCTGGTGGTGGAATAACCTCTCGTTGTGGAAGAGCTTCTCGTGGTTAAAGAACCTCATGATTTTATGAATGTACTTAATTCTTGTTGATGTATTCGAATTGTCTTGAATTATGAATCTTAAATATTTTTCTTCTTGTGATGAATGATGTATTTTTTTAATGAAGCATATTGAATTAGGCATTTTTATCATCAAGAAAGTTCTATTGAGAACTTTTATAACATACAAAAATTAGAAAAATAATTTAATCTTTGTCGCTTTCTGGAACTACCTCATCGTCGTCTTCATTTTCATCATCCTCCTTACTTGCATTCTCTTCTTCATCTTCTTCCCCTTCATTTCTTTCTCCATCATCCTCGTTGTAGTCTAGATACCAACTATTATCATTAGGAGCACTTGTTTGGTTGACACAACAATATGATACTCCATAATCTAATATTTGTGATAAATATTTTAGAAAACCTATTCATTCTTGAATTATTGGATAAACTGAATATGAAGAGTCTCGATGAAGATTTTTATTTTCTAACAGTTTCCAATGATATTCTTCATCCGCTCCTCGAAAATTAAGATCGTCCAAAGTATGATACATATATAGTGCTTTCTGCATTTCTGAATTTTTTTTCATCAAGTGTTGGATAACCAGTGGTTCAACCTTGAATTTAGAGGTCTGATATGTAGTAGACAAAGCTTGTGACACAACTAAACTATGCCATCGACATAATACCTCATAATCACACCTTTTTTAATATAATTGAACCCCTTGAAGTTTTCACCCTAAATTATAGCTCCTTCGGATTTTGAGGAGAGTGCGTCATCCTCAATTATGTGTCCAACAACTTTTAAATCAACATTGATACAAATTGGTTGATTTTCAAAGGGACAAAAAACATCATACCATTTTTCATCAGATAAATTAGTGTAACATCCTAATATCTCTTTTTCACAATATGATTCCGTTGTGTTTGTGTTTGTTTTTGTCTTACCATGAGGCCTTCTTGAGCTACCCTCGCCTTTTTATCTATTTTTGAACCAACTATTGAATGTAAGTTTTCTAGACATGTTTAAAATGTGATTTTTTTTAACTGAATGAGTTATATAAAAGTTCTTAACCGAATGATTTATAGAAAAGTTCTGTTATATAAGTGTGTCATGTTTTGCGCATGTAAAAGTTGCGCAATATAAATGTGTCATATAAAGCGGTCAAAAGCGAGCATAGTGTTGTCAAATCAAGGACGTCATTCCGGTAACTCATATATTGCACATGTAAAAGTTGCGCAATATAAATATGTCATATAAAATGGTCAAAAGCGAGCATAGTGTTGTCAAATCAAGGAGTAGTTAATAACATAAATGACGAACAACTAGTATTCACATTAAAATGAGTTATTATGTCAATTTGGAATCAATTTTTTGATATTACTTCTATTACATGTTTTACCCTAGCAGACATATTTGAAGAAATAGGTAGGACATGAGAACTAGATGATGATTTTAAATACTCAAATAATCCGAACCACAGATACAATCAAGAATACAATAATACAATAATACAATGAGAGCTGAGTGAAATTGGCGTGTTAGGGAGGCTGAAATGGCAGAACAAAACTTGAGGGCACTCAGACTCAATCATCCAAAAAATCATGTTACGTCAATGCCTCGTGGTACACCACAAGAGTTCAGTTGTTCTCTTAACCATTTTTGCGAAGAGAACAATCGGATGAAAATACGCTCCCTCAGGGTAGAATATATTCAACATGGTTACGTCATATTCAGATTCAAGTGGGATTCAGACTGTGAGATGTTCGATGATTCCCTGTGATCCTATTAATATTTTTTTATAATAAAGTAGGTAGGTATGGTCATAATGACGACCCAAGGGTACTTGGGGTTTGCAACTATATAAGTAGCCTTTTATTTATTATTAAACTATAACATATTCAATATCGAGTAGTAGAAATGTAGATTGGTCAGTATTCCTTTCAAATGATCCGAATAACAATGGTGATGGTAGCTCAACTCATAGTATCTATTCCGGTGATTCGAGTTAACTTGATAACAATGAATTCAAGATAGACGATTTGAAATTTCACCTTCTTATAGAGCGTAATGATGATTTTTGCAATGTGAAATATTCATAACCATGAGAATATTATTACGGGTTACGCCGAGAATGGGATATCGGCATGCCGAATCAGAACGTCTTGTTCGTGACTTGAAAAATCTCAACACTCAAATCTCAACAAGGTTCTCAATGACCATGCCTCAAACTGATCAACATTCTTGCAAGTTTGTCATACGGAGGATTAGAAAAGAAAACAACAGAATGGTAGCAAGACGTTGTAGATTGTACATGCTAAAGTTGGTAGAAGAACAAGCATCATCAATGGTAGAGAACTAACATTTGCAGAAAGAAGATATGTCTTAAGAAACCCAAAATATTATTCTGAGGACGGACTTCTATTCTGATGATGATTAAGGGTTATTTTGGTTCACTTGCTTAGTTTTTGGGTCATTTAAGTTTCGAACTCATGATTTAATTTGTATTTTTAATTTATGATGAAGTCATTAATTTGAAGAAAATTAGTATGTTTAATTTTGTTTTGGTTGTTATAGTCTATTATTAATTTATATAAGCGTCTTAGAGTTAATAATACATAAAAAGTTCAACAATTCACAATTTTTAATGAAAACACAAATAAATTAGTACATAAAAGGTGCCGATTACATAATACACTTTAAAAACATAGAAAATACATAATACATGAAAACGTCCAACTAGTAAAAATAAAACACATAAAAATAATAAACTAAACCAAAAATATATAAAAACAAAATACATAGAAATAATACAGAACAACAAGATAACACAAATAATCTTCCAAAATTTCAGTTTTTCTTTCAAAGCATTTTTCTCGTGTTGAGTGTCTAAGGTTATTCTTGAAAAACCTTTGTTTTTCTTCGGATTCTTTTAGCAAGCCCTTCAGAAGGTCAATTTTTTCTTGAGCTTCCATAAGTTTAAACTGTAAGTCAAACTTCACGGTATCTCTAGTGATACGTGAAGTCGCGGTATCTCTATCAACATGAGCTTTTTTAAACTTCGCCGCCACTGTTTTATCCACGGGAATGTCATCTTCCCATCGAAAATGTTTGCAACCATTCATATCCTATAAACATTACAAGAAAATTAGTTTTTGAAACTAAAATATGTAGATAATGTGAAAAAACTCTAAATCCTAAAAACTTGTAAAAATACTTACTTCAGGCACTTTACAGCGCCAAAAACGACGACTCGGGTTATCTTGTGTCCTTGATGTTCTTAGCTTACAATAATAACCTCATTCACAAACATCACGTTCTATAGCAAAGTTTGACGTTTCAGAGCTTTGAGACATGATTTTCGGGGGGAGGGAGGGGAGGGGGGGGGTTAAAGTATGGTAAAAGAGTGAAAATGGAGAAGGTGAAAAGTGAAGATGAAATGGAGAAGGCTAGTTAGGATATATAATAAACCGTATTGCGCATGAAATTCCTGCGCAAATGGAGTTAACTGCACCATTATACAACAACAACATAACCAGTGGAATCCCACAACGTGGGATCTAAGAAAGGTAGAGTGTACGCAAACCTTACCTAACTCTTTCTGGGTAGTAATTTCATTAGCAAAAGTTAGTTATGTAATTTGTTTTTATAAGGTATTTTGGTTCATCTGCCCACAAAGTGTGTCATTTAGGTTGCAGACTAGTGTAGATACAGCTGTTGTCTAACCAAGAATCTTTGCCAAGTCACTTTGGAAGATCGCTGCATGATTTTAACTAAGAGTGGCCAGTGGGTCGGGCTCGGGTCTGGCGGGCCGGGTCTGGCGAGGTCGGGGTCGGGGCGGGACGGGAGAAGGGGTCGGGGTCGGGGTCGGCGGGCTCTGGCGGGACTGGAGCAAGTCCCTTCCCGATCTCGATCCCGTCGGTATAGGGTCGGGGCGGGCTCGGGCTCGGGTCGGGATACATCGAGTTTTCCTTTTTTTTTTAAAAATAACTTATGTATAAAAAAAACTCAATAAACAAAATAAGATAGTGTAATAAAAACATCCCAAGGCTGTTTTTGTGCCTCTTATATTATTTAATAGACATATGATTTTTTTGTAATACAAATACAATTGTCTAAAATCTAAATTGCAACTTTGTGGTGTTGTCCAAAAGTTGCAAATTACATAATAAAATTACAATTAAAAAAATTACATTCTCAAAAAAACCTGTTCTAATTGCTTGATGATTTCATGTGATTTTTCGGTTGGAATTGGTATTTGTTGGTCAAATTGATCCACGTCGCTTCCACTACCTTCGGTTAAGATTTCGTTGTAGTTTTCATCATCTTCTTTGTTGATCTCCGGTTGCTCGTATAAAGAATTCCACCTAGTGGATACTTCTTGTGGAATTTTTCTATAAGGTAGTCCACAATCATGACAAATTTTTTTATATTCTTTTCTACGTTGTACTTTATTACTTTTAAAAATAAAGTTTATAGCAAATTGTATTTTACTAAGAATGTCTTCAAAAAGTGATAGACCATCCTTTACAATTAAGTTATATATATGGCACGCACATTTTATATGAAAATGGTCTGGAAAAGATGGAGTTAAACTATTTTTTAAAATTGTAATTGCATAATTATTATTAGAAGCGTTATCTAATGTAATAGTCATAATTTTATCGGTAATTCCGTAATAATCGCACACTTGATAAATATTTTCTGCAATAAAAGTACCAGTGTGCCTATCATCTATATATCTATACGCTAAAATACGTTTTTGCATAGACCATTTATAATCTATCCAATGACAAGTTACAATTAAATAATCATGGCCGTTAGTACTACGACCTATATCAGACGTGATAGATACTTTGCCATTAAAATGATATAATGAAAAACGTAAATATTGTTGATATTCATGGGCGAATTTAAATACATCTCTCTTAACAGTTGATCTAGGAAAACCGTTAAAAGCAGGATTATATATATCTCTAATGTAATGAATAAAACCGGGAGATGAAGGAAATGAAAAAGGCAAATCCTCCACAGCAACTAATTTTGATATTGCTTCCCTATCTCTATGTTTATTGTATTTAGAGCCTACAATTCCCCCCGTCATAGGGTTAATTTGACCTTGTACTTGGTCCGGGATAGTATCAGTATGTGAACCTTGTCCCGATGGAGTGGGCGTTTGCGCACCCGGTTTTGAAGCCTGGTATTGGGCATACCTAGATGTATGAGCACTCACTACGTGTCTAATTAAACCCCCCGTCCCACCGTGACCTTTTCCAGTTTTAAATTTTAAAACATTTTTACAAATTTTACATATGGCTACTTGATTCTCTACGTCTCTATCAAAAAATGTCAATGCATCTGATTTTAATGGTCGTTTTGCTGGACCTCGTCTCATACTAGGGGGAATAGGAGGTATTTCAGTTGAAGGTGCACTAGTGGGTGTGTTGTCATCAACATTAGTGGGTATATCATCTAGATCATCGTCTAAATTAAAGTCTTCTTGAGTTCCAGAAAATAGCTCCTGGTCTAAATCTAATGGTATTGTAGGAAAATGTTGAGTATCAACAAAATCATCATGTGTAGGAATAAGATGACTAGAAGAAGTACCCTTGCCCTGGTTGCCCCTACTAGAAGAAGCACCCTTACCCTTACCCTTAAACATACCTTTTAATCCTTCCATTTTAATTATGATAATAAATAATTAAAGACAATAAAATTAAGTGATCTAAATAAAATAAACAGACAATAATAATTTAATGAATGAGCAGAATGTACCAAGCAGCGACGTAACGTCGACGTGTAATCGAGAGGTTGAAAATTGAAACTTTGCTCGATGGAAGATTCTCAAGCTAGTTGCCAACTTCACTCCCAATTCCCAAATGAATAAATAAAATCGAATATTTAGCAAACAATGTAGACTTATAGAGAGATATATTGAGAAATTAGAGAGATTGTAGGAAGATTTGTGAGAAAGATGAAGAGAAAATGAGTTATTTATAGTTGAAAAATTGGGTTAAAGTGTAAATATAATAACTTATGAGTTAAAAATAAATATTAAGGGTAGGGGGTTGGGGAGGGGGGGCCTAAAATGGCCGTTGGCCAACGGCCATAATCTAAAATGGCCGTTGGTGCAACGGTCATTTTTGCAAAGCGGGGAAAAGGGCGGGGTCGGGCTCGGGGCGGGGTCGGGGCGGGGTAGGGTCAAGCGGGCCTGGGGCGGGCTCGGGTCTCGCGGGACGAGACATCGTCCCGTCCCGAGTTCGAGTCCCGCCCCCGTTATTTTTTTTTTTTTTGGCGGGGTCTGGGCGGGACCGGGGGGGCTCGGGCCGTCCCGGCCCACTGGCCGGCCCTAATTTTAACCACAAAAATGCACATATGGCAATTAAAATTGAAAACAAAACAAAAGAGACAACGCGTGAAGGTGCTTTTGTACTACTTAATGCCCAGAGAGAATTCCAGTTCTAACAATCTTTGTTTTCTCTTCAAATTTAAACCTTGACTTGAGAATGAAGGACCTTATAAACTCATGAAAGGTACTTCCCCTAGTAAATAAGGGACTTGAAAAGTACAACTTCTCAAAAAATTCTTTTTTTTCTTCTATGAAACATGGAAGAAATAGAAGTTTCTTGTTTTGGACTATTGACTTCAAGTCTTCTACCAACCCTTACTCTTTGTGTTCAGATCATTAAGAATCCAAGACAGAAGTTTCTTGGGACTTGTTCCAATGCCCCAAAGATCCTGTGGTTGAAGTTGAAGAGTGGCTTCAAGTCATATAGTAATAGTAGTACTTGGTATAATAGAAACAGCGCTATCCAAAATACCCAGTCAAATATACTGTGCAAGAGAGCAATGTTTTGGTTACAAAAATTAGGAAAATTTTGTACTAATATATCGAATTAATCTTTGTATAACTAATCTAACATCATTTAACTTATATGGAGTTTAATACTGGAAACCAAAACATAATTAATATGGATATAAGTTATATGAGAATTTATATATTATTTTTTTACAAAATAGAAGATGAAATATTAGCAATATGTTGGATAAAAGGATCTAAATTCTAAAGTTAAAATGCACTTACAATAGGTAATCTGTAATTACCAATATGTGTATAATATTCTCCGTATAACAGTCCCCCCATTTTTATTCTTCACGTAACAATTCCCCTATCCTTTATTCTTTACATAACAATAACAATAACAATTCTCCATCATTTATTGCTAATAAGATCTTGGACTCCCTTCTGATGCTGGATTTAAGAGTGATAATTCTTAATAATCTATTTCCTATAAGAGATCTAAAGAAGTTTGGGTTCCTTGGATTTTTAAATACATTATTTTTAGTGGTTGAAGAAAAAGGACATTTTCTCCATATTTGGCAAATAACCTTACTCTCATTAGTTCATACTAAAGCTAGCCAGTGGGCCGGGTCGACCCGACCCGATATACGCCTGCCCCCGATCCCCCCTTAAAAAAATTGGTGTCGGGGTTCGAACTCGGGACGGGACCTGGGCTCGTCTCGCCCGTCCCGATCCCGATAAGACCCACCCCAACTCGACCCCGCCCCAACCCCACCCCACCCCACCCCTCCCCCGTCCCGCCCCGCCCCGCCAGCCCCCTCCCCCTTTTCAAAAATAGATGTTGCAACAACGGTCAAATTTTGATTTTATTTTTTGCCCCTCACCCCATAAACCCTCCCTACCTCTTAATATTTAATTTTAACCCCTGAGTTAGTATATTTACACTTTAACCCTTTTTCTCAACTATAAATACCTCATTTTTCTCACAAATCTTCCTACCATCTCTCTAATCTCTCAATTTATCTCTCTACAATTCTACATTGCCTACTAAATATTATATTTTTTTCTCATTTATATCAAAGTTCAAAAATTGGGAGTGAAGTTGACAATTAGCTTGAGGATCATCCATCGAGCAAAGTTTCAATTTTCAACCTCGATTACACGTCGACGTTACGTTGGTGTTTGGTACCTTCGTTCCTTCTTTAAATTATTATTGTTACTTAATTTTAATTATCATACTTAATTTTATTTACTTTAATTATTTATGTCGCGCCCGATTTTGACCTGCTCGGTCAAAGCGGAGCACAACGTATTCGGTGAATCCTGGGTATGATTAAGGAGTCGCCACCTAATTATTTATGGTGAATTAGGACACCTGAATATTAACTAAATGCTGCAATGTAAACTCCGATTCTAAGGTCTGCGAAACGAATGAGATTCTAGGTAAGGGTTCTTTATTATCCTAAAGGGAAGGGGTTAGGCATCCTTTAAGATCCGCTAACTTGCGGTTATCCGGTCGAACTCAGGTTAATATTATACTAAGGAAAATGCATGTTTATAATATATAAAGTTAAACAAAAGTTTTGCAAATATTTAATAAGAGAATGCATTTTTGTACAAGTATGCATTTGTATGGTATTTAAAGAGAAATACATGTAAAGTTGAAAAGTATGCATTTTAACAATTGATAGTAAAAACAAATTATTTATAGTGCCAAAGAAGTAAATTTTTTGGAAATCATTTTGAGTTGTACAATTAATAAAGTGAACAGAAGATGATCAAAGTTTGTTTTGAAATTTTTAAATATGCATGACGAGCCTAAAAGATAAATGAACTAGCGGAGGATTTCTAAATTTGAATTAACCGAGCCTATAAATAAATAAGCTAGCGACGGGTTTTAACTACCTTACTAATTATCCATTCGTGGCCTAATTATTCTAAATATCCTAACAATCACACAAGCATTAAATAATTATTACAGACCCAAATAGAAAATAACGAAATTAAAGAATAACAATAAAAGGGGAACTAAGGCGGATGACGATGTCTTCTAGCCCTATTTGTTTTGAAATCCCGAGGTTGGAAAATGCAAAGAAGGTGGATGCGGATCTTCGTTCGGCAATGATCATGATGAGTCTCATAATGAGACTCTTCGTTGCTCCCGATGCATTTCATGTAAGTAAGGAAAAGAAAAGAAAAGGAGTAGTGACGGAATATGAAAATATATATAAAAATGTAAAATAAATGATTCATGAAAGGTATATATTGTTGGGCCTCAGGGAACAAACAACATATAGAAATAGAAAGCAGGCCCAAACATATAATTTCCAGACTTGAAGGAGGGAAACAGACCAAATTTCACAATAATCATTAGACAATAACCATGTACCATTCAACCTTTTATTGACGATATATAGCATCAAAGGTGATAGGGGGAAAATGGGTTGTGCATGTTTCAAACCAGACAAGGAGGAAGAGGAAGGAGTAAATTGGACCAGTACATGACATAGTAGACCCCTGGACATTCAAACTCAGAAAGAGGCAAAATAGGATGGGGTTGCAAGTTGCTCAAATAGTCTCAAGCAAATCCTCAGATGTACACATAGTCTATTTACTCAAAAATATAAGGAAACTAGTAGGGATTATGCAAAACTTAGGTTTCAGTTTCGAGCAGCTCATTGTATATTCAAATCCTTACAATTTTCAGTATATCAACTTTTCCTACATATGCTTTACATGAAAATAAGAAAGGAGACTACATGTATGCATAAGCAAAGACTTATGGTTAACATGATGTTGGCACATGTATCACTTAGTAGTTCAATAGACATGGTATGACACATGAGAGCTTAGGAAAGTGCTATATGTTGTCATGAAGGCATTGTACACTTAGGCAAGTAAAGACAAATATGTAGTCAATTTAGGAAGAGTATGGAGGCCTAGAAATGCACAGATGATCATTTTTATGAAATTTATTAAATGTGGAGTCAATCAAGTCAAAAATAAATATGCGGAATCTCATTCATTCTACACAACTAGACATAATGCATTAAAGCAAGTAAGACAGATGGATAATCAAGCCGGTAGACACATAGACACATGATTGGCCAATTCAGATATAACACACTGCAGAATAGGACTGTCCAAGCTAGACTAAGCATGCACACTATTAATCTAAGCAAGATATGATATAAAGGATTTTCATTCTAACATGGTGACAGTTTTTTACACAAAGACGAGTAAAGGCAAGTGTGCAAGATGCTCAATCAGGCACATGATCATGATAAGAACAAATATATTTCAAAACTACTTAACATAGCCCCCATTTAATCGTGTTCATGGATCAACAGACATACACAAGGTTCATATTGGCCATTTGAGATTCTTTCCATATAGATTCATACCAACAAATGTCAAAAGTAATAAAACTTAACCTATACTACTTCTAAATCATAGAAGGACATGAGATTAGTCACACAAACATGTATCCAAGTTAATACAATAATTAAAACTTTATGACTACTTAACATGAGATTCAAACAGGTCAAAGACCAAAGTACAAGAACATATTCAGAACTGAACTATATATAACATGACTCTCAAAGTAAAATAAACTATCATACTAATTACTTATATCATGATCTTCACAAAATGCATTAACGAGACGGTATATACATCACTTAACTCTAAATATAAACTCAACATAGCATACTTAGGTATAAACAGTCAATTAACAAGAAGCAACGAATGGTACTTAACTAATCAACGTCTATATTATAATCTCTATTAAAAAAAGTATTGAGCTAATAATCATATCACATCTAAGCATTGATAGTCAAATCAGATACGTTAATAAAATAACTAGTACCAATCATTTAATTTAATCAAACATCTTAATTCTTCTAAACAACAGTAGTCATCCATCAAAATATTTCATAAATAAACTAACAAACCCGACATACTTAAACTCTAAGCACAACAACACAAATAGACTACATTATCACTAAATCAGTGATAAAACACACAAATACAGAAAGTTAAAAAAATGAGAAGAGTTTGAATTTACGGACCTTCTCCAGGTAGCGAACCGAGGCGTGTTTCGAATCGTCGACCCGCTCGGAGATATTATTTGTTTATGCGATTGAAAGGGGCAAGGAACTAAATGTTTTTATGTCTTTGTCGAACCAGAAATGGGAGTAAAAAGAAACCTACGGAAAAATCGATTTTTTTGGTTTGGCTTTTGAAGAACCGAGAGTTTTTCGTAAAAAAAAAGCCTCCCCCAAACACAACCCGAAGGGCTATATTTATAGTCAAAACTTGAGGGGTTTCAACAGCTAGAATTCGAATTTCGAATCCAAAGAAAAGAGGAGAAAAGTGACGATTTTTTTGACAGATTTTGAAAACTGAGATGATAATGAAAGAGTGCGGGTTTATGCTATTACCCGTCGAAACCTTGAAGGTGTTAGGGGATCGACCGCGGCATGTATGGTTACTTTGTCGATTCGACCTTGGACGAGCTATTCAAGGCTCTGGGGTTTGCAAAAAAAGGGGAAAGGGGACTGGCGATGTGAGGGCTTGATGGTGGCAGTTATATTGGTGTTTATCCGGCGGTTTGGAGGTGGAGCCGGCGAAGGACCGCCGGATTTTCGGGAGGGTCGTCTGGTTTTTTATTTCGATTTTGGACGATTTGGATAGGTTTTGGGCGATGGGGGGTTTTAATTTGGGATTGGGCTCGGGTCAGTAGGTAGTGGGCTGGTTTAGTTTTGGGTGAAGGGCTGGTCCGGTTGGGCCGAAAAGGGTTGGGCTTTGGTGGGTTGATATTATTTTGGGTGAGGGGAAATAAAATGGGAAGTTGGTTAAAAATAAAAGAAGGGGGAGTTTGGTTTGTGAATTTTGTTTGGGTAGAATTGTATTGGGTTGGGAAAATGAAATGGGTTAGAGATTGTTTTGGGTTTAAAAAATATAAAGGGGTTTAACATTAAAAAAATATATTTTTTGTTTTGTAGAAGATGTGAATTATTTAAAATAACATAACGATGTGATACTAATAAAATATTTGTGAAATGTTTAATGCTTAATTAAAAAATGGACATGCGATGCAATTTTGCGAGAATAAAATAACATAGAATTTTCGGATAAAACTTATGATTATGATAAAAAATGCAAATGATAGTAAAAATGCGAATAATAATAATAATAATATATATATATATATATATATATATATATATATATGTATATATATTAAAATTATTTTGAGGTGTTAAAAATATTTAAAATTGCAAATAATCAGAAAAAATGGGATAAAATTGGGTGTCAACAATTTATTTATATAATTATAATAGAACGCTTTGGACGTATGATTAAGGGTAAGAGTGCTTCTTCTAGTAGGGGTAACAAGGATAAGGATACTTCTTCTAGTAATCCTATTCTTAGTCTCGATGATTTGATTGATTTCACTCATATAGATGAAACTGCTTTTTTTAATGATATACCATTAGATGATGAGATATATTCTGCATCTGAACTAGACTTTAATTTTGACAATAATGACACACCCACTAGTGTACCTCAAGCTCAAGCTCAGACCGAGTCTCAGTCTCAAACTGAAACTGGAATGCCTCATATTCCCCCTAGTATGAGTCGAGGCTCCACACAACGAAAATTAAAATGAGATGCATGTGATTTTTTTTGATAGGGACCAAGAGAATCAAGTAGTTAAATGTAAAATTTGTAAAAATGTTTATAAATTTAAAATCGGAAAAGGTCAAGGTGAGATGGGAGGTTTATTGAGACATGTACAAGACGAGCACACAACTAAGTGGAATCAATACCACACTAAAACATCGGGTGTGCCAATGCCATATGAGTCGGGACAAGGTTCACATGGTGTCCCCGACCAAGTACATGGTCAAATTAACCCGAAGACGGGGGAATTTTTGGTCCTAAATATGATGAAAACAAAGATAGAGAAAATATGACAAAATTAGTTGGGGTGGAGGGTTTGCCTTTTTCATTTCCTTCCTCTCCTGGTTTTATTTATTACATTCGAGAAACATATAATCCTACTTTTAATGGTTTTTCTAGATCAACTGTTAGAAGATATATTTTTAAATTTGCGCATGAATATCAACTATGTTATGCATTGTATCATTTTAATGGCAAAGTGTCTATCACTTTTGACATGGGCCGTAGTACTAACGGTAATGATTATGTAACTGTAACATGTCATTGGATAGATCATAATTGGTCTATGCAAAAACGCATTTTAGCATATAGATATATTGATGATAGGCACACTGGAACTTTTATTGCACAAAATATTCATGAAATTTGTGATTATTATGAAATAATTGAAAAAATTATGACTATTACATTAGATAATGATACTTCTAATGATTATGCTATAAGACTTTTAAAAATTCGATTAACTCCATCTTTTCCTGATAATTTTTATATAAGATGTGTGTGCCATTTTTATAACTTAGTTGTAAAGGATGGTCTAAAACTTTTTGAAAACATTCTTGATAAAATATAATTTTCTATAAACTTAATTTTTAAAGGTAAAAAAATACAAAGACGCAAAGAGTATAAAAAAAACTTGACACGATTGTGGATTACCTTATAGAAAAATTCTGAAGAAGTAGCGACTAGGTGGAATTCTCTATATGAACAGCTACTTGTTGCTTACGATTATAAAAGACCTATAACTTTATTATTTAACGCCCATAATAAAAATCCAAGGGATATGCTTGTAGATAATGATTAGGAATTTTTTAAAAACTTATTGGATTTTTAAAGAATTTATTTCAAGCTACTAAAGAATTTCCTGGTATTTATTATCCTACTATTTCAACTATGTTATTTTATATAGCTCTAATATTTTTGTTACTTAATGAATATATAGAAAAACAAACTTATAAGGCATCTAGTAGGCGATTGTAAAACACTTGCTGAAACGATTTATGATTGTATGACAGTACTTCCACCTCCAAGTCCAAATGAAGAACCAACGGTTTACACCCAATTTTGTCCCATCTTTTCTGATTTTATTTGCAATTTTAAATATTTTTGGCACCTTAAGACAATTTTAAAATATAGGCATATATATGTATATGTATCATCATTTTTATTATTATTTGCATTTTATTGTTATTTGAATTTTTATATCATAATCATAATTTTTATCCTAATATTATATGTTATTTTATTTTCACAAAATGACATTGCATTTTTATTTTTAAGCAATAAATATTTCGCAAATATTATATTTTTATTATTATCACATCGTTATTTTTATCTTCAAAATTTATATTTTTTTGCAAAGAATCTTTTAATTTTAAACCCCTTTTTATATTTTAAACCACAACCTTTTTTCCTTAACCCAAAACCTTCCACCAGCCCAAAAAAGGGGCAGCCCAATCGGCCACCCCAACTCACCCACAACCCAATCCTACTTATCACAACCGACCAGCCCAAATCACCCCAACCAACCCGGTCGGCCCAACAGCCCACACCCCTTTATTCTTATACCCTCTACCCAAACACAACCCTAAAAACAAATCACCCCACACCCTTCCCCTCTCAACCTCCCATCCTCCGCACCCGACCCCACATCCCCATACCGGCAACCCCACGTCGCCGATCACCTCACCCGACACCACCACCAACCCCCTCTGCCCCTGACACCCGACACATCCCATACCCCTATCCCCTAAAATCCGCAACCCATACCCCAAGAATCCGCCCAAAAAATCGGATTTTTTGCCCCTTTGTTTGAAATTTGAACTTGATTTTTATGGGTCCGAATCCATCTATAAATATCCCCTTTTGTTCTTCATTTTGGAGGGGGGTCCGAAGTCCGAAAAATCAAAACGAAAAGGGATCTGTTTTTGTTCGAGTACAGTCCAAAATCCGAAGCAAAAATAAAAAAAACAAGCGAAAACAAGAAATCAATGTTTTTGGGTCGGGTCACTTCCGGGTCGGGCCACTGTTCCGGGTTGAGTTACTGTTCCGACGGGTAAAATTTCTTGAATTTTGTTTCAATAATTTGTTGTTGGTTATCTGAAAGTTTGAGAAAAATCGATTCGGGTTGAAACATCCGATTAGGGTCGGGTCACTGATCCGGGTCGGGTCGACCCACTTCGAATAAATTCCCAGATTTTTGTGCTTTTATATTTAGTTGTTGGTTATTGAAATTTGGAAAGAAATCAATTCGGGTTGAAAAATCCGATTCGGGTTGACCCAATTCGAGTAAATTTCCAGATTTTATGTTTTATATATTGTTGTTGGTTGTCTGAAAATTTGGAAAGAAATCGATTCGCGTCCGAACCCCTGATTCGGATCGGGTCACTATTTCAAGTCGGGTCAGCCCGGGTTGGGTAAATTTCCAGATTTTTGTTGTGTTCAATATTCTGTTGTTGGCTATCGGAAAATAAAAAAAAATATGATTCCGGGTCGGGTCATCGATCACTGTTTCGGGTCGGGTCGTTCCGGTTTGAATAAATTTCCAGATTTTGTGTTTAATATTTTGTTATTGGTTATCTGATGATTCAAAAAAATGTTTGATTCCGGGTCGGGTCGACCCGAAATCCGAGCCGGATCATTACTCGTCTCAATTCGATTTGAAGCAGATCCGAATCCTACTTGATCACGAAAATTTGAATTCGGCCTGGACGTTTTAATTGCAAATTGTTGGTTTATTTTGGCATTTAAACATTCGAACACAAATATCTTACTGTTTTAGTGACTTAAATAAATACTGCATTTAGGCCGATGAAATTGAATTCGAGGCCGCACATTTTTTTTGTTTCGTCTCTCTGTTTTCAGTTTACTATTTTAAACATCCGGGCAACAGATATCTTACTGTTTTACTGTTTTGAACCAAATACCGCATTTAGGCCAATGAAATTGAATTCGAGGCCGCACCTTTCGGGCATTGCTTTCCTGTTTCAGTCCATTTTTTTAGCATTTAAACATCCGTGCAATGGATATTTACTGTTTTACTGTTTTACTGTTTTAAACTAAACATCGCGTCTTTTCGAAAATGGCCTCTCTGTTTTTTTTTCTGCTTACTGCTTCTGCTTACTGTCCTGATTTAATTTTTCTGATTTGAACACGATACTACACTGGCCGATGAAAAAATATCCGTCGATTTTTTAGGCCTCCACAGTTGTAAAGACGAAAAATAAAGCTTCTGGGCAAGGATGAAACTTAAATCTTTTCCACCTGAGAGACCAACGCGTTCGGTAGGCAAGGCAACTAAAATGACCAACGAGTCATATGTTCGCAGCCACGACGTGATTGAAATGATCTTTTCAAAATTTAAGTCTGAGCCCTCCGTAATCAAAATATTTATTGTTTTGGATACGGATTCGAAGTTATTTATATTCAATTGTTTATAACCGTTTGTTCTTGACAGCTTACAAGGGATAAAGTCAAAAAGACAAAAACCCCTCATAGATTATTTATTATATTGTTGTTTTTTTTACTTTTCTTTAATTCAGCTTTATTTTATTATGTATTGTAATATTATTGTACTCGTGAAATTATTGAAATGTTTAGAATAGGTAGACTTAGAATTAATTAATAGGGTAGTCTAAAACTTGAAACCCATCGCTAGTTTATTTATTTTTAGGCTCCGTTAGTTTTAAAATCGAAAATCGCTAGTTTATCTATTTTTAGGACCGGTGTTCATAAAAATTACCTTGCATATATTTTTATCAATTTTCATACAAATACATACTTTTTTTTAACTTTACATCTATTTTTAATGCCATACAAATGCATATTTGTACGAATGCATCATTTTATTAACTACTTGCAACATTATTGTTATACTTGTAAAAATATGCATTTTTCTTACTATAATAATTAACCCGAGTTTGACCGGATAACCGCAAGTTAGCGGATCTTAAAGGATGCGTAACCCCTTCCCTTTAGGATAATAAAGAACCCTTACCTAGAATCTCATTAGTTTCGCATATCACAAAATTGGAGTTATTTTGCATTTTTAGATAGCATTTAGGTGCCCTAATGCACCTTAGAATAATTAGGTGGCGACTCCTCAAAGCAAGCATTTTTATCTAATCCAGAGGCGATCGACCCATCGCGTCGCGAAGCCCGCAGGTCAAAATCGAGTGCGACAGCATGGCGACTCCGCTGGGGAAATTCAGGTTCTTAACCATAGCAAATTCATGTTAATTATTATTGCGCTTTATTTTGCTTCTTATTTGTTCTACTACTTCAAATTGTTTCCTTTTTGATGATTTGTATGTTTAACTGCTTTAATTGCTACTTTCTTTTACTGCTTTCTTTAAATTGGCATTCCGCTCATATTTCTTCCTCTTCGGAAAATTGACACTATCACACATTACACATGATGTGTGTTTTGCGCACCCGCAAATTCTTTCTAATTACCAAATTTTAAGAGAGTTGGCATATGCGCGGAGTGTCCGGACCATTCAGTTGGCCGCGTAGCCTTCTCACTCGAGCAGTCCGATCGGGAACCTTGAGTCTAGTCAGCCAAATCTTAGAAAATTTAGGATAGAGCTACACCACCCTTTATCTTAAGTCATGCATGCATACACCTTAGGTGGGTCGATCCTTGCTATCGACTCCACAATTAATAAATCCACCAAAATTGTCGACAGGTCTCACGACCCAACGGCCCATCAGCATATTATGTGTAGCGTGATAATGATAGACTAATCCAAGCCTAATCATGACATGCCGATATTGGAAAATGTACATACGTTTTGTCTTCATTTCCTACAAAAGCGTTGCAGTTTGACAGCTTGGATTAATCTGTCATAATCTCTCATATTTGGCGTTTAGGCTTACCTCTGGCATAAGAGAGGCTCCATGCATGTTAGGACGCACATTTAATTCCCGCACAATTTGTTTGCTATTTTTCTTCTTCTAACTCTATACATATTATTTAATACAATAATTAACTTGCTTCAATTATGTATATATCGTGCCATGTCGCTTGCAACTCTGGGCATGAACATTTGCACTTTAAACTTTTGGGTTATCGCACCACAATCAAGACTTCTACTGGGGCAACATCATATCTTTTGGTCCCCGGGACAGAAACTGTGTCACCGCCCAAGGATAAAGCATTCTTCAACATCAAGACTCGGACCTTGTGAAGTAATCAGGGGAGTCTTTGACCATACTGTCACACTTCCACATTTTATTATTCTTTTTGTAACTTTCCTCCTTTCACCCGGTGCTCTTATTTTTGCAGGAAGATCATCCTCGCGAACAGTCGGGGGCGGTCATTCTAAAACATTATCCATGGATATACACCAGGAAAGAACAAAGCAAAAGGTTTTCACAAAGATGACCGAAAGATGTTTTGATTAGAAAAAGTCAGCCAACACTAGATTCAACGAGGCATCACTCTAGTTTGTCTATACTTTTGTTTTTTTTTACATATTTGCAAATTCAATTGATATGCTTAATTTTCGTTACATAATTCCTTTATATCATACCATTTTTACAACATATCCTTACGAACTACGAGTGTCTGATTCTCACCATACGGTGTGATACGTAGGTAACCCTTCTCGGGTTCGACACCACTAAAAAAAATAAAAAAAAATAAAAAAATCTAGTCCTTGTGGAACGCTACCCCGCGAAAGTGGAATGAACCTGCCAAAGAGACGCACTTCCTTGTCCACCTTAGAACGGGATATACCTGGCTTTACCCATCTTTTCATTCATCCTATCATGGGCAATTATTTTTTTTAATTACATTCATCCTGTTGTGGACATTCATTTTTTTTATTACATTCATCCTATTGTGGACATTCATTTTTTTTTAATTACATTAATCTTATTGTGGACAGTCATTTTTTTTCCATTGCATTCATCCTATTTTGGACAATCATTTTTCCATTGCGTTCATCTTATCGGGGACATTCATTTTACTTTGCATTCGTCCCATAATGGACAATCATCTATTTTATACAGTTTTTACTCTTACTATCCTATCGTGGATGAATTCTTTTTCAAACATACATTTTTATAACTTATCTGCACGAACTACGCACACCTGATTCTCGTCAAAGATGAGATACGTAGGCAGCCTTATTTGGGTTGGGTACCCTTTATTCAAAAATACAAAAAATATATATATACATATATATTTTAAGAATCATTGATGGACTTGGTTGATACTAACACAGTTTAGGAGTGTGCATAGGAAAGAACAAGTGGAGAACACTGACTTCGTGGTAAACCATTAATTCTTCTGGTACCTCTTATTCATGCTTGTGTTGACACTTAAAAATTGTTTTGCATGCTTCCAAGATATGAACAAAGCTAACCTCATCGTTTCATCTGCATTGTGTGGTGAGTTTTTAGAATAAGTTCAATTGCATTGCATTGTGATCTAGAACTTGGCTCGAATGTTTGTTGAGGCGAAATCCTGAGTAACACTTGGTATAGGAAAGGATCGTAGGCTTTCTTTGATCCGTTTGAGCCTTTCCAGCGTACCAAATAACATTATCCGTAGTACTTCCCCTTTGAGCCTGAAGCCTTTTTTTTAACAACCACATCTTATGCCTATACCCTTTCTGAGTGTGTGCGTGCACGCACTATCCCGCTTTCGGCCCGACCTCCTTGAGCGCATCAGAAATGTGCAAATTACTGAAAAGATCCGATTTGAAGTGCAATGCTCCCAAAAGAGGAAAACAAAACAAAACAAGACAAAAGGACGACTTCACACAAAAAAATGAAGTCAAAAAGCCCCGACAATATATATAAAAAAGGAAATAACTCTGAAAAAGGGGGGAAAAACTCCAAACGAAATATTCAAAAAACAAAAGTCAGTACAAAACAAAAGGGGCGAAAAGAAGCAAATCGGCATCAAGGCACACAAATACCAAGCGCGGACATATTCCAACGCTCAAGGAAGGATTAGTGACTCCTTACCCAAATGATATTCTTTCCTTTCCCCAAGCCTACATTACAAACCCATAACAAGTCCTACATGATTCTATATAGAGGGTTCTCACATTAGTGGATACTCACATGACGGTCAAGCCTATGGTATCACAATTAAATGCATTGAACATCTTTTTTAGGGTGAGTGTACTTCTCTACACGTCCTAAAGTTTAAAATACTGAAATGCATATGAGAAAGGGACTTTCTTTCAGTGAGGGCATTTGAAACATGATGATGCATATATGTCAAAACCTTAGCTTGAAGCAAGTGTCGATACTCATGTATGTCTGAGGTAGCATATGAAGCTGTAGGAATTACCCTGAAGTCCGTCTCTGTTTGACAGAAAGCAATAACGGGAACCCCTAAGCACAATACTAATTGTTGGTACCAACCAAAGTCAAGACGTGATTCTGTCTTTTTCATATTTTCACAAAAAAAAACAAATCTCTTTTGCATGAACTACATTATGACCTGATTCCCTCGGCGGGATACGTAGGCGGCCAGATTGGCTTCGATTCCATTTTTGAAAAACAAAATCCTTATAAATCTCTTATTTTGCATGAACTACGTTATGACCTGATTCCCCCGGCAGGATACGTAAGCGGTCACATCGGCTTCGGTCCCATTTTTGGAAAAGTTCACAATCTCTTTTGCTGCATGAACTATGTTATGACCTGATTCCCTCGGCGGGATACGTAGGCGGCCAGATCGGCTTCGGTCCCATTTTGGAAAACCTTACAAATCTCTTCTGCCGCATGAACTACGTTATGACCTGATTCCCTTGGCGGGATACATAGGCGGCCACATCAGCTTCGGTCTCATTTTTAGAAAATCCTTATAAATTTCTTTTTTCGCATGAACTATGTTATGACCTGATTCCTTCGACGGGATACGTAAGCAGCCACATCGGCTTCGGTCCCATTTTTGGAGAACTTCATAATTACCATTTTGTTTGCAACGAACTACGTTATGACCTGATTTCCCTTGTCGGAATACGTAGGCGGCCTATATCGGCTTCGGTCACACCATTGTAAATGTTTTCCCATTATCTTGCACACAACGCAATAGGCTCACATGATCGCCATGATAGGACCAGCAAGTTGCCCGCACAAACTCGGTTTTGTCCAGTTGGAAGTTTATCATCTTCATATATACCAGAAACTGGGGCATATTTTAAGGGTTCACTGAAAGAATATGCCAATGGACCTGGAAAATGCCAGACAACTAAGTCTTCAATCTAAACCAGTATGAGCTTGCAAGCGTCAAGGGCAAAAACTACAAAGCCAACGCGAATCAACCGCCCCTCCCCTCAAACTCACAAATTTCTTCGAGTGCAGGTCTTCAGGTTGACAAAGGCAAGGAAGCCGCAACATGTGTGTTAAATTCGGCACAGATATTGCATCACAATTTCGTCCGCGCAAGGACGACATTTCAATGCACAGTCCACATGACTTTGAATTGGCTGAAGATTCAACACAACGTGGAATCATATTACAGCAAACTGACGGCAATTGCGTCATTTACATCTTTCACAGCATTACAACGACAGCATTACGCCCATACAACGGCGTCATCATCATTGAGCTCATACAACGGCGTCATCAGCATTACGTCCATACAACGTCGTCATCAGCATTGCGCCCATAGAACGGCGTCATCAGCATTGCGCCCATACAACAGCATCATCAGCAACGTCCATACAACGACATCATCAACATTACGCCCATACAACGGCGTCATTAGCAACGTCCATACAATGACGTCATCAGCATTACGCCTATACAATGGCGTCATCAGCATTGCGCCTATACAACAGCGTCATCAGCATTACGCCCATACAACTGCATCATCAGCATTGCGCCCATACAACGGCGTCATCAGCCTTACATACATACAACGACGTCATCAGCATTGCGTCCATACAACGACGTCATCAGCATTACGTTCATACAACGACGTCATCAGCATTACATCCATACAACGACGACATCAGCATTACGTCCATACAACGACGTCATTTCAACCCATGCGGGTCAAAAACGCATCACGTCAATACAATGACGGCATTTCAGGCACCCACCTTCTAATACAGGTATTTTAATTTCGAATCACGCCTATGCAACGACACCATCTGCATAACGTCTGAGCAACGACGTCATCTCATCACGCCTATGCAACATCATCATCTGCATCGGGCATGTACTTCGAACGTTGTTCCACCCTTCCCTAGTATCTCATCACATCTGCAACCAGTGTCATCATAACTCGACACTGGGGCAATGTTTCTTCAATTTGCACCATCTTTTGCAACTTCTCTCCCCCCTCGGGATTCTATTTCTTCCCACTCATCCATAACCTTCCCTCGAGTCCCGATGATCAGGACAAAATTGGCTACTCAGTCAACTTCTTTGGCCGAAAACTCTTTCATCGTCTCCGGCCAAAGAGGGGCATCTGTTGACACCCAATTTTATCCCATCTTTTTTGATTTTATTTGCAATTTTAAATATTTTTGACACCTTAAGACAATTTTAAAATATAGGCATATATATGTATATGTATCATCATTTTTATTATTATTTGCATTTTTATATCATAATCATAATTTTTATCCTAATATTATATGTTATTTTATTTTCACAAAACGGCATCGCATTTTTATTTTTAAGCAATAAATATTTTGCAAATATTATATTTTTATTATTATCACATCGTTATTTTTATCTTCATAATTTATATTTTTTAGCAAAGAATCTTTTAATTTTAAACCCCTTTTTATATTATAAACCACTAACCTTTTTTCCTTAACCCAAAACCTTCCACCAGCCCAAAAATGGGGCAGCCCAATCGGCCACCCCAACTCACCCACAACCCAATCCCACTTAGCCCAATCGACCAGCCCAAATCACCCCAACCAACGTGGTCGGCCCAACAGTCCATACCCCTTTATTCTTATACTCTCCACCCAAACCCAACCCTAAAAACAAATCACCCCACACCCTTCCCCTCTCAACATCCCATCCGCCGCACCCGACCCCACATCTCCATATCGGCGACCCCACATCGCCGGTCACCTCACTCGACACCACCACCAACCCCCTCTGCCCCTGACACCCGACACATCCCATACCCCTATCCCCTAAAATCCGCAACCCATACCCCAATAATCCGCCCCAAAAATCAGATTTTTTGCCCCTTTGTTTGAAATTTGAACTTGATTTTTACGGGTCCGAATCCATCTATAAATACCCCCTTTTGTTCTTCATTTTGGAGGGGGTCCGAAGTCCGAAAAATCGAAACGAAAAGGGGTCTATTTTTATTCGAGTACAGTCCAAAATCCAAAGCAAAAATAAAAAAACAAGGGGGTCCGAAAACAAGAAATCAAGGTTTCCGGGTCGGGTCACTTCCGGGTCGGGCCACTGTTCCGGGTTGAGTTACTGTTCCGATGGGTAAAATTTCTTGAATTTTGTTTCAATAATTTGTTGTTGGTTATCATAAAGTTTGAGAAAAATCGATTCGGGTTGAACCATCCGATTCGGGTCGGGTCACTGATCCGGGTCGGGTCGACCCAATTCGAATAAATTTCCAAATTTTTGTGCTTTTATATTTAGTTGTTGGTTATTGAAATATGGAAAGAAATCGATTCGGGTTGAAAAATCCGATTCGGGTCGGATCACTGAACCGGGTCGGGTCGACCCGATTCGAATAAATTTCCAAATTTTATGTTTTATATCTTGTTGTTGGTTGTCTGAAAATTTGGAAAGAAATCAATTCGGGTCCGAACCCCTGATTCGGATCAGGTCAGGTCGGGTTGGGTAAATTTCCAGATTTTTGTTGTGTTCAATATTCTGTTGTTGGCTATCTGAAAATAAATTAAAAAAAATGAATCCGGGTCGGGTCATCGATCACTGTCTCAGGTCGGGTCGATCCGGTTTGAATAAATTTCCAGATTTTGTGTTTAATATTTTGTTATTGGTTATCTGATAATTCAAAAAAATGTTTGATTCTAGGTCGGGTCGACCCGAAATCCGAGCCGAATCACTGTTCTGTCTCGGGTCGGATTTCAGAAGGAGATCCGAATTCTGCTTCGGTCCGAAAATTTTAGAATTCGGGTCGGATGTTTTAATTGTAAACTGTTGGTTTATTTTGGCATTTAAACATCCGTACACGGATATCTTACTGTTTTAGTGACTTAAATAAATACTGCATTTAGGTCGATGAAATTGAATTCGAGGCCGCGCATTTTTTTTGTTTCGTTTCTCTGTTTTTAGTTTACTGTTTTAAACATCCGGGCAACGGATATCTTACTGTTTTACTGTTTTGAACCAAATACCGCATTTAGGCCAATGAAATTGAATTCGAGGCCACACCTTTCGGGCATTGCTTTCCTATTTCAGTCCACTGTTTTAGCATTTAAACATCCGTGCAACGGATATTTACTGTTTTACTATTTTACTGTTTTACTGTTTTAAACTAAACATCGCGTCTTTTCGGAAATTGCCTCTCTGTTTTTTTTTCCATTTACTGCTTACTGCTTCTGCTTACTGGCCTGATTTAAATTTGCTGATTTGAACACGATACTACACTGGCCGAAGAAAAAATATCCGTCGATTTTTTAGGCTTCCACAGTTGTAAAGACGGAAAATAATGCTTCTGGGCAAGGATGAAACTTAAATCTTTTTCACCCGAGAGACCAACGCGTTCGGTAGGCAAGGCAACTAAAATGACCAACGAGTCATATGTTCGCAGCCGCGACGTGATTGGAATGATCTTTTTAAAATTTAAGTCTGAGCCTTCCGTAATCAGAATATTTATTGTTTTGGATACATATTCGAAGTTATTTATATTCAATTGTTTATAACCGTTTGTTCTTGACAGCTTACAAGGGATAAAGTCAAAGAAGACAAAAACCCCTCATAGATTATTTATTTTATTGTTGTTTTTTTTACTTTTCTTTAATTCAGCTTTATTTTATTCTGTATTGTAATATTATTGTACTCGTGAAATTATTGAAATGTTTAGAATAGGTAGACTTAGAATTAATTAATAGGGTAGTCTAAAACTTGAAACCCATCGCTAGTTTATTTATTTTTAGGCTCCGTTAGTTTTAAAATCGAAAATCGCTAGTTTGTCTATTTTTAGGACCGGTGTTCATAAAAATCACCTTGCATATATTTTTATCAATTTTCATACAAATGCATACTTTTTTTTAACTTTACATCTATTTTTAATGCCATACAAATGCATATTTGTACGAATGCATCATTTTATTAACTACTTGCAACATTATTGTTATACTTGTAAAAACATGCATTTTTCTTACTATAATAATTAACCTGAGTTTGATCGGATAACCGCAAGTTAGCGGATCTTAAAGGATGCCTAACCCCTTCCCTTAAGGATAATAAAGAACCCTTACATAGAATCTCATTAGTTTTGCAGATCACAAAATTGGAGTTATTTTGCATTTTTTAGATAGCATTTAGGTGCCCTAATTCACCTTAGAATAATTAGGTGGCGACTCCTCAAAGCAAACATTTTTATCCAATCCAGAGGTGATCGACCCATTGCGTCGCGAAGCCCGCAGGTCAAAATCGGGTGCGACACCAACTAAAGAAGAAGTTACGTCTAGCATACACACTGAATGCAAAAAAGTATATATGTATTACCAACAACAAAATGCAAATAATCAACCGGCTTCTATACTATCTTCTACTATTTCGCTGCAACCTTATAAAAATATGTGGTTTCTGCTGCTAGTATTCAAGGCCTTAGAAATAAAATGTTTAGTGGTTCAACTTCTTCACAAGTTAGCGAATTTGATGTTTATGTTTCGCAGGGTGTTGTACCGTACGAATTAATTGTCAATGATGAAGGACATGAAGATTTGCTGAAATACTGGAGGGAGAATGAGAAGACATTTCCGACTCTATCAAAGATGACCCGAGATGTGTTGAACATTCAAGCATCATCAACAACGTCTGAAAGCACTTTTTCTGTGGGAAGATTTCAAATAGGAGAGCACAAACATTCATTGGCGGGAGACACATTGGAGATTGCAGTTCTATTCAGAGATTGGATTCGAGCGGAGCGTAGAAGGTGCGATCAACTGAAGATCAACGAAGAAGAAGACAACAACTACAACAAAATCTTGTCTGAGGGAACATGAAGCGACGTCGAACAATTTGACCAACAACTTTCAATTTCAACCAAAGATCCTCAAGACATTGTGAGGAAATTAGAAAAAGTATGGTTAAATATGTAATTTTTTGAATTACAATTTTACTATGTGATTTGCAACTTTTGACCAACACCACAAAGTTGCAATTTTGAAGTTGTATTACAAAAAAATCATATTGTATTAAATAATATAAGAGGCACAAAAACAGCCTTGGGATGTTTTTATTACACTATCTTGTTCAATTATTGAAGTGTTTATATATATATATATATATATATTTTAAATGAAGTGTCTAAAAAACCAAAATCCCCTACCGACCCGACCCGGACCCGACTCGTCCCCCAACACCGGTCCCCTTTTCCGACGGGATGTGGGACAGGACGGGACATCTGCCTGTCCCGCTAATTCCGGCTCGCTAATCCCACCGGAGCCCCAGTCCCAACCCTTACCCGTCCTGCTGGGACCCGCCCCAGCCCACTGGCCACCCCTAGTTCATACTACTAGGTAGATTGGCTAAGAAAATTTCTCTTGTTACATGCCTGAAATGTTTTGTTTTCAAGAAGCGCCTTAATTGAATAAATATCAATTTCTTTTATCATGATTTATCTAATTCATAGATTTCTGAAATAAGTAGTTGACTTTAACTATTTATCTTAGACAATGATATTCAATTATAGACGGCAAAAATTACTAAGTATGGTGAGATGAATAGGATCTCTCAAATTTTAATCATAGGTTTCGAGTTCGATCTCTACTAAGGCTGGCAGTGGGTCGGGACGGCCCGACCCCGTCCCGAGCCCGCCCAGGTCCCGCCCCGACCCCGCTTAAAAAAACAGTAGCGGGACTCGAACTCGGGACGGGACAATGTCTCGTCCCGCCAGACCCGACCCCGCCCGAGAGCCCCCCCTTTGCAAATATAACCGTTGCACTAACGACCATTTTAGATTTTGACCGTTGGGCAACGGCCATTTTAGGCCTTCCCCCCTCCCCCAACCCCCTACCCCTTAATATTTATTTTTAACCCATAAATTATTATATTTACACTTTAATCCAATTTTCCAACTATAAATAACTCATTTTCTCTTCATCTTTCTCACAAATCTTCCTACAATCTCTCTAATCTCTCAATATATCACTCTACAAGTCTACATTGTTTACTAAATATTCAATTTTATTTATTCATTTGGGAATTGGGAGTGAGTTGGCAACTAGCTTGAGGATCTTCCATCGAGCAAAGTTTCAATTACCTCTCGATTACACGTCGACGTTACGTCGGCGTTTGGTACATTCGTTCCTTCATTAAATTATTATTGTATGTTTATTTTATTTAGCGCACTTAATTTTATTATCTTTAATTATTTATTATCATAATTAAAATGGAAGGATTAAGATGTATGTTTAAGGGTAAGGGTAAGGGTGCTTCTTCTAGTAGGGGCAACCAGGGCAAGGGTACTTCTTCTAGTCATCTTATTCCTACACAGGATGATTTTGTTGATACTCAACATTTTCCTACAATACCATTAGATTTAGACGAAGAGCTATTTTCTGGAACACAAGAAGACTTTAATTTAGACGATGATCTATATGATACACCCACCAATGTTGATGACAACACACCCACTAGTGCACCTTCAACTGAAATACCTCCTATTCCCCCTAGTATGAGACGAGGTCCAGCAAAACGACCATTAAAATCAGATGTATGGACATTTTTTGATAGAGACGTAGAGAATCAAGTAGCTATATGTAAAATTTATAAAAATGTTTTAAAATTTAAAACTAAAAAAGGTCACGGTGGGACGGGGGTTTAATTAGACACGTAGTAAGTGCTCATCCAGCTAGGTATGCCCAATACTAGGCTTCAAAATCGGGTGCGCAAACGCCCGCTCCATCGGGACAAGGTTCACATACTGATACTGTCCCGGACCAAGTACATGGTCAAATTAACCCTAGGACGGGGGGAATTGTAGGCCCTAAATACAATAAACATAGAGATAGGGAAGCAATATCAAAATTAGTTGTTGTGGAGGGTTTGCCTTTTTCATTTCCTTCATCTCCCGGTTTTATTCATTACATTAGAGATATATATAATCCTGCTTTTAACGATTTTCCTAGATCAACTGTTAAGAGAGATGTATTTAAATTCGCGCATGAATATCAACAATATTTACGTTATTCATTATATCATTTTAATGGCAAAGTATCTATCACGTCTGATATAGGTCGTAGTACTAACGGCCATGATTATTTAACTGTAACTTGTCATTGGATAGATTATAAATGGTCTATGCAAAAACGTATCTTAGCGTATAGATATATAGATGATAGGCACACTGGTACTTTTATTGCAGATAATATATATTAAGTGTGCCTTTATTACGGAATAATCGATAAAATTATGACTATTACATTAGATAACGCTTCTTCTAACAATTACGCAATTACAATTTTAAAAAATAGTTTAACTCCATCTTTTACAGATCATTTTCATATAAAATGCGCGTGCCATATATATAACTTAATTGTAAAGGATGGTCTATCACTTTTTGAAGACATTTTTAGTAAAATACAATTTGCTATAAACTTTATTTTTAAAACTAATAAAGTACAACGTAGAAAAGAATATAAAAAAACTTGTCACGATTGTGGACTATCTTATAGAAAAATTCCACAAGAAGTATCCACTAGGTGGAATTCTTTATACGAGCAACTACTTGTTGCTTATGACTATAGAAAACCTATAACTTTATTTTTTAACTCTCATAATCAAAATCCAGCTGATATGATTGTAGATAGTGATTGGGTAAAAATTTCCGAACTAATTGTATTTTTAGAGAAATTTTTTCAAGCAACAAAAGAATTTTCCGGTATATATTATCCTACTATTTCAACTATGTTGTTTTATATAACTCTAATATTTTTATTACTTAGTGAATATATGGAAAAACCAGCTTATATGGCAGCTATTAAAAAAATGTTATCAAAATAAGAAAATATTTTATTCCTATTCCCACTATTTATATTATTGGTTCTGTATTAAATCCGACTATTAAAATAGACGGTACTAGATCACTAATTGAAACTATTTAAGATTGTATAGAAGTACTACCACCTCCAAGTCCCAAAAATCTAAATCACCCACCACCTATTGAACAAACTAAAGAAGAAGTGTTGTCTAGCGTAGAACATCAATGCAAAAAAATATATAGGTTTTATCAACAAGAAAATGCTAGTAACTTACAGGCTTCCATACCATCTTCTTCATCTTCAACACAACCTCACAAAAGACATGATGTTTATGCGGTTAGTATTGAAAGACTCAGAAATAGAATGTGCGGCCGTACCTCTACTACTAACCAAATAAACGAGTTAGATATTTTTGTTTTGCAGGGTTCTGTACCGTACCAAGAAGTTATCAATGAAGATGGACATGAAGACTTGCTGAAATACTGGAAGGGGAATGAGAAGACCTTTCCGACACTTTCATTGATTGCCCGAGATGTTTTGAACATTCAAGCGTCATCAACTGCGTCTGAAAGCGCTTTTTCTGCAGGCAGATATCAAATAGGAGACCACAGACACTCATTAGCCGGAGATAGCTTAGAAATTGCAGTATTATTCAGAGATTGGATACGAGCGGAGCGGAGAAGGTGCGGTCAACCGGAGATCAACGAAGAAGAAGAAGAAGAAAACTACAACGAAATCTTATCCGAAGGTGGTGGAAGCGACGTGGATCAATTTGACCAACAAATACCAATTCCAACCGAAGAACCACAGGAAATTATCAAGCAATTAGAACAGGTTTTTTTTAGAATGTAATTTTTTTAATTGTAATTTTATTATGTAATTTGCAACTTTTGGACAACACCACAAAGTTGCAATTTAGATTTTAGACATTTGTATTACAAAAAAATCATATGTCTATTAAATAATATAAGAGGCACAAAAACAGCCTTGAGATGTTTTTATTATACTATCTTGTCTTGTTTATTGAGTTTTTTTATACATATGTTATTTTTAAAAAAAAAGGAAAACCCGCCGGAACCCGCCCCGATCCTGACCCCGCCCCGACCCGATTCCGACGGGATCGGGATCGGATCGAGCAAGTCCCGCTGCACCCGCTGCACCGACTCGATTGCATCTGAGCCCGCCCATCGCCACCTCTAATCTCTACAACTTGAAAAACTCCTAATAAAAATCACTTTCTTCTTTAATTGTTCTTATGTAGAGTGAATCTATATTAGTCGGACTAATAGATACCGAATATTAAATTATTGTTTTAAAAAAAACTTCAAAAACAATAGTGGCCCTTTCCAAAACCTTACTACTACTAGTAATTAAGAAAGAACATCAATTAAATCCTTGTATGTTTGAGTTTTGAAGGCCACGAAGTGATTGGCCAAAATGATCCAACAAATTAGGAGTAAGTTCATCATTTGTTGTCCACCAATTGTAAAGTATTGATGAGTCATTTGTAAGGACAAAGACAAACATGCTGTTCTGTAATGCAAATTCTTAATAAAATAATTTAATTAATCACTCCAATAATCCAAACCAATTTACTAAAAGTATCAAAGTGGTCGGAATCTAAATCTAATAGATAGGTTATTTATCTCTATCCCACCTCAAAATAGGCTATAACTTTTGCCCACTTGTTAGTATGAAACGAGATGACTAAAACCAATCTTATTACTACTTAGATTTTAAAATGGATTAGATCCTAAATAAATAATATTTTTCGCTTTCTTGAATGACGTGTAAAGTTAAAATTACGTCATAATTTTTTTTTAATTTAAAAGAGGATGGAATTTTTGCTTAAAATATGGACTCTACAAAGGAGCTAAAGGAATTTCAGATCTTTTACGTGGTGCTCTTTATAGCCACTGAAAGAAACACTTTCCCTTTCCCCCCATGTATACGCATAAACAAAAAATAAACAAATGTCCAAGTTTGTAAAACTCTTTAATATTTAATAAAAGTAACCTTTAACCCCCCCCCCCCCGCACACCCCAAAAAATAAACAAATATATCCATAAACGCATTAATAATGGGATCTTAATTAGTTCAGTTTTAAAATTTGGACGAAAATTATGCTACATTTCATAGTACTCTATGTTGAAAAAACAACGAATGTGATATCTCAAAAAGGAATTTCCAAATTCATCTTTACTATATTATTATTTTTTAATATATTTCTAATGTTTGACTTCCAATTGTAACAGACCCTTGCTATTATAATTAGCCCTTTAATAATCTTTATTCACCCTATATTTAGTTATAACCCGTTGGGCCTCTTGACCCATTTAATTTAGCTTTGAAGTCAATTCATATCAAATTATATTCAATTGACTTAAATGGCTTTTATTGTCTGAATGGTTACAATGATCAGATGTGACCGTTGTTCTTCTTGGTCACATATATATTTTTCCTTCCGCCATTCTGATGGGAGTGATCTATATATCTATATATATATATACTCTAGAAGTCCTTTCATTTGTACACATGAATAAGAAACCAAATATAGAGAAAATACTCTCCTTCTTTCTGCTGGGTTTTGTGTATGCAAAAATAAATATTTGTTAGTTTTGACTTCTAATTTTATACTAGAAGAGTGTTGAATTCTGGGGGATACACTCATACCAGGTGAAATATCCTTCAGGACAGTGTCTTACTTGACACGCATCAAGCTATGAGATTGTTTAAGAATTCCCTACAATGTTCGTGGTAGTGTATTTTCTGTAAGATTTCTGACACTCTAAACTGTAACATTTGACATTTTCAAGTTTAAATTAATTCTTCGGATTGTTTATTATAGGCCGGAATTATTGCTTCACATGACTAGTTTTAGCAAATCAATTATCAAACATGTTCATATTTTGTTGTATCACGAGTTTTGTATTGAAAGAATCGTTTTATCTCAATCAATCAAGAATGTATCAATAAATATATTCACTCATTTCAGACATGTAACGATCCGTTCGGTCGTTTTGGTCAATTGGCGTATTTTCTTGAAAACACTCTTTTCTCTAGCTTTGTTATGGTGATTTTGATATGCGGAGGTGGGTGGCGCGACTTTCGAGGCAATCGGATGAGAATAACGAGAGAAAACCTATGATTTGAGTTTTGGAAGTTTCATGTTTGAAAAGTTTGACTAGGAGTTGACTTTTGAGTAAAATGTATACGGAATCGAATTCTGATAGTTCCATCAGCTGCGGAATGTGATTTATCACTTAGGCGGACTGTTGGAACGAGTCCAGAGTGTTTTGAAAGGGTTATGGGTAAGATTGTGAAAATTGGAAAGACTTAAGTTTAAGAAATAAGCTTCGGTTGACTAAAGTCAATGTTAAGGACATTTGAGTCTTTTTTGAAGTTTCATTGATTTCATCAGGTCCAGAATGTCGGGTATGGTATAGTCGAGCCATTGGTTCAGTTCCTGAGGCACTCGGAAGTATTTCGGGTGCATGGTTGAAATTCTAGCTTTAAGAACTTTATAGTGTGCGTTGGTAGGACCCTAGGTCAATATGACCTCGTATGATGATTTTTAGTGCGCGAACAGATTTGTTGCGTGTTTTAGGAGTGGGTTGTATATCTGGTTTGTATCCGGAAGGTTCCGAATGAGTTTCGGGGTTTCCGGAAGGATGTTATGGAAACCAGATTTTTCTGGTTTCAGCTTTTGCTGGTGTTCTTCTTCGCGTCCGCAGAGAAGGCATCGTGAAAGTGGTCCTCAGGTCTGCTGGCCATCGTGATCGTGAGGCTTCTGCCACGAACGCGATGTGTATCAATTCTGTGTCCTCGCAATCGCGAGGTTAGGTCCTGCAATCGCCAAAGGCGAGTCACTAGACAGATTATAAAATCCCCAAAACGTGTTTTGACCTCCCATTCACTCATTTTGAACCCTAGACTTCGGATTAAGGAGATTTTGGAGAGGATTGTTCAAGTTCTTCAAGAGGATAAGATTCCAACTCCCATTTTATGATTAAGTTTTCAATTATTTGGGTTTTCCATGCTAGAATCCATCTTTAGGATGGAGAAACTTAAGAGAATAAACCCTAGGCTTGAAAAGCTATAAATTCTTGATTAAGCATGATTATGAGGCTAGAATTTGATGATATTGCATATCTAGGTTCCTTAGACTATGAGTAAACGAAATTGAGAAAGAAATTTCTATTTTGCCTTTGTGCTCGGAAATCAAATGTTTTGAAAGCGTTATGGGTAAGATTGTGACAATTAAAAAGTCTTAAGTTTAAGAAATAAGCTTTGGTTGACTAAAGCAAATCTTGAGGACATTTGAGTCTTTTTTAAAGTTTCATTGATTTCATCTGGTCCAGAATGTCGGGTATGGTATAGTCGAGCCATTAGTTCAGTTCCTGAGGCACTAGGAAGCATTTCGGGTGTGTGCTTGAAATTCAAGCTTTAAGAACTTTATAGTGTGCATTGGTGGGACCCTTTCAATATGACCTCGTATGATGATTTTGAGTGCGCGAGCGATTTGTTACGTGATTTAGGAGTGGTTTGCATATCTTGTTTGTATCCGGGAGGTTCCGAATGAGTTTTGGGGTTTCCGGGAGGATGTTATGGAAACCAGATTTTTCTGGTTTCAGCTTTTGCTGGTGTTCTTCTTCGCGTTCGTGGAGAAGGCATCGCGAAAGCGGTCCTCAGGTTTGTCGGCCATCGCGATCGCGAGGGTCTTGCCGCAAACGCGATGTGTATCAATTTCGTGTCCTCGCAATCGTGAGGTTAGGTCCTGCAATCGCCAAGGGCGAGTCACTAGGCAGATTATAAAATCCCCAAAACGTGTTTTGACCTCCTATTCATTCATTTTGAACCCTAGACTTCGGATTAAGGAGATTTTGGAGAGGATTGTTCAAGTTCTTCAAGAGGGTAAGATTCCAACTCCCATTTTATGATTAAGTCTTCAATTATTTGGATTTTCCATGCTAGAACCCATGTTTAGGATGGAGAAACTTAAGAGAATAAACCCTAGGCTTGAAAAGCTATAAATTATTGATTAAACATGATTATGAGGCTAGAATTTGATGATATTGCATATCTAGGTTCCTTAGACTATGAGTAAACGAATTTGAGAAAGAGATTTCTATTTTGCCTTTGGGCTCGGAAATCACTTTTTGGGTGTCATTTTGGGTTTTGTTTCAAAGAATGACATTATGGGTACCGTTGGGATCGTGTGAACTAGTAGAGTACTATATATTAACCCCGATTTTCTAGTACAATTACAAATTTGATCATGGAGTTTTTAGAATGGGGTTTTTGGGTGGACTTTCTAAACCCAAATCTTGCATAAAGTAATGTGGGAATCACTTGTATCATATTTTGACGCTTAATCTATGTTTGAGCAGATTGGCACCGTGAGTAGGCTATTCGAAAAGGCAAAGCAACATCGTGACTTTAGACTCCCATTCCAGACAAGTTGAGATCTTGTTCCTTACTTAAGCGTCATGGTTGATTTGAATTAACTAAAGAGGGGAGTAATGGGATTATAAGGGGGTCCTGATATGTGTGAGGTGACGAGCACTCGTATCGGGTACCGGTGCCATGTTATGGGTATTTATGCTTAAATTACTTAGAAGAATGTCATGTTTTGGGCACTAGCTGATAGTATAGTATGATCCTTTGGATCCGTGAGTGGGGTATGGAGCTTGTACTTTCCGTGATATTATTATTTTTCTGTGTGCTTTGTGACTGTGTGTACCCTTTCATTCCATCATACTTGTTTAAAATAAAAAGAAATTAAAGCTCGAGTCTTTATTGTATAAATGACTAAGTCAGAACCTGCGTGGCCTATAAATGCTTTTTGTTTTGTAGCATACTATATTTATGCTTCATAGTGTACTAAACTGTGTGGCCTGTAGTTGCTTCCTGCTGTTGTGCATATCATAATTACGCTTCATAATGTATAAACATGTGTGGCAATAGACGAGTATAAGAGTTGTGTGATTATACTTAGATATTATGGGAGCATACTTAGGTGTTGTGTGAGCCTGCAGGGTGATTATACTTAGGCACTGTGTGAGCCTGCTTTGTGAGCATACTTAGGTAATGTGTGAGCCTTCTGTGTGATTATACTTATGTAAGCCTAAGTGGTATATGGACATCGCGAGTTCCCATGTGTCACGATTTGTTGACATTCGAACGTGTGCATACCGGTGATGAGAAACAAAGGCCTTGCATTGCATAACATCTATATTTCATATCATTTACTCATTCCTTCCTTGTTGCTTGTTTTCCTAAACTTAGTAATTGTCGATTTATCATTCTACTTGGCTATCTGAATGTTCCTGAGTAGTGAGAGGTTCTTATGCTTAGGCTTAAATATTTAATTGATTAGACTATTGATATGAATTGTGAATACCTTATTTGGCTTGGGGAACTAAATTCTATAACCTAGGCCTGGACTCTTGGTTTAAGTGGATTCAGATATTGCGTCATTATAGTAAACTGATGGCGGTATGTCTGGAAGTAGTAATCGATAGGTCATCCCTCGCCTCCGTTTAAGATAGGATCGGTCGACGATGCTGCTGAGTACCCGTTATTTTTGTACTCACGCTACACTTGCTGTACCTTTTCATGTGCAGGTTCTATTCCTAGTTCTAGTGGAGGTTGCGACTATCCAACCATTGTGGAGCTATTTCGAAGGATTCGGGGTGAGCTACATGGAGATTTGTGGTAACAGATGCTTCTTCCTTACTTCTTAATTTTGTCTTCGCATTTCGGGATAATTATGTATTTAAGGGTATATTCCAACCCGTATTCCGTAGATAGTTCTTGTACGAGTGACACCAGTCTTGGCAGTTTGTATTATTTTTATATTTTTTATACTATGAGATTTCATAAGACTTAAATTAATTTACTTAACAATTTTCTCATTGTATTTTTCTATTTAATTCTAGTTGGATGATTGTGGTTGGCTTACTGATCCTTGAGGTTAGTGCCATCACGACTTTGCGATTTTGGATCGTGCCAACACAATTCTTCTGATCGTGCCTTTTAGATAGATTCCGTCATATATCACTCTGTTCCTAATTAGTTGGATTAAATACTTCATAATTACCTCATTCTATTAAGTAATTTATTTTAATACCTATTAAGCATGCGAAAAACTAAAATGAGAGTTGTGATCATGATGCACTTTGAGAATTCTCTTTCTTTCAGTTTTATAGCTATAGCTACATTAATCTAGTTTTGAAAATTAGTCAAACTTGCATTGCTGGCAGTTCAAAGTTTCAGTTTCTTGACTTTTTTTAGTTTTTTATAATCTTTCTATAGATCTTTTTGGTTTTGAACTTGTCTTTTCTTTTTAAATGAATGTGAAAAGAGGATTGGGTGTATGTGGTGGAAGTAAAGCCAGAGTTTACAACGTTTGGTAAAAGGTATAAGGTTAATACGTGTATGCTTTGTTAGTGTTATGAGGTATACGAGGTTTAATTCTAGTTTGCACACCTGGATTCTTCTTACTCCCTCCTTTTCAATTTAAGTGTCTTACTTTCTTTTTTGATCTGTCCCAAAAAGAATGTATCTTTCTATATTTAGTAAGTTTTCCAATTACAATACAAGTTTAAGATCACAAGATTTAAAAGACCTCACACATCTTTAATTTAAGACAACAAGATTCAAAAGTTTTCCTTTATTTCTTAAACTCTATGACAAATCAAACTAATACACTTCAATTGATACGGATGAAGTGCTTCATCTATATCATCATTCCAGGATTTTACACCTCCTTTGAATTGGATTTTACGGAACAATAGGCAATAACATATAGAGAAATTAACTAGGATAAAATAAACAAATGATTGTAAGAATATATTACTTTATTTAATTTCTTATTCGGTGTCTGTTTTGGAGTCCCGACTAACTCTAATTCCCGTCGAGTAAGACCCAGGAGTGGATATAGCTTGTCGCTCTTGATTTATATGAACTCAATACTTTTACAACAGAGTATAAATTTACATGTAAAACTACTCAAATTTCAATAAATAATTTTTATTAATCCATAATTTTAAAAATATAACGATTTCAATGCTAAAAACATTGAAAGTTAAACCATAATGTTTAAATGTTGAATATATCTCAAGTAAAAATCATTGAAAGAGAAAATACTCTCTAATAGAATTTTTTTTCCCATTCCCAACCGGATTCCATAAAATTTGTCAATATGAGAAAATGCTAATTAAATTTGCCAAAAAAAAAGAAGGAAAAAAGGAGATATGGTAAAGCAAGTCAAAGAAGGGGGAAATGGGGAAAGAAGAGCAAGATGAAGGTGGTGCGGTGAAAAAGAAGTCATAGAGTTCTATAGAATAATTAGTAATTAATATTATAATTAGTAATTATTATAATTGATTTTAGAATCATAAATTAGCATTAAAGTATATAGATTAGATGACATGATATTAGTTTAATCATATCTTATTAGTAGCCTAATTATAGTCTAAGACGTGGCTCTACTTGTTGTATAATTACCACACTTTTAGAAGAATAATATTGAGAAAAATATTCTTACATGGTATCAGAAGATTAGGGAAAAGATCCTACCCTAAACAATGTTTTTCCCGAAATTCGGCCACCCTTACTCCATCACAACCGTCCGACCACCACCCCTATTTATTTATTTTTTCTTTTTCCATTATTCTTTTCATTTTCCGGTCAACAATGTCTGACTCTAAATGCACATTTCATCCCACTCTTGCAGTCTCTAACATCAAAACCCATATTTCCGTCACTCTTGAGATGGAAAATGTTCATTATACAACTTGGGTAGAGCTATTTAAAATCTGTTGTCGCTCCCACCGGGTTATTCATCACATAATCCCACCGGAAAAAGGCAAAGAAAATGTGTTAAAACCCGATGATGTAAAAGAACTTTGGGTAACTCTTGATGCGACAGTTCTCTCGTGGATTTATGCAACTATCTCTAGTGATTTGTTGCACACAATAATGTAACTCGATTCTACAGAGATGGAGGTCTGGAATCGCTTGCGGGATATTTTTCAAGACAACAAAAATTTCCTAGCCGTCATGTTGGAGCAAGAATTCTCCACCACCGACATGGCGGATTTTTCGAATGCGGCGGCGTATTGTCAATGCCTCAAACTTTTATCGGATCAACTCAAGAATGTTTGTTCGCTGGTTACCAACAATCGAATGGTTCTACACTTAGTTGCTGGCCGTACGGACGCGTATAGTGGCGTGGGAATGCTCATCCGACAAAACAATCCTCTACCATTTTTTTACCAAGCCCGTTCAATGGTTATGATTGAAGAGCCGGGTTTCACCAAAAAGGCTGCAACCGTCTCAAATTCCGCCATGATTGCCACCCCAACCAATGAAGCTACTACCAATTTCGAACCTATACAACAAAATCGGGGACAAAAATGATGAAATGATGGTAAAAATCGGGGTGGAAATCGCGAAAATAACAAAAATGGAGGCCACCGAAGATCCGGTGGCGGAGGACACTGCTGCAGGAACAATAGTACCGACGGACAGCAGTGGCAGCCCCGCGTTGGACTAGCCAGTGGGCCTGGCAGTGGCCTTAGGTTGTGCCACCCTACCCATTCCCGATGGGTAACTGGGCTAGGCCTAGTCCAAGGCCTTCTGGCCAAGGGTCTGGAATTCCACACAATGGGTGGGCAAAACTCCTTTGGGCTGAGAAATAGTAGCGGAACAGGCAGTTTTGGGCCACAGCCGACCCATTGGCAGGACGCCCACTCGGCAGTGACTAGCCCAACCAATATTGAGTCCGCCATGCACACTTTTGGACTTAATATGCCCGACGCGAATTTGTTTATGGACTCTGGAGCGACGTCTCATATGATGCCCTCCCAAGGTAATCTCTCGTCCTATTTTAATTTGAGCAAAAATAATGATATAATTGTCGAAAATGGTCATTCTATTCCAATTTCAGGTTATGGTTCTACTAAATTGTCTCCACTAAACCCACCACTAACCTTAAAGAATGTTCTTCATGCTCCAGAATTAATTTAAAACTTGGTATTTGTTAGAAAGTTTACTACTGATAATTGAGTGTCTATTACTTTTGACCCTTTTGGATTTTCCGTGAAGGATTTTTCAGACGGGGACGCTTCTAATGAGATGTGATAGTTAAGGAGAGTTCTATCCAATTACCTCACCAATTCAACGATCCAAGTTACTATCCACTTTTGCAGCTTTCACACCTTCGTTATGGCATAAACATTTAGGTCATCCGGGAGCACCTGTTTTAGCCTCCCTCAAATAAAATAAATTTTATTTCATGTACTCAAACACGTACTTCGAATAAGTGTCATTCATGTCCACTTGGTACACATGTTCAATTGCCATTTGTTTCATCTAATTCATGTACACGTATGCCTTTTGCTATTATCCATTCTGATATTTGGAAATCACCTGTTTTGAGATCTTTAGGCCATAGATATTATTTGCTCTTGTTAGATGATTACTCTAATTTTTTGTGGACGTTTCTTTTGTCTAAAAAATTACAAGTTTTTTCCACATTTCTCAATATTAGAGCATTCATCCGAAATAAATTTGAACGAGATATCAAAAATATTCAACGTGATAATGGTAGGGAGTTTGATAATAGGCATTTTTGGCATTTTTGCAACTCTAATGGTTTAAACTTTCACCTTTCATGTCCCCACTCATCCTCACAAAATGGAAAGACGGAACGAAAGATACGAACCATTAATAACATTGTTCGAACATCCCTTACCCATGCATCATTACCCACCTCGTTTTGGTATCATGCACTACAAATGACCACATATTTATTAAACATACTTCCCCACAAAAATTTGTCCTATCAAGTTCCTCTAAAAATCCTCTACTTACGGGACCCATCTTATTCTAATTTACGGGTATTCGGGTGCTTATGCTATCCTCTTTTTCCATCCACCACAATCACCAAACTTCAACCCCGGCCTACTCCTTGTGTTTTCTTGGGATATCCCTCTAATAATCGATGTTACAAATGTTACGACATCTCCTCCAATAAAATAATTGTGAGTCGTCATGTAATTTTTTATGAAAAAATTTCTCATTTACCAAAATGCACGAGTCCGAACCCCCTACCTATGATTTCCTTAACGATGGTCTGCCCCCGTATTTGTCCCAACCTTTCTTGTCCCCAACCGAACCCACTTTTTTTGCTAGCCCAAATAATTTGGAAAGCTTGGCCCAGCCACGACACAACACTGCCCAGCAGATTGGGCCTCCTGTTCTAAACCCACATCTCCCCATTGTACCGTTGACTCCAGTCCAACTGCCTGGCAGTGGCTTGGGCCACGGCCCAGTTCACTGTCAACTACCAGGCAGTGCATCCCCACCCGTCCAAAATTTAGCCCAACGTCCCATCACCCGTAGTCAACACAGTATTGTCAAACCCAACACCAAATATAGCCTACACACCCGAGTCTCAAAATCATCATTACCTAGTAATCATGTGTCTGCTCTTCATGACACGAATTGAAAAATAACTATGGATGATGAATTTAATGCTCTTATTAAAAATATGACATGCGAATTGGTACCTCGTCCTCCTAATGCTAATACAATTCGGTCTATGTGGATTTTCAGTCACAAAAAAAATCTGATGGTACTTTTGAGCGGCAGAAAACTCGTCTTGTAGGTAATGGAAAAACACAATAGGTTGGTGTGGATTGCGGTGAGACGTTCAGTCCGGTGGTTAAACCATCAACTATTAGAACAATTCTTAGTATGACTCTCTCAAAGGCATGGACACTTCATCAGTTAGATGTCAAAAATGTCTTCCTCCATGGTCAACTAAATGAAACATTGTACATGTACCAGCCTTTGGGATACAGGGACTCCAAATATCCCAATCATATGTGTTTGCTAAAGAAATCATTATATGGGCTAAAACAAGCCCCCCGGGCCTGGTACAAGCGGTTTGCATTTTTTTTCTTCACATATTGGGTTTTCCAACAGCCGTTCCGATCACTCTATGTTTATCTACCGTTAGGGTGATGATATTTCTTATATTCTCTTATATGTGGATGATATTCTATTAACTGCCTCATCCGATGCTCTTAGCAAGTCCATCATGTCACATATTGGCTCTGAATTTGCTATGAAGGATCTAAGGACACTACACTACTTTCTAGGAATAGTTGTGACACGTCATTCAAGTGGTTTATTTCTATCCCAAAAGAAGTACGCAGCTGAGATTATTGAACGTGTTGGCATGTCCTCATGTAAACTATCGGCTACTCCGGTGGATACTAAACTCAAATTGAGTGCATCCTCCGGCAAGCCATTTGTTGATCCGATACTTTACCGCAGCCTGGCACGGGCCATGTAATATCTTACAATCACCAGGTCGGATATTTCTTATGTTGTGCAACATGTGTACCTATTCATGCATAATCTGATGGATAATCATATGCATGCTCTAAAACACATTGTGTATTATATGCAGGGTACTCTAGAGTATGGCTTACATTTATATCCATCATCGACATCCACACTTGTCTCCTATACGGATGTCGACTGGGGAGGATGTCCGGACACCAAATGCTCCACTTCTGGTTATGGTATATTTTTTGTGATAACTTGGTATCTTGGTCCTCAAAATGGCAAGCAACGTTGTTCAGATCCAGTGCCGAAGCAGAATACCGAGGTGTTGTCAATGTTGTGTCTGAATCTTGTTGGCTTCATAATCTTCTTCTAGAACTCCATTGCCTGATTCTGAAGGCCACATTGGTGTACTGTGATAATGTTAGTGTTATCTATCTCTTTGGGAATCCAGTCAATCACCAACGCACTAAACATATTGAGCTTGATATCCACTTTGTTCGTGAAAAGGTCTCACGCGGACAAGTGCGTGTCTTACATGTCCCGTCGTGCTATCAGATTGCAGATATTTTTACTAAAGTTCTTCCACTGGTATTATCTGAAGATTATCGGGACAGTCTCAGCATACGCCTGCCTCCCGCTTCGACTGCAGGGGAGTGATAGAATAATTAGTAATTAATATTGTAATTAGTAATTATTATAATTGATTTTAGAATCATATGTAAATGGTAGGTAAATTAGCATTAAAGTAGATAGATTAGATGACATGATATTAGCCTAATTATATCTTATTAGTAGCCTAATTATAGCCTATAATGTGACTCTACTTATTGTATAATTACCACATTTTTTGAAGAATAATATTGAGAAAAATATTCTTACCAGTTCGATATACGTACTATGATTTTTTTTTCCTTTCCTTCTCTTTTTGACTGCAATAGCGTGCAAATTTCAACATTGATTTCTTTTGTTTTTATTGATTCTTTGATGTGTGGTTATTAATTTTCCCTTCTCTTACTATGCTAGTAACTTGATCATAATTTTATTAAAATTGAGAATGATGGAAATTGTGATTTGGAAGAACAAATTTTTGTTGCTATTCGTACGTCTTTCTTTTTCCGTTCCATATAATTTTCATTTCCTTCAATCCAAACAAAGCTGATGATTTTCTATCTAACTTAACATATTGAATGGGATAATTTTGATTTGATCATTAATAGAGAGGCTCAAAAATAAGAAAAAGATAAAGGAGAGGACAAAAAGGCATGAGAATTATACGGGCAAAAAAATGTTGTAGGAATATGAGTCATGACCACTTCATTAGGCTCCTTTTCTGAAAATGTTGTCTCTTGGCCTTGTAAAAGTTAGGAAAAACGCAATAATTCCTCTATTATTATTGGTGGACTACCTCGATTTCATAACTCTTTCAAAAAATATACTAGCTAGTACTATCAGCTTATTGTACCACATCAAATGTGTCGCTGGTCAATTTGAAGTTTTGAACTTTAGTTGGACAAAGGAAAACATCATTTGATATTAAATAATATACTACTTAGTATTTCTTGTAGCAATTGACCAAAGAATAATAGGACAATCAAACAATACTTTGGACCCCAAACTTACTGCTTTTAGCCACTTCACATTCGAAGGACCAATAAAATTTTCTCTTTTGAGCATGTACTATGAGACCCTTTTGTGTCGACATTTTAATAAAATATAAGTTCTTTTTAGAGAGTGAAAACTTTTATACTTATGATTAAGTTCAAGATTCATTTTCTTTGATATGGATCTGACTCATTACAGATAATTGAGACTACCCAATATTTGTTTTAGGGGTAGATTTATTGCCCAATTTATGGTGCAAGTGTTAAGAGAGGTAGTTTTCAAGCTACATGGTTAGCTTAAGGCCTAGTTGGTTAGAGTTAACTAATTCTAATAAATTAGTAGATAGCGTGTGTATAAATAGATTGAGGTCAATGTATTTTTATCACGAGTCATTATTTGAGATAACCAACTATGTAATTTTTCTCTCTTTATAACTTACTGCTCTCTTCCATTTCTGTCTACTTACTCTTCTTCCTTCTACTGCTTGTTAACTGCTTCTATAAGCTTCTATGAATCTCCATTAGTGGAGTTATCATGGTATCAGAGCCTCGAATGATCGTAGGATAGAACTCTAGTATAATTTAGGTATTTGAAGGTGCAAATGCAGTAGAGTACTTAGGTTCAATTGAGCTTGAATTGAATCACAAGTAAGTACCAAAATTCTAAGGTTTACGATCGCGCTCGAAGCTCATTCAAAGAAGTTCATCAATGGCGAATGTAGCAACTGAAATCGCAGGCAATCTAGGAACTGAAAATACACCATCAAATGCTTCAAATAGAACAATAGGCACAACATTTCCATCAATCGATCATAATCATCCTTTATATCTTCAATCAACTGACACTCCAGGTAGCTCACTAATTTCTCTTCAAATAATTTAATCAGAGAATTGTGCACTTTGGAGTAGATCAATGAGAATTGAATTGTTAGGAAAAAGTAAGCTAGGTTTTATTGATGGTAGATATTCTAAAAGTAGTTTCTCATTAGACTTACATGATTTGTGGGAGAAGTGTAATACTATAGTACTTTCATGGATTATGAGTGTTATGAGACATGAATTACTTGGTAGTATAGTGTATTCATGTGATGCACATAAAGTGTAGTGTGAATTGAAGGAGAGAGTTGATAAGGTGAATGGATCTCATGTGTTTCACTTGCATAAAGAAATTCATACTTGCACTCAAGGAACCATGTCAGTATCAGACTATTATTCAAAACTTAGGGATTTGTGAAATGAGTTTGATGCAATAATGCCTTGTCCTGGTTGTCCTGTCCTTAGCCAAGAAAATTCTATGAGCATTTTGAATATCAGAGACTTCTTCAATTTCTTATGGGATTGAATGAGTCATATGCTCAAGCTAGAGGTCAGATCTTCATGATGTCCTCGGCTCAAATGTGAACAAGGAATATTCACTAATGATTGATTAGGAAAGTCAAAGAAACGTGGCTACAACTGCACATGTTACTGTAATTCCTAGTGTAATAGAAGGAACACCTATCTTCAATCATAAAGGAAGTGAAATTGGTAGAGGTCAATCAGGTGGAAGTGGTCCAAGAAGTGGAAAAAATGGACCAAGAGGAGGTCATTATGGAAATCATCACAACAAAGGATAGAAACAATTCATAATATGTGAAGTGTGTGGATACAAGGGTCATACAAGAGATCAGTTCTTTAACGTAGTTGGATATCCACCAGGGTGGAAGTCAAAGAAGAAAAGTGATTCTTATGCAAATCAGGTGGAGACTAATCACAGTCTTTCTCTAATTCAGATGGCTCCTACTCCACATACACATAGTTCTACTCCATTCTTCACTCAGGAATAGTACAAGCAGATAATGCAAATATTGTCTCAAGGAGGTGAAAGTAGAACCACCATAGCTGAATCATCTGACAAAGCTGATGTTGCAGGTAGAATTTTATTTGCTTTAGTGTCAAACTATATGACCAAAGAGTGAATTATTGACACTGGAGTCACTAAGAACATGCCATCCAAAATTGATATGCTAACCAAATACAAATATACTTCAGAGTCGAATAGGAGTACAATATCACTACCTAATAGAAATATTGTAGGAGTGTTTCTTATTGGAGAAGCTAGTGTTCTTAAGGATTAAGTTATTACTAATGTGCTCTTTGTCCTAGAGTTCAAATATAATTTGTTATCAGTGTCAAAAATCACAAAAGAATTGCATGCCCAGATCTATTCTTTTCTGAATTTTGTGTTTTCCAGGATCTCTACACTGGACATGTCAATAGAATTGATAAGGAGGAGTGTGGTTTCTACATACTAAGGGAATGAATTCAACAGAAGTCATCTTCAAGCCAGTCACTAAAAGAAGTTGTTAAAAAAAGTCAATTCTACCGAGTCTAGTTCTTTGTTATGGCACCAAAGATTAGGTCATGTTGTCGTAGATGTAATAAAGAAGCATGAGTACTTTAGGAAATTGATAATATTTGAGCATTCTCACTCTAATTGTATTGTATGTCCTCTATCTAAGTATCTAAACTACCATTTCTTTGAGTACTCATACATCAAAGTTTGTGTTTGAACTAGTCCATTGTGATATCTGGGGACCTTGCAGAGTATCTACTCACAATAATAAAAGGTATTTTGTGAGTCTAGCGGATGATTATTCTAGATACACCTGGATTTTCTTGATACCTTCCAAAGCAGATACAATTATTGTAGTAAAAAAAACTTTCTTGCACAAGTCATAAATATATTTGGTGCATCTGTCAAGGTCCTTAAAACTGATAATGGCAGTGAAGTTTTCAATTCTGAATTCAAAACTATGGTTGATAATAATGGCATAATTCATCAGTCCTCTTGTGTGTATACACCTCAGCAAAATAAAATTGCTGAGAGGAAACATAGATCTATTCTAGTGATGGCTAGAGCTCTTAGTTTTCAGGCCTCCACTCCTCTAAGATTTTGGGGTGAGTGTGTCCTGACTGTTCTATATCTCCTTAATAGATTACATTTCTCTGTACTAAAGTTCAAATCCCTATTTGAACTGTTGTATAAACATCCTTCATCACTCACTCGTCTTAAGGCCTTTGGTTTCCTGTGTTATGTTGCCTCTCCTAGAAATCTTGACAAGTTCTCTTATAGAGCTATACCTGATGTGTTCTTAGGACACTCTTCAACTTAAAATGGGTATGTACTGTATGATCTACACTCTAAAACTTTCTTTGTCAATAGACATGTTGTGTTCAAAGAAGAGTTTTTTTCCATTTAAGCAAATGCAGGTTTCTCCTAATTTTATTTTTCCTACTTTAGATCTTCTACCCCCTATTACTCACACTGAAACCACACCTACTTCCTCCACATCTGATGCACATTTTTCTCCAGATCCTATCACTTACTTCACTCATGGTACATTCACCAATACAACTACACCTATTGCACCATTTATTATTCCCTCAGATACTTTAGTACCTTTTTCTTCCTCCACTTTTGATATGCCTCAAATTTCTTCACAAAGTAGTATTCCACCAAGAAAGTCCTCTAGATATACCAAACAACCCTTGTGTATGCAATATTATATTACCACTTCCAAAGGCAATACTTCTCTATATCATATCTCTTCTTATCTATCCTACAAACACATCTCTTATTCCTATCAGCATGTGTTAGCTGCATACTCAGCTCAATCTGAGCCTTCCTCTTTTATAAAAGCATCCCATGATCCTAAATGGGTTGAAGCTATGAAATTAGAGATTGAAACTCTAGAAGAAAATAACACTTCGAGTCTAGTTGATTTACCACCAGGCAAACAACCAATTGAGTGTAGGCAAATTTATATAAAATCAAGTACAAGTCTAATGGTGAAGTTGAAAGGTATAAAATCAGACTAGTATCCAAGGGCTATAGTCAAAAGGAGGGTCTTGAATTAAGTGAAACTTTCAGTCCAGTAACCAAGATGGTCACTCTCAGGACTGTGGCGGCCTTAGCAACTTCAAAACACTGGTTTATATATCAGATGGATGTTCATAATGCGTTTCTTAATGGTGATCTACTAGAAGATATGTATATGGATGTTTCTAATGGGTTTGATAGACAATGGGAGATTAAGTAGGTATGAAAATTACATAAGTCTCTATATGGGATAAAACAGGCTCTTACGCGGTAGAATTTGAAGTTTACTAGGTGTTTGATTGATCCAGGCTTCAACCAGAGTCATCATGACTATTCATTGTTTACAAAGAATATTAGTTCAGTTATTATAGTTATTCTAGTCTATGTTGATGACTTGCTGATCACTGGCAACAATCCTCAGTTATTGTCTACAACTAGAAAAGATATAGACTAAAACAAGCTCCTAGGCAGTGAAATTTGAAGCTTACTGAGTGTTTGATTGATCTAAGCTTCAACTAGAGTCATCATGATTATTCATTATTTACAAAGAATATTAGTTAAGCTATTGTAGTTATTCTAGTCTATGTTGATGACTTGCTGATCACTAGCAATGATCCTCAGATATTGTATGCAACTAGAAAAGACTTATAGAAAAAATTCAAAATGAAAGATTTGGGAGAGTTAAAGTTCTTTCTTGGAATTGAAAGTGAAAGATCAAGTAAAAAAATTGTGTTGTCTTGGAGAAAATATGCTCTAGAGTTGATAGCAGAGTCTGGGCTAGGGGGAACTAAGACTGATGCAACACCCCTTGAGCTAAATCAAAAGTTAACTTCTTCTCAGTATGATCAGTGTATTCAGAACAACAAGACCAACAAGACCAATGATGATCCAATCTTGCAAGATCCTAGCAGATACCAAAGACTTGTGGAGAGGCTGTTATATCTTACAATGACTAGACCTGATCTCTCATTCTCAGTATGCGTTGTCTTAAAGTATCTCATATGGAAGCCGCACTCATGGTGGTTAGATATATCAAAGAATCACCAAGTCTAGGTTTGTTGATGCCTGCAGAAAACAACAATCAACTAGTAGCTTATTGTGATTCAGATTATGGTTGAAGACTATAAGGTCTGTCACAGGCTATCTGGTTAAATTTGGAGGAGCACTTGTGTCTTGAAATCCAAGAAACAAGATATTGTGTCTAGAAGTTCAGCAGAGGCAGAATTTAGAAACATGGCAACTTGTGTAACAAAGATAACTTGGCTGATTGGTTTATTCAAAGAACTTGGTGTGCAAATTAAACTGCATGTCAAGATGATATGTGATAGCAAATAAGCAATTCAAATAGTTGTTAATCCAATCTTCCATGAGAGGACTAAAAATATTGACATTGATTGTCATTTTGTTAGAGAAAGGATATGCCAATAAATGTTGAAGACTGAGTATGTTCACACTAAAGAGCAACTTGTAGACTTGCTTACCAAAGGACTGGGCAGAGTACAACGCCAACATCTTCTAAACAAGCTTATAGTTATAGATTTGTTTCAAACACAAGTTTGAGGGGGAGTGTTAAGAGATGTAGTTTACAAGCTACATGGTTAGCTTAAGGCCTAGTTGGTTAGAGTTAACTAACCCTAGTTAATTAGTAGTTAGTGTGTGTTACATAAATTAAGGTCAATGTATTTTTTACCATGAGTCATTATTTGAGGTAACCAACTATATAATATTATTGGGTATTTTTTCTCTATGGTACTTTATAAAGCAGTACGGGAAGTATATAACTATTACAAGTATTCGAAAGGATAAACAAAGATTCAATAATTCATCTAGAAATCTGAAAATTTCAATAGAACCACAAAACTGAAATTACAATTTTGTTGAAGAAGGAAAAATGGAAACTGGTTTTGCTGAGTCGAGTGTGGCACTCTGTCCTTAAGACAATATTGCCCCGTATGTATCCTTTATACGTCCTGGACAATTTGTCTCCCAAGATAAAACAGCAATGGAACACTTGAGCAAAGGAAACTCAAATGCTACCGTGAAGAATATTGAGTAACGAAATGATGCTTGGAAGTTGTAGGAAGAAAACTATTTTGGTTGTGTATTTTCGTGAGTTGTATATACTGTTATTTGTTAGTGTTCAACAATGGTGTATGGGGGTGTTTATATAGGTGAGGGAGGGCTGTTTAACTGCCCCCATAACAGCCATTATTGGCCAAATAATGATCATTATGGAGGTAGTAAAGCCACCAAAATAAATGGTGAAAGACCAACGGATTTGGCCATTATATGAGGAGTAATTCAGCCAAAATAAATGGCTGAATTGAGTGCTTGGGCGTTTCTGCTTTGACCGTCAAAATTTTGATTTTCTGAAAACTTCAGGGACCAAACTGTACTTCTGGGAACCCGAGAACCCGAGAACCCGGAACCCGGAACTCAGAACTCGGAACCGGATGGGCGGGCGGCGGCGGCGCGCGTGTGGTCTTTCCTCGAACCGAAGCACATCTAGGTCCTCCCTCCTTTAAACACATGGGATACCCCTTGGGGTCCCAAACCGCAAACCAATTTCGAGTCTTAAATACACAACAATTCTTTCTTCCTCTACCGATGAGGGAGAATTGAACACAACACCACACTTTGCATGCTTCAAATACCTCACTTCGTGGACCAATATCTCTTTCATTTCTCAATGAAATTTGACGATTCTTGGCCCTACGGTTATCTACGTACTTAGTAGATCATGCATGTGTGAAGAACCGAATTCTCCAACATACGTAACACTAGTGTTTAAGCCGTTAAAGTTGGTCGGTCGCAACTCCCGCCAAAGGCAAATTTCCAACAAATATTTCTCTCTTTAACCGACTGCTCTCTTCCATTTCTATCTACTTTCTCTTCTTCCTTCTATTGCGTCTTGTTAACTGCTTCTACAAGCTTCTATGAATCTCCATTAGTGGAGTTATCAGCAAGTAAACTAATGGTCTCTCTACATATTTTCTAAAATTGATTTGATATTATCTATTGGCTTCGTGCTCCAAAAAGATTGAATGATGCACTTAGTTGAATGTGAGTTATTTACCTAGATGAATATGGATTGGTTTTTATTTAATACTTTCTTTTTTCTCTTTTCTTTGATTAGTTGTGCATCCATATTTTAGAAAAATCGTAGATCCGCCTCCATAATCAACTATGATGTTATTCCAATGATCAGTCTTGAGTGTTTAAGGGAAAGAACATAATGCTAGAATCTCACGTCGATTAAGTGTATCGTGAGCAGTAATTAATTTTTTTTATAAATTCTTTGATGATCTCCATATATCAAATGAGCTAGCTTTTGTGAATAATTATCTTGTTATTTAGTATGAATCAGTGAAATGATAGAAACCCTAAAGATTATTCAACATGCTTAGGGTTGAAGTTGAAACTCACCAACTTTTTACTTTCTACATAAGCTCTGATCCAAAGTTATGTGTTTGGTAAACAATAATCGGAGAAAGCTTTGTTTTACAAAATAGTTAAATTATATTAAAATGGCATTGAATTAGTTTGGGCTAATTTAATCCTACTATCCATAGAGATTCCCACAAATTTGTGTTTGTGATTATGGTGATTGGATAATGGTATATTTATAGTATATTGTATATATCCTCCTCTCTCTACTTCGTTTTTTTTGTGTGCAATATCCTCCTTTTTCTAGTAGGAATAAAACGGTAGGCAATGAAAGTTATCATAAGCTACATGATTGAATTGTTTTAGAAAATATCTTGCTTGTGTAGTGCCTTAATGGTGGTATGGCTCAACGTGTGAAGATTCGTCGAGGGATCATTGATAATGTATTATAGTTTATAAGAATGCGGTAGTAATAAATTTTTAATTTCCCGCTTAAGGTTTCGTAGGAAATAAAAACTAAATTACTATAGTATACTAATTAATTAGTAAGAGCTAAATCTTAAAGTCTTAATGGTGGTATCATAGACCAAGTGCATATCACTTTGACCAATTGCAGGCCTCCCCATATTTTATTTTATTTTAAGAGAATTATGAAACAAATGGACTAAATTAATGAGCTTACAAATAATTAGGTGATGATGGATGATGATAATAGAAAACTTCGCTTGAATATATATAATCAGTAGAAAACTATTAGCTTTTGGTCCTTCAGTCTTACATGTATATACTTATTTGAATATTAGCTGGTCATTTACATAATCCCTACTTGGATTTTTAAACACCTACATCAATATATTAATTTCCTCCATATCATATCATTTACCCCTTTGTTTGGATGGTTGTTTCTGTGGTTCATTATGGTATGGTTTTCATTAATATCATATATTTTTTCATTGTTTTTAAAATGATGTTATATGATGTTGTAAATCCATTGTAATTTCGTAGTTATATAATCTTGAAAAATTCAATTTTATAATCATGAATTTGGTGATTTTTGCGTGATTTCATGTTTTATTTACCCATTATAACCCCCACCCTACCCCTACACATCCCCACCCCCCACCACTCACTCCCCACTAACCCCCCCCCCCCACCACATACTTATTTTTAAAAGTTTCTATTTTATCTTTTACTCTAATTTTATTAATATATATAACTAGTTTGTAATTAAGGGTTAAGAGTATTTTAGTAAACTTACATGTTATTATACAGTACGATACATTCAAACCAAAACAATAAAAATATTTTCAAACCACAACAAAAAATACAGTCTATCCAGTCATTGTATTCATTAATACAATACAATACAATATTATACAATACGATATGATACATTATGAAACCATGGGTAACGACCATCCAAACAGAGTGTTATTGATTGCATATAATTTCTTTTAACCATCTGGTATCTAAATATGTTTTAGTTTTGTTAGAGGACTTCTAATATTATAATTATTATTATTATTATCACTATTATTTATATATATTTAACTTATTTTTACTCTTACTTTATATATGGAGAAGTGAAGATTTTATAGATGATCAAAACTTAATTAGGACTTAGATCTAGTTGTTGTTGCTATCCAAAACTCATTAACTCGATTAATTAGTTTTACGTTACATAAGACTTATTTTAAAGATAAAACGTTCCCTACCAAAAATTTCTTTAATTTTAAAAGTTGAATTCAAAATATTTATCTAGAGTGGAATAACCTTATCTCATCAATCACATATCTTGATGGTATACAAACATACAGTTGATCCTATTTCACATTATGTTTTTTTCTTTTTCTCTTTTGTTTTACTATAAGCTTGGTGGTACGTAGGATTCACAACCGTTAATCATTGGTCAATTTCTAATACCAAATATTGCTTTGTTTATCATGTGCGGTTGAACCATATCCTCTTAAAGTCATGCCAAGTTGGTTTAATAACACCCGCAAGAGTAGCCAAGTTGGTGTAGCAGTAGAGCGCGGGACTGCAAGGTCACGAGTTCGATCCCCTGCATAAATCTTCTTGGTTGAGCCTGTCACACATGACTTGCCATGACTTGCCAAGTGTAGTTAATCGGCTGACGTGATTTGCAGGCTATTGCGTCAGTCCGGGGTTTACCCTGTGCGCACTCGAGAGAGTAGCGGCTGCGGGTTCCTTCGTCAACAACAAAAAAAAGTTGGTTCAATAACTTCTTACTTCTTGGCCATTAATTTGGAGATTCTTCATTGGGAAAAGGGTTTTTCTTCCGTTACAAATTAGGATTATTTATATTTTTGTCATTATTAAAATTAATAAAATTAATCCTAATTAAATGAAATCCTCAAATCAATCTTAATTCCCCAATTTCACTTAAAATTATCAATTTTTTCTTTTTAACCCGACCCAATCCATTAAAACGAATTTAACCCATAGAAATTAAAGTCTAAAACCCATTTTCCCATTTCATTTCCCTTAAAAATGACTGAATCTGCCATTTGATCATCAAAAGGTTCAAGTGGAACATGGCCATGACAATACACTAAGGGAAGAATACGTCCGGCAACGTTCCGGCCAAGAACTCCGACCAAAAAGCTGTAAAATATTATTAAAACATGTTTGTCTTGAGAATGGTGGGAAGAAAGCCAACTTCGCCGTCATGGACGACGTTACACCACCCATTCATTACACTATGGCCACATATGTATGCCTTACTTTTTAGTACTCACAAATTTTGAACTATGCTTAGTATTCTTATAACTGTTGATAATTATAATAATGGATGATTATCACCGGAAAGAATGAGTTAACTTGGAAACGTTTTCTTCTTAATGTTTGTATAATACTCCTCTTCTGGCTTCTTTGGGTATAATCAGAAAATATAACGGCTAATCCTCCTTGTTGACTTTACAACAAGAAATTAAATGTGAGGTTTCTATCCTTAAATAACGTTTTCCTTCTAATGGGTCGGGTCGGGTTAAAAAGAAAAAATCGGATAATTTTCAGTGAAATTGGGGTTGATTTGGGGGATTTCATCCAATTGAGGGTCAATTTCTTTGATAACGGCAGGGGTATAAATAACTCTAACTTATAACGGAAGACAAACTTAGCTAATAAAAGAAAGTAGATGATATTTTTAACCCTTTTCTCCATTTTACCTGGGGTACAATGTTGCATAGTCTGATTTGTCTTTTCACATTTATTTTTTGTCATAATTATAACTAGTGAAGAATTTACTACTATTACTATATACAGTATACCTATATTCTAAAGAAAGCAAGTTATAGTAACTTGATTCTTAACTTGGAAAAAGAGGAAGTAAAAGAATAAGAGAATAATTGGTTCAAGATATTCATGAATTTCCCAAATTTTAGTAGTAATAATTAAGGTTATAGTAAAACAATATTCATTTTAACTTCCTCCATTAAATGAGTATGTGTTAATGACATTATCTATAGTAAATGCAAATGTGTGCTGTAAGTAAATGCAATAATATGGGTTAAGAACCAATTTTATACTCCTAATATGGTAGAAGTTGTTCACTGTAGTAATTACATTTTGTAAAACGTGATGTTTAAGATAACAAGGTTCACTTGTTGTTGGTACTTGTACAATAGTAATAACACCATAATCAAGGAGTTCCTAGTCTTCAAGAAAAATAATTTCAAGGGTAAAGTAGGAAAAAAATAATTAATTTTGCCTTGAACTTCGAAAATGATAAATAATTTGAGACATCTATTTTTAATAATCACGACAAATAATTTGAGACGAGGGAGTATCAATTTGTCCGTTAATTAAGTAAGATGTAGTTTAATGATTTCTCTAAAGTGAATTTAATTAAACAATCACCAGTAATTAGTTTTTCTTGTTTATGGAAGTCATCGAATCATTAATAACTTGATTAGGTCAAAACTAAGATCCAACCCTAGTCTTTACTCATCACCACGTCTAGATTAATATTGAGTCATCTATACGGAAAGAATTTTGATATGGAATCAAAGAATAAAAAACAAATTCCAGGTGATAAAAAATATTTATGGCAATAATTTCACTTAGTGAAGCACCGATGCCTTAATTTAAATTGACGTCGGATAAGTTAATTAATGAAAATAAAAATTCTCTATGAAGAGTTTTCATTCTCAAAAGTTTACCTTCTCATTTGATTACTTGAACGGTTGAACCAAAATGATTAATGTATCACCATAGTTCAACTATGGCATCTCTTTTCTCTATAAATATATATATATATATATATATATATATATATATATATATATATATATATATATATATATATATATATATATATATATATATATATATATATATATATATTGATGAAGTATCGAATTTATTTCTTTTATTTTTAATTTTTCATGATGAGTCAAACACGAACACTTAAAATCGGTACTATGGTGGTTATAAAATTGACCTCTAGTTTAGCTACTGACAGTTTAATTTAACACTTTTGTTTTGTTTCTCACGGGCTATTTGATATTTGATTGGGGATTTTAATTATTTCAAACTCGCATTGCGTAAAGTTTATTAAACAAGAAAATATTCTTATTATGATTGTTTTCGTATTCAAGACTCAGAACAAAACTATGTGTAAATTACAGAATAGTCCTTGTCCTCCGGTCCTGATTAATGGAAGTTCGACAACTCAATACCCTACGTATAAAGTTCAATTAAAATTATACCGAAAGTTTGAGCTCATTATCGCTGATAGGAAGGAAGATTCCAATTCCTTTACTGCTTCCCTCTTTATTCACTTTAATATCCTAGATAATTGCATTTTAGTAATATACTTTTTTCCAAATTAAAATATAATTATACACATATGAATAATTAAGTTTAAGCTTTTGTTTCTTTTCTACTAGGGAGAAAAGTTTGACTGTTTAAAGGAACATTATTACCATCTTAAACTAAATTATGAGTTCCCACGACTTTAACAAAGGAGTTGAAGCACTGACCAAACATATAAAGAGATGCGGATGTTCAGAATTAAAATTTAAAAGGTTCAATTTTTAGATTTCCATCAATGACTTCATTACAACTTTTTATTTTAAAGTTCCAAATTTAAAACTTTAGTTATGTTTCATATATTATGTATCGAAGATGAAAATTTCAACTGGACTCGATGTTGGAAAAATAAACCTGATAGAATATACCGTGTATATCCCTATGATATACACGGTTTTGACTAGTCTTGTACCATAAATAGAAGTATTAAATTATGTTGTATAATTACCATAATTGTAGAATTCTTATACAAGTAGAACTAGGATATTAGAAGTTTAGTAGAAATAGAATTTTCCATATTTGGAGATTTTAACTTGTATATATACATATTCATCCAATAAGAATAGTCAAGGGATTAATTCTTTCATGGTATCAGAAGTCTAGGTCTAAACTACCTCCCTTCCCAATTTTCTTCCGCTACTCTCGGCTCAAATTCCGAGAACCCTTCTCGGTTTCCGGCCGACTTCTTCCTCCTCCCTTCCCAAATTTTCTTCCAAATCCTTAATTCTCCTATTGTTCTTTCGTTATGTCTACGTCAAAGAACCTGTTTCATCCAGCCCTTACGGTTTCCAACATCAGGAACCGCATCTCTATTGTTCTTGAGATGGAAAACGTCAAATACGCGATATGGGCGGAATTATTCAAAATTCACGCATGCTCGCGTCAAGTCCTCCATCACATAATTTCCTCGACACCTGGCACAGAGGAGGTGCCTAACCCCGAGGAAACTCCTACGTTATGGACGACACTTGATGCTACCGTTCTCCAGTGGATTTATTCCACTATTTCTACCGACATCCTACAAACGATCATTGAGCCCGACACTACGACAATTGAAACTTGGAATAGGGTGCGTGATATATTCCAAGATAACAAAAATTCCTGTGTTGTCACTCTCGAGCAGGAATTTTCACATATCCACATGGTAGATTTTCCTAACGTTTCGGCCTATTGTAAAAGGCTGAAGGAATTGGCAGACCAACTCCGCAACATTGGTGCGCCGGTTACCAATGATCGTCTTGTTATGCAAATGGTTGCAGGCTTGTCTGAGGCCTATGACGGCGTTGGCACACTACTTCGTCAAAGTAACCCTCTACTACCCTTTTATCAGGCCCATTCCATGCTCACTTTAGAAGAAACCGGCTTAGCTAAAAAGGAAGTTATAGGTGCAAATTCTGTCACTATGATAACTATGTCAGACGACCCTCACTTATTCTTCGAGAATTCTGGCCGACACCGCAACAACAGTTGTGGCAAAAATGGTCAAAATCGTAAAATAATGGCAAAAATCGCGGTGGTAATGGAGGTGGCCGAAACATTGGTGGCAGCGACAGTGGGCCTCGGGACAGTGGGCCGCAGGCCAACTTGTCCCAGTTGTGGGCCCCCTCGCCGTGGAACTAGGCCAGTGGCCAGTGGCCGAATAGTCCCTATTTTCCTCTCAGCCCCTTACTCGGAGTAGCGGCTGATTCGAAGCGAGCCAGGCCTAGTTTCTCGGATCCGAATCTGGCGATGTAGATTTATACGGGCGGGGCGCGGCGGGTTTTCTTGGGCCTCGACCTCCGCAGGCGATCCAGGCAGTGGGCCCCATACCAACTCCGACGGATATTGAGGCCGCAATGCACACGATTGGATTAAATCCTCCAGACGTAAATTGGTTTATGGACACCGCAGCCACTTCAAACATGACGTCTGACCAAGGTACTCTCTCGTCTTATTTCAATTTGAGCAAAATTCGTGGTATTATTGTTAGTAATGGCAATTCAATTCCAATTGACGGTTATGGACATACAACTTTATCTTCCCCACATCCACCTCTGGTTTTGAAAAATACCCTTCATGCCCGTAACTTAATTAAAAAATTGGTGTCTGTCCGAAAATTCACCACTGATAATTGGATTTCTGTTAATTTTGATCCATTTGGGTTTTCTGTGAGGGATTTCAAGATGGGGATACCTCTAATGAGATGCAATAGTAGGGGACAACTTTATCCTATCATAAATACCACCATTTCCGCGAGTCAAGCCATGTCATCTACTTTTTCCGCCCTTGCTCCTTCCTTGTGGCATGTACGTTTGAGTCATCTAGAATCGTCTATTATTTCTTCTTTGCATAAAAATAATTTTATTTCTTGTAAGGGTACGCGTAGTACTCCACTTTGTCCTTCTTGTCCGTTAGGAAAACATGTTAGATTATCATTTGTAGCCTCTACTTCTAGTACTTTGATGCCGTTTGACATTATTCATAGTGATTTATGGAGATCCCCCGTGTTAAGTTATGTGGGTCATCGTTATTATATCTTATTTTTGTTGATTATTCTAATTTTTTGTGGACCTTTCCGTTATCGAAAAAGTCTCATATTTTTTCCACATACTTAAAATTTAGAGCATTCACTCGTACCCAATTCGAACGGGAAATTAAAAGTATTCAATGTGGTATGGCAAGGAATATGATAATGGGTTATTTCGGGAATTTTGTGATGCTAATGGAATAATTTTTCATTTTTCTTGTCCTCATACGTCCTCACAAAATGGGAAAATCGAATGAAAAATTCATACCATTATTGTCCTATCTTTATTAGCACAAGCTTTTGTACCCCCCTTCTTTTTTGCATCATGCACTACAAATAGCCACTTACTCCTTAACGTACTTCCTACCAAAGGATTAGCATCTAAATCTACCCTTAAAGTTCTCTATAATAAGGATCATTCGTATTCTCATCTTAGAGTCTTTGGGTGTTTATGCTATCCATTTTTTTCGTCAACTATAATTAACAAACTTTAGGTCCGTTCTACCGCTTGTATGTTTTTGGTTATCCATCTAATCATCGTGGTTACAAATGTTTTGATTTATCATCTAATAAAATCATAATTAGTCGCCATGTTATCTTTTATGAAACCCAATTTTCTTTATCTAAAATGAGAAATCTCGTGCCGAGTTCGTATAATTTTTTAGATGACGAGGTCTCACCATATATTATCCACCATTTTTCCGACTTGTCCCGTGACCAAAATACGCCAGCAAGCCCACTGCCTGTTGGCCCACAGTCTACCGCAACCACTGTTCTGCCCAGTAGGCCGATGACATGGTCTAGTATTGATCTCGGAATTGTTCCCGTGTTTCAGCCCAATCCTGAGCTTGTTACTATTCTTGTTCCAGTTGTTGGACCAGCAGGCCCACTACTTGCTGGCCAGTCCGTCCCGTTCCACACATTGCCCAAAATTCATCCAATTCATGCTCTAGTCAAAGCCCCGTTACTCATAGTCAAAGGAGTATTTTAAAATCAAAACGGCATTTTAATCTCAATTCTAATGTCCTTAAATTCGCCCTTCCGCGTAACTCTGTGTTCGCATTAAATGACCCGAATTGAAAATTGGCTATGACTGACGAATATAATGCTCTTATTGAAAATAAGACGTGGGAGTTGGTGCCACGTCCTTCTGGTGTTAATATTATTCGGTCTATGTGGATTTTTAGTCATAAAGAAAATTATGACCGTTCTTTTGAGAGTCATAAGGCTCGTCTTGTAGGTCATGGTAAAACTCAACATGTTGGCGTGGATTGTGGTGAAACATTTAGTCAGGTGGTCAAACCAGCTACTATTCATACTGTTCTCAGTTTGGCTCTCTCAAAAGCATGGTCCATTCATCAGTTGGATGTGAAAAATGCATTTTTACACGGTGATCTTAAGGAGACAGTTTATATGCATCAACCTTTGGATTTTTGAGATCTCAATCATCATCATCATGTGTGTTTGATGAAGAAGTCCTTGTATGTACTTAAGCAGGACTCACGAGGTTGGTATAAAAGGTTTGCAGATTTTGTATCTTCTATTGGTTTTTCTCACAACCAGTCTGATCATTCTCTCTTTATATATTGTCGTGGTACTTCTCTAGCATATATTTTATTGTATGTCGATGATATTATATTGACTGCTTCATCTGATAATCTGCGCAAGTCTATCATGACACTTCTCAGTTTCGAATTTGCTATGAAAGACTTGGGGCCCTTGAGTTATTTCTTGGGGATTGATGTCACTCGTTATTCAGATGGTCTATTTTTATCACAAAGAAAGTATGCCACTGAGATCATTGAAAGAGCTGGTATGTCATCGTGTAAATCTACTTCAACTTCGGTTGATACTAACCCGAAGCTGAGTGCTACATCTGGCACTAAGTTCGAGGATCTTACCCACTATCGTAGCCTTGCAGGGGCACTTTAGTATCTTACCTTCACAAGGCATGATATTACTTATGCAGCTCAACAGGTGTGTTTGTTTATGCATAATCCACGGATTGAGCATATGAATGCGCTCAAACGCATTATACGATACATCCATGACACACTTGATTATGGCTTGCATTTGTATCATATGTCTGTTTCTACACTTATGTTTTATACATATGTTGATTGGGGTGGCTGTCTTGATACCAGATGCTCGATTTCTAGTTATTGTATGTTTCTTGGGGATAACTTGGTCTCGTGGTCTGAAAAATGATAAGCTACATTATCAAGATCTAGTACAGAGGCCGAGTATCAAGGCATGGCGAATGTGGTGTCAGAATCATGTTGGTTGCGTAATCTTTTGTTAGAACTACACTTTCTTATTCATAAAGCTACATTGGTATACTGTGATAATGTTAGTACAGTTTATCTTTCTGGCAAATTGGTCCAACATCAACGCACTAAACATATCGAGATGGATATTCACTTTGTTCGCGAAAAGGTAGCTTGTGGACAAGTACGCGTCTTACATGTGCCCTCGCGTTACCAAATTGCTAACATCTTTACGAAGAGCCTTCCCTCAGTTTTATTTGAAGATTTTAAGGACAGTCTCAGCGTACAACAATCGCCCGCAATGACGACGGGGGTGTGATAGAATATACCGTGTATATCCCTGTGATATACACGATTTTGACTAGTCTTGTACCATAAATAGAAGTATTAAATTATGTTGTATAATTACCATAATTGTAGAATTCTTGTGCAAGTAGAGCTAGGATATTAGAAGTTTAGTAGGAATAAAAATTTTCATATTTGGAGATTGTAACTTGTATATATACTTATTCATTCAATAAGAATAATTAAGGGATTAATTCTTTCAAAATCAAATAGTAATGCAAAGAATAAGGAAATTCTCTTTCCTTTTTTATTCTTGTGGGTCCCTTTTCCTTAATTCATTCTTATCTTATGTGAAATACACTTTCTCCCACATTGGTGGTGGAAATAGATTATTCTTTTTTATATTGAATTGTATATTATTGAGTTAGTAAATGGACTAAAACAAGAGAGTGACATCTCTCACATGAGAATTGGGCTTGCAAGGAAAAGGAGTGGAATCCCCCCCCCCCCTTACATCCCCTTGAAATAATGGACAACTTAGTTCATAATGTGAATATTGTTTAAAATCATATAAAAACCCTCAATCAACCTGGGTCACTGTCAATTGGAGCGTGTAAAACATAACATGGCTAAAAGAAATTAACAAGTGTAGCTACTTTTCATATAGCGTATTGAAACTTAGCCCCTTTTTACCTCAACCTAATTGGGACATACAATAATAATCATGGATCTAACCTAATACCATATTAAGAAATGAACATTGAGTCGGTCTAACTCAACCCCAAACATTACATAATGAAGTATGGATGTCCCAAGATAATATAAGGATAGAGATAATACATCATCAACAATGTGAACACTTAGATAAATACACTTGTTCCTCGTCTATCAGTTGTGAAGGGTCTTCAAAAGGGTTTATACTGTCCTAGCACTTTAGTTATTGTTTTAAGATTTTGGGTTGCATACTCAAGACTGTTTCAAACGGTATTGGCGCCAAAGTTTGATGATCCCATTTATACAATCGCTTCATATCGTCATATTCGTCACTCCACTATCTCTCAACTAAGTCCCTCGAGCAGCTCTAGACTTCTTCTCTTTGTGCTTCTCTCTCTCTCTCACCACAAGCTTTGGTATAACTTCACTTCTTAGCATGTTAAGTCTACTCTCCTCTAAGCTCTAGACCCACTCTTCACTCTATTGAGCATGAATCTCTCTCTTCAGTCTTAGCTTTTTTTAAAAATCAAATAAAAAATAACTTCAATCCACATTTAAACTCAAAATATGGCGTTACACGTCTAAGAGTGTGATAGAGAAATACTCGTATTCTTCGTCATTGTATAAAGATTTCTAAGGGACTTATCATATCTTGGGTAAAAACATTGCTTTAGATTTTAGTTGAATACTCAGATTCTTAAGTCTTATTAGTTTTTCTTCGTTTCTAGTTACTCTTTCTCATATCTTGGGTAAAAACATTGCTTTAAGATTTTAGTTGAATACTCAGATTCTTATGTCTTAATAGTTTTTCTTCGTTTCTAGTTACTCTTTCTCTATTATTTAGATTTTTTAGATGAATAGGTAACACTTTGAAACTATTTTCTTCAATGTATTCATCCTTAAAGAAAATAATATATACACCATATACATTTAAGGTAGAAGAGTAAATCATGCCTAATTTTCCTAATCAATCCCTAATAATCTTCTACCTAATTAACATAATATTCCTAATTAACATTTTACTACCTACCATATATAAAATGATACTACATTAATACATAATAATAATAATATGATTTACACAATATTCTAATACTCCCCCGCAGTCGAAACTGGAGGGCGGTGAATGCTGAGACTGTCCCTAAAATCTTCAAATAATATCAGCGGAAGTCCTTTTGTGAAGATATATGTGATTTGATGACGCGTTGGGACATGTAACACTCGCACTTGTCCGTGAGCCACCTTCTCGTGTACAAAATGAATATCTAACTTAATATGTTTAGTGCGTTGATGGTGGATAGGATTCCCTGAGAGATAGATTGCACTAACATTATCACAATATATTATTGTTGCTGCCGGAATTGGGCAATGAAGTTCAAGTAACAGGTTCTGAATCCAACATGAGTCAGATACAACATTGACCATAGCACGATATTCTGCTTCAGCACTTGAGCATGATACCTGGCCTGCCTTTTTTAGGACCATGAGATTAAATTGTCACCAAGGAAGACGCAATACCCGGAGGTGGATCGTCTTGTGTCCGGACATCCTTCCCAGTCTGCATCAGTGTAAGTAACAAGTTTGGAAACAGAGGACGGGTATAAATGTAATCCATACTCTAGAGTGCCTTGAATATATCGCACAATGCGTTTCAGAGCATGCATATGTTCCTCCATTGGATTATGAATAAATAGACACACTTGTTGCACTGCATAGGTAATATCTGGCCTGGTGAATGTGAGATACTCTAAAGCTCCTGCTAAGCTGCGATATAACGTTGGATCAGCAAAGGGTTTGCTAGAGATGGCACTCAATTTAGACTTTGTGTCGACCGGAGTTGCCGAAGGTTTGCAGAAAAACATTCCAGCTCGTTCCACGATTTCTGATGCATGCTTCTTCTGGGAGAGAAATAATCCACCTGTATGTTGTGTCACAGCAATTCGTAGAAAGTAGTGTAGTGGGCCAAGATCTTTCATAGCAAATTCAGAACTAAGTTGTGACATGATACTCTTGCGAAGAGAGTCTGAAGATGTTGTTAGGATAATATTATCCACATATAGAAGTGTCGCGCCCGAATTTCGACCTGCTCGGGTCAAAGCGGAGCGCGGACGTGTCCGGTGATTCCTGGGTAAAAAGGGTTGAGGAGTCGCCACCTAATTATTATTACGGTGAATTAGGACACCTAAATATTAAACTAAGTGCTGCAATGTAAACTCCAATTTTAAGGTCTGCGAAACTAGTGAGATTCTAGGTAAGGGTTCTTTATTATCCTAAAGGGGAGGGGTTAGGCATCCTTTAAGATCCGCTAACTTGCGGTTATCCGGTCAAACTCAGGTTAATTATTGCTAGAAAAATGCATGTTTGATGTATGAAGTTAAAGATGTTTGCAAATAATTAGTAAATGATGCATTTTTTAAAAGAAAGATACATGTAGAGAAAAAATATGCATTTGTATGGTATTTAAAGAGAAATACATGTAGAGTTGAAAAAAATATACATTTGTCAATTGAGAGTAAAAACAAAATTATTTATAACGCCAAAGAAGCGAATCTTTCGGAAATCATCGAGTTGCAAAAAAAAAAGATAAACTTATTCGGTATGATTAATAAAGCAAATAAAAGATGACAAAAGTTGTTTTGAAAATCTTGAATACGCGTGACGAGCCTAAAATAAATAACTAGCGAAGAGTTTCTAAGTTTGAATTTAACCGAGCCTACAAATAAATAAGCTAGCGACGGGTTTCAAATCTTAAACTACCCTATGAATTAATCCTAAGTTTGCCTATTCTAAGCATTTCAATAATTACATAAGTGCGATAAATAATATTACAATACAAAGCGGGATAAAAGCTGAATTAAAGAAAGAAATAAAATAAATAAACACCGAGGAATAATCTGCCTTTATTTACTTTAATCCCTGCAAGCTGTCAAGAACAAACGGTTAGAAACAGTTAAATACAAATAACTTCATATCCGTATTCAAAACAGTGAATGTTTTGATCACGGAGGGCTCAGACTTAAATTTTGAAAAGAACATTCCAATCACGTCGTGGCTGCAAACATATGACTAATGTGGTTTATTTTGATTGTCTCGCCTACTAAACGTGTTGGTCTCTCGGGTGAAATAGAAAAGATCATTATAATCACGTCGTGGCTGCGAATATATAACTTGTTGGTTATTTTAGTCACCTCGCCTACTAAACATGTTGATCTCGGATGAAATAAAAAGGTTTAAGTCTCATCATTGCCCAGAAGTTATATTCTCTGTCTTTACAACTGTGGAGCCCTCAAAATCGACGGATATTTTTCATCGGCCAGTGTAGTATCGTGTTCGAATCAGTAAAATTAAATCGGAACAGCAGCAGCAGTAGGCAGTAAAACAATTTCCGAAAATGACGCGGTGTTTAGTTTAAAACAGTAAAACAGTAGAACAGTAATTTGGAACCGAGCAATGAACTGAAATAGAAAGCAGTACCCGAAAAGACGCGGTATTAATTCAAAACGGTAAAACAGTAAAACAGTGATATCCGTTGCAAGGATATTTAAAACAGTAAACTAATAAAACAGTAAGATATCCGTTGCACGGATACTTAAAACAGTGCTAAAAAACAGAGAAACGAAACGAAAGAAAAGCGCGGCTTCGAAGTTAATTTCATCGGCCTTAATGCAATATTAATAAAACAATAAAAGAAACGAGCAGTGAGCAATTAAAGTATCCGACCCAAATTCTGAAATGTTGGAACCAAAACAGGATTAAGAAGTAATTATGGAAAAATCCGACCCGGATCATGAACAGTGACCCGAATGAAATCAGAAATTCAGATTTTTTAGATAACCAGCAATAGTTATGAAAAAAATGCCATAATCTGGAAATATACCAAAATCGGGTCAACCCGACCCGGGTCAGTGACCCGACCCGAATCAGATTTTTTTATATTTTTTATTTTTTCAGATGACCAATATACAAGACATGAAATGCAAGAGATGTGAAAAATCCAAATCGGGGCGACCCGACCCGGATCAGTGACCCGACCCGAATTGGAGATTCAACCCGACATTGAATAATTCCATCAATTTCAGATAACCAATAACAACAACAGCAACAATGCAAGAAAATTTGGAAAATCCAAACCGGGTCGACCCGACCCGAATTGGAGATTCAACCCGACATCAAATAATTCCATCAATTTCAGATAACCAATACACAAAAATATGAAATGTAAGAATTCTGAAAATATTACTCAAATCGGGTCGACCCGACCCGAATCGGAAACTCAACCCGAAATCAAATATTCACCAAATTCAGATAACCAACATACAGGAATATGAAAATGCAAAAATTCTGAAAATAATACCCGAACCAGGTCGACCCGACCCGGATCGAAAACTCAATCCGAAATCAAATATTCACCAAATTCAGATAACCAACATACAGGGAATATGAAAATGCAAGAATTCTGAAAATAATACCCAAACCGGGTCGACTCGACCCGAAATCAGTGAAAAACAACAAAAATGCAAACAGATTTTCGGACTCGGTTTTTGAAAAAACCGAACAGAAGTATTTAAAGCCCAAGTTCAAGAACGAAACTCACCTCCTTTCTTTCGAATCTTGGATCTATTTCGGACTTGTAACTTGAACAACAAAGAAGGCAAATGCTTTAAAATCAAGAACACAACAAATATTTTATGTATATATGGAATAGTCTTCCGAAAAATCCTTTGAAAAATCTATTTTCTCTCCCCGAAAATCTCCCTCTCAAAATGAAGAACAACATGGGGTATTTATAGGTGGATTTCCCCCCCAAGAACGAGTTTGAAATTTGAATTAAAGGCAAAAAATTCTGAATTTTGGAAGCGGATTTTAGGGGTATGGGTATGGTGAAGTGATGGGAGGGGTGTGGTGGTGTCAGGGTTTGGTGGCAGGGAGTTGGTGGTGGCAGGGGCGAGGTGACCGGTCGGCCATGGGGGGATGGGGTATGCGGCGAGAGGGTAGGGTTTAGGTTTTTTGGTTTTTCTTTTTTTTTTGTTTGGTTTTGGGGGATTAAAAGGGGGGGAAGATGAGTTATGGGTCGGGTCGGTCGGGTTGGGGTGGGGCGACGGGTTGGTCGAGTGGGCTGCGGAGTTGGGCTCGCGATTTTTAGGTTGTGGGAATGGGGTTTTAAAGGGTGGCCGGTTGGGCTTAAAATGAGAGAAGGGGTTTTGGGAGTTGGGCCGAATGGGTTAGTGGGTATTGGGCTGTGGTTTTGGGTTAAGTAGAATTAAATGAGTGATGGGTTGGGCTTTGGTGAAATGAGTTTTAGTTTGGGTAGAAATTATTTTGGGTTGGAAAATGAATGGATTATGGATTAAAAATATGAAAAGGGGTTTAATATTAAAATATTATTTTTGTTTTGTAAAAGATGTGAATTATTTAAAATAACATAACGACGTGATAATAATTAAATATAATATTTGCGAAATATTTAATGCTTAATAAAAGGAAAATGCGATGCAATTTTGCGAGAATAAGATAACATAGAATTTCGGATAAAACTTATGATTATTATAAAAAATGCAAATGATATAAAAAATGCGAATAATAATAATAATAAGAGGATATACACATATATGCCTATATTTTAAAATTATTTTAAAAGTGTCAAAATATTAAAAATTACGAATAAAATCATAAAAGATGGGACAAAATTGGGTGTCAACAAGAAGAAGATAAGCAGTATGATTACCCTGACGATAAATAAACAGGGAATTATCTGAACGGTTGTGCGAAAAATCCATGTGTGACACAAAATCTGCAAACCGCTTATACCAAGCCCTGGGGCCTGCTTGAGGCCATATAATGATTTGTTGAGCAAACACACATGGTTGGGATATTTAGGATCTCTGTATCTCAACGGTTGGTGCATGTATACAGTTTCATTGATGTGTACATATAGGAAGGCGTTTTTGACACCCAATTGATAAAGTGGCCATCCTTTTTAGAGAGACAGGCTGAGAGCTGTTCTGATAGTTTTTGGTTTGACCACTGGACTGAATGACTCCCCGCAATCTACACCAACCTGCTGTGTCTTCCCATCACCTACAAGACGGGTTTATGCAGCTCAAAAGGTCCATCAGATTTTTCTTTATGGCTGAAAATCCATATAGATGGAATTATATTAGCATTAGATGGACGAGGTACTAAATCCCACGTCCTATTTGAAATTAGAGCATGATATTCATCATCCATGACCATTTTCCAATTCGGGTCTTTTATAGCAGACACTGAATTACAAGGCAAATGTGATTTCGAGACCTGAGTGTGAAGACTATATTTGGTATTGGGTTTGACAATTCCACTACGGGTGACCGAACGATTTGTTGGGCCAGTGGACTGGACGCCACTGACCGAGGGGTGAGAAATCGAGTGTCCAATGGGTTATATTGATGGCGCTGGAATTGGGCCTGTAGTGGTAGATTGACCCAAGCTGCTGGACCGGACAACTTGTGCAGCAGTGGGACTAGGCCTCGGAACCGAAGGCCCAAGCTGCTGCATTGAAATGTCAGTCAGTTGGGCCATCGATCTTTGGTCCAATGGGCCTGAATTATGGTTTCCAACACTAGCAATAGGTACCGAGCTGTGAAAAAAACGTGTTAGATACGAAAGCTTATCCTCATCCAAAAAATCATAGGTATGAGTCCCGGTGGCATGTATCTTAGCAAATGAAAAAATTGTTTCATGTAAAATTACATGACGACTTATAAATATTCTTTTGGAAAAAATGTCGTAACATTGGTAACCGCGATGATGAGTAGGATATCCCAAGAAAACACATGGAGTAGACCGGGCTTGGAGTTTTTGTGATTGTGGTGGATGGAAAGATGGGGGTAGCAAAGACAATCAAACACTCTTAAGTGATGATATGAGGGCTCTCGTAAATAAATCATTTTTAGAGGAGGTTGGTATGATAGGTTTTTATGAGGAAGGGTATTCAACAGGTAAGTGGCCATTCAGAGTGCATGATGCCAAAATACAGGGGGAAGTGAAGCATGAGAAAGAGATGTTCTAACAATATTGTTTATGGTTCTAATTTTGCGTTCCGCCTTCCCATTTTGTGATGAAGTACGAGGACAAGACATACAAAAATGAAGACTATTTGTTTTGAAAATCCCAAAACTGTTTATTGTTAAACTCTCTCCCATTGTCACATTGAATATTTTTTTATCACGTTCAAATTGAGTTTGGATGAATGCTCTAAATGTGAGAAAAGTGGAAAATACTTGTGATTTTTTTGACAAAGGGAATGTCCACAAATAATTAGAGTAGTCATCAAGTATGAGCAAATAATATCTATGACCAGAAGAACTCAAAACAGGTGATGTCTAAATATCACAATGTAAAATATCAAATGGCAAAAGGGTGCATGAAGTAGAGGAAATAAATGGCAACTTAACATGTTTACCAAGTGTGCAAGAATGACACTTATTTAGAGTCTATGTTTGGGTACAAGAAATAAAATTATTTTGTTTAAAAGAGGCCAAAACAGCCTCTCCCGGATGTCCCAACCGTTGGTGCCATAGAGATAGTGCCAAGGCTGCAAAACAATATGGAAACTTGGATTGTTGTGTTGACAAATTTATTGGATAGAACTCCCCCTTACTATCACATCTCATGAGAAGCTTCCCCGTTTGAAAATCATGCACTGAAAAGCCAAAGGGGTCAAAACGAACAGATACCCAATTATCAGTTGTAAACTTTCTAACAGAAACCAAGTTTTTGATTAATTTGGGAGCATGAAGGACATTCTTTAAAATTAGAGGTGGGTTTAATGGTGACAATTTGCTAGAACCGTAACCTTTGATTGGAATTGAATGGCCATTTCAGACAATTATTCCATTATCATTGCTCAAATTAAAATAGGAAGAGAGATTACATTGGGAGGACGTCATATGGGACGTCGCTTCGGAGTCCATATACCAATTTAAATTCGGTGGATTAAGTCCAAGAGTGTGCATGAGAGACTCAATTTTCGTGGGGTGGGCCCCTGTTGAATGGGCCTCATGCCACTAGGTCGGCTGAGGCCCACTGCCACTGCCTGTGTTAACAGACCCAGCGAAATGGGCCTGCTAGGCATGTTGCTGCTGCTGCCAATTATGAGGATAATATGGGTTGTTTTGCTGAGGCTGGCCAGTGGGCCTTTGGGGTTGCCTGGCCCAATTGCCTGTTGGGGCTGGGCTGGGTGGTATAGCCCAAGGCCACTGCCAGCCGGTGGGCTGCTGCCACTGTCCACCACCCCTATTGTCGTGTTGTTGCCACTGTCCACCACCCCTGCCGCCGTGCGGCTGCCACTATCCACCACCAGAGTTGGTGGTGCCGCCATTACCGTCGCCACCGAAACTTCGGTGGCCTCCACCTTTGTGATTTCCGCGATTTCCACCCTTATTTTTATTGTTATTACGTCCTTTTTGTCCTTTATTTTGTTGAGAAGGGTCAAAGAAATTACCATCATTTGAAAGAAGTGGCAATCATGGCGGAATTTGAAGTAGTTGAGGCCTTTTTCACCAAGCCCGACTCTTCAAGCACAAGCATGGACCTTGCTTGATAAAATTATGGTAGAGGATTACTTTGACAGATTAGAGTTCCCACGCCGCTATACGCATCGGTGAGACCGGCGACCAATTGCAAGACTAACCGGTTATTAGTAATCGGTGAACCAACGTTTCTTAATTGATCGGCCAACACTTTGAGTCGTTGACAATATGTAGAAACATTAGGAAAATCCGTCATGTCAATGGTTGAGAACTCATGTTCCAATGTAACATCGCGAGAGTTTTGGTTATCTTGAAAAATATAACGCAAGCGTTCCCAAGCCGCCATGGCTATTGAATCTGATTCCATTATCGTACGCAACAAGTCAGTGGAGATTGTTGCATAAATCCAACCAAGGACTGTGGCATCAAGTGTATCCCACAATTCCATGTCTGCATCGTTTGTTACGTCTTTCCCTTTTCCATCTTTTAGAGGAATTATATGATGAAGAACTTTGAGAGCACGACAACATATTTTGAATAATTCTGCCCAAGTCGCATAATGAACGGTTTTCATTTCTAGTTTGATGGAAACATGTGTTTTGATGTTTGAGACATAAAGGGCAGGGTGAAAGGATGATTTGGTTTCAGACATAATTGGTTGTGATGAAGGATAATCAATAATGGAGTAAGAGAAAAAAAATGAAGAAATTTCCGGCCAACTAGGGTTCTAGGGAGGAAAAGGAACAAAAATTTGGAAGAAAATAAAATTATTTTGGATCTTTCCTTAAGCTCTTGATACCATGTAAGACTTTGAAACTATTTTCCTCAATGTATTCATCCTTAAAGGGAACAATATATACACCATATACATTTAAAGTAGAAGAGTAAATCATGCCTAATCAATCCCTAATAATCTTCTACCTAATTAACATTTTACTACCTACCATATATAAAATGATACTACATTAATACATAATAATAATAATAATAATAATATGATTTACACAATATTCTAACAGAATATTTCATGTTTTTTTCCGGTTGAAGAGTCCCACATGTGTGTTAAGGGATGGGTGGTCTACTTATATGATTCTGGACAATCCTCCACTTTTGAGATAGCTTTTAGGGGTGAACTAGTTTCAAAATTCATTTCGGTATTAAACAGACACATCCAAATTTTTGTTTTCGATGTTGGGCCCATATTAAATTGCTCACGCTTCAAATGTTTAGCTCTGGCCATGAGGTGAGTTGTTGAAGAGTACCACATCGGTGGTTTAAAGAATTTATGGTCTCCTTATAATTTCTTGGACAACTCTTCTCTCTTGAGAAGTTAGACCAACGATCAATTTTTTATTTACATCTCAAAAATTTGTTCCAAATGCATAGGAGACTACACTTAATAATAAAATATTCCACCGACCTAATATATGCCGCTTCTCTTTTTGTATATTCCAAAATATTTTGCACGCTAATAATATTATTTCATACAATTTCACAGGATTTTAGAATTCAAATTTATTTGACTAATCAAATCTAAATTATAAGGTGATGTAATCTCTTCTGGTTTTCCTAATATTTTAAAATTATACTCCCAATCTCTTTCTATACCAAGGTCATATCTTATTTCTCAGTCATTTTTTAATATTTTTTTTGGGGGTTGACCCATCTAAAAAGTGAGCTAGAGAAAGAAAGAAGAAAGTATGACTCATTGCTCGTGATAATAGACAACTATAATTTGATGATGTGATTTTTTATATTAATGATGTATATATAACTTAAATTCTAATATAATATTCTGAAAAATACAATTCAAAAGAGGTGTAAATTCCTCATAAGATGACTATTTTGTGAGGTAAGGAAGACGAATTCAAGAAGTATGTACAAACAAGAAATCTCGTATGACCTAATTTAAATACAAAATCAAAATAACACAAAATATAGCAGACACGTATTTCCCTTATCGCTTTTACCAAATGTTGTCAACTCTGACTTTATTTCCATCTCACATACCAAATCCTCTTTTTTCACATTCATAAACCCAAAATAAAAAACGTGCAAAAGAACCAAAAACGTAAAAGAAGTATAATTTAAAAGATTTTAAAAAAAAGTTGTAACTCTTTAAGCCGCCAGCTAAACAAGTTTGGCTAATTTAAACCTCGTCAACAATCACCTAAAGAAAAATTCAACTTAGTTTCTTTCTTTTTCTATTTAAAGATCCAGTCAGAGTGCAGTCACTAATAAACTCTTGACATTATGATTTGAGTTGCTTTTTTTCTTTGTCATGAAATTATTAGAACTCAATTTTACGAATTTGCAACCAGGAACGCCACAAGTTTTAAATTTCTACTAAATTGATCTAGGGAAAAGGTTCAAATCATCTTTGTATTAATGGAAGTTGCTCAATTTATCCTTTATTGTAAATTTGATTTTTTTATATCCTTATCGTTAATAAATTATTTTATATTTATTATTGTCATTAACAAAGTCCAATGTGAAATGGGGACTTTACGTATTGCAATTTTTAGAGAGAAAAAGTACAAATTTACTCTTCGACCTTTGATGTAGTTTAGAATTATATATTCTCAAGTTGGAACTTCACAGAGATCACGGCAAAAATGTGATTTCTTGCTAGTAACCTGGGGAAGTTTATATTATACTGATCTATTGGGAGTAATATATTAGGAGTTGTTTGGTTACAGAGATAAGGGATTATTTTTTTGAGATAAAATGAGGCATTATTTTATTTCATGTTTGGTATGATTTAGTTTCAAAATTTGTCATATCACAATTGAAGTATTTATCCGTTATTAATTTAACAGCAAAATATCTATTAATAAAAATATAGTCAATTTTGGTAGAAATCACCCGAACGTTGTGTCCTAGATTGATGACATTTGCTCAATCCCATAAGCGGATTCGAAAATTTTGAAAGAACCAATCTCGAGAGATTGCATTTGGCGAGCGATAGAGACATTGAATCTCTTTCGGCTGACAAAGCATATATACCATAGTTGGCGAGCCTTGCTTTGGTCTTCGATTTGATGGTCATACGTGCTAAAAATCCGATATTTCCATTTCCGTCATTATTATTTTTTTTGGTTTTCCACTCGATTTTCGTATTGGAGCCCAACTATATTTGGATTCGCGCCGCATAAGGCCTTTTGGGGGAAAGCGCTTCCTACCAAAGATTTTTTTATATTCATAGCTCAAACCCCTTCTAATTAAGAAAAGAGCAAACTCATCCGCTGCAGCAGATCCTTTGACGGTGTTTCCGTGATTATCTAATCCCTTTGCAAACCAAAAAGCCCCTATACATTAATTTCCAAAGCAATCTTATGGACTTGTTGCTCCAAAGCCTTCAATGCATCAAATTCATTCACATTCATACAATATTGAAAGTGTGGTTGGTCCCATAGAATTACATTTTCTGGTCAGACATTTAATTTCTGCCTCCTCCTTGCCCTTTTCGAATATATATTTTAATTTAATCTTTTTTTTCTTTTTCCTCCTTTGGACTGCTATGATTCAAGAAGTGGGATTTTAGGTTAAATTATGCATTCTACTGAAGTATTTGGTTGCTTTTCGTAGATAGAACGAACATACATCGGTTTTATTATTGGTTTGCAAATTATTAGTCATTTGATTTTACAGAAAGTTTCGGCGAACATAGATTTCCCGAGATAAAAAAATTCAAGAGTGAATTGTGTAATGAGACATAGTACAAATTTTTATTTACTTGGGTAAGTGACGGATCCAGAATTTTCACTTAGGGTGTTCGAAAAAATAAATTGACCACTTGAGCTAGTTTTTTGTATTTGTTCAGAGTGTTCAAAAGTTAATATATATATATATATGAACACAGAAAATTTACCCTAAATATACATTGTAATTTTTTGTCCAAGTGTTCGGGTGAACACTTGGGCCATGACTAAATCCGCTCCTTGGGTTGGTTATGATCAATTGATGAGCACTTCTTTGAATGATTAAAACTCCTAATCATTTCCCGTTAATGTATTTCTGAAAGTAGTACGTACTACGTATTTGTTTATTTATTTGTTTGTTAATACGTATAGGGCTTTTGTCAGTGGTTATAAGAGCACCACGTAAAAGTTGACATGGCTAACTTTTCGATTTACCTTTCCTTGTGTTGTGGGACCTAATCTGTCAACTTTTCGGTTCACCTTTCCTTGTGTTGTGGGACCTAATCTTTTAACTTTAGTTTCTTTTTAGGTGTTTATATTAAGTAAATAAAGATAAAATATTTATTATATAAGATATTTAACTTGATAAATTCAAGATCGAACACGATAATATGATAGAAAATTAATAAAGATCAATAGGTTTGAACGGTGTACCTGTTTGAGCCATATCGGACAGCAAAACGGATTAGGTATTCCTCCTTATTATCTTTCTCGTTAAAACGGCGTCAATGAGACAACAACCTCACACATTTTCTCTTTGTATTGTGATAATACAGTAGAGTCAAGAGGTGCCTTAATATAAGGTTAGAGGAGGGGACCTAGCCTACACTCGCCGTCTCACTAGACCCGCCAAACACATAAAGTGCATGCCTAATATCCAATTATCACACTTATAATTGGACTCATGTAATGGACTACCATACAACCCGAAATAATTAAAATATAAAGAAAATATTTTAAATAATGTAAGCCCATTTTTTTCTAACATTCTCGCACTTGGACTACATCGACAAAAAAAACTTTATTTTCGAAAACAAAAAAAATTGGTGTTTTTGAAAAGAGATTTTTCCGGGTTGATGAAAGAAAACATTTGTGGTCACATTTTCAGAAAACAATCTATAACTTTAATAGACATTTGCAGTCTCAATCTTAAATATCGGACTATGGCGATCTTTATGTTCTTTGAAACACGAGATCTTCCATAATCACAATATTTTCAATTAAGCCAACAAGATCATGATCCAGCAGTGTAGTAAGGAATAGTGCCATATGTGATATATATGCACAAGATTATGTACTCAAGCACTATTACCTTATCGGTCCTCCATATGCCATAAAAGCATATAAATGATGCACATCTTGGGCAAACCAGTTTCACCTTAAGATATCGTATTACTGAATCGCATCATATACCAGAAATGGATACCCTCTTGAAAGAACCAAGTTTTATCTCAAGATACCGTATTACCGAAATACATCCAAAATATAGAGCAACTAACGTTGCAAACCATTGCACACCTGGATTACCTCTTAGGGAACCAATTTCCACCTCAAGATACCATGATGTGACTAACCAATATGTGAACAATAATGATAATAATCATAACACAAAATATGAAAGTAACGCGCATTTTATTTCATATAATAAAAGTTCACATCAACATAACATAACAGACTCCACTAACTCAAAAGAATCAAGAGACTCTAAAACACCCATATTAGTTACATGACATTTAAAGACAATGAGCATGAGCTTTTTTATTTTTTGTGTATTTACTTTTTAATATTTTGAATCAATTAAACGATTTTGATAATAATTTTAGGAATTCGACCATACAAAAAGTTGTTAACCCATTGCTCCAACTTACTCCCTCTGTCTTAATTTAGGTGGCGTCATTTTCTTTTTAGTCTATCTCAAAATGAATAAATTTTTTCTATAATTAGAAGCAATTTAACTTTAAAATTTTTCTTTTACCCTTAATGAAATGATTTATAGTTACACCATTGTCTTAGGTTTGTTCTAGACCATACATTTCAAAAGTCAACATTTATTTCTTAAACTTTGTATCAAGTAAAACAGTGACACATAAATTGAGACGGAAGAAGTATGAGCTAATAAAACTTAATGTTTTCCCTAAAAATATATTCTAGTAGTTTAACTAACCAAAAAAAAAAAGAAAAAAAAAGGAGCTCAGCAGATGATTAAATACAAATTGCCATTTATTATATTGGGAAGAACTTTCTCTTCTCTATGAGTACTCGTAAGTAGTTGGTGGGTGGAGGTGCCCTTTTAGAGCTACAGTTCGATGAATTTAATAGTGTCTATTTTTAGATAGAAATTGAATCCTCAAAAATGTGGCAACAGAAAACTCGGCATCTTCTAATAGACTAGCCTATCAAGAGATTTCAGCAATATTCATAATTTGGTATTTTTCTTTTTTATAAGAGCCTACGGTCTAAAACTATTCTTATATTGCCATGGAAGGAAGCCTAAAGCATCTTATCTTAGCATCGAAATAGGCCGAAGTCACGCGGAAGCTAACAAAGCAAATTTTAAATTATGACAAATAAAATAATAAAGAAAAATCTATTTAATGTGATATAATAAATAATATGATTTGATCAATTAACTATATATAACTATATAAGCAATTTACTAAATAATAAAATAAGAGTATAAAATACGGAGAGAGAAATTTTCCCCTATACAAGACTCTCCGAGGCTAAATAACTATATCGTGGATGATATAAAAGTGAGAATTGAAAAGAAAAATATCTTCAATTTATAGATGTTCAAAACTTTTTTTTCAAACACAAAATGAAAGATAATTATATTTATCTTTTCAGAAATATAAAAAATAATTATGATCTTCATATTGCGCTTCTCTTAGATAAAAAGGAAATCAAAATATGGGTAAGAATATCATGAAAATTACCTAACTTTTTCATTTGTCTAACATATGATAAAATTTTATTTGTATCGGATATTAATATCATATTAGTAAATACATGACATGTTTTTGTGTATAAACTTTCTTAGCAGCTAACTATAAATAACTAGTACTCCCTTCAATTCATATTATATAATGTATAGTTCGGACACACTTTATTAAAATTCATTCATTCTTAAAAAGTAAGAGATATTTTTATTAAATTATTCTTAATTAAATAATATTTATTTAATATGGTTTCTCTCCTATGCAAGGAGAGCTCAACTTAATAAGTTTGTTCTATTCTCAGTCCAAGTGTCCTGGGCATAAGTGTTTGTGCTTCCAAAAACTGTTATCAACATGATTGAGGTTACTTGTAGAAACTTTCTATGGACTGGTGGTACTGAAATGTCTAAAATAGCACTTCTGTCTTAGGACAAAATCATTTTGGTTATTACTATTTGGAACAAAGCTGCAATTAGTATATTACTTTGGAACATTTGCATTTAAAAAGGATAAATTATTCAACGGATCCATTCATACTATGGGAGAAGAAGGTGTTGGAAATTTACTAATGTGGAATTAAGTATATCACATTATTTATGACTCAAACAATTGGGGCTCCGCACGTCGGAAACGTCGTTTCCACACACGTGCACACGTAGTGCCAAGTATCGCAAATTTCATTAGTGAAAGAGATATTGGTACGTATGTAATACGTTTGAGACAGAGAACGATGGACGGTTATTGGTCAAATGACAAAGTATTCCACGTTGGTAAACGAAGGAAGAAGTGTACGAAATGTAAGATGAAACGAGTCGTAAATTGCCGTGAAGGACCGCGGTGCAACTCCGTCGGAGCCGCGGCGCTTCGGAGGCAAAATGATGCGACGGGAAGTTGGAAAGTTCTGACTTTTGGGATGGTTTTTGAGCATTGAATCTCCATTACTTGGCACATGAATTCAGTCATTATTTGGCTGAATGTAACCCCTCAATAAGTGTCATTACATTGGCTATTGAAGGCCATTAGTTGGCTAGTTGAGGGGTCATCTCCTTACACTATAAATTGAGGCATTTGACTCAATTGTTGAACACTACACTTAGAAAATACTACAGAATTTCTGAATTCATCTTCTTCTTCTCTAGCAAGTTTACTATACTCAAAGTTCTTCAAGAGTAACACTTGAGTTTCCTTTGCTCAATTGTTAAGTTGTTGTTGTATCTTGGGAGACTATTGCCCGACAATGTAAAATGAGATATACGGGGCAATCTTGTCTTAAAGACAGAGTGTCATTACTCGACTCAGCAAATCACACAAAGAGTTTGTTTCATTCTTGATTTCCAGTTTTGTTGTAATCTTTAGTTTATCCTTTCTAGCAATTATAATATTTACTTACTTACCATTCTCTGCAATTGTTGTATCCCACAATTTTAAGACAAGATTGTTGTAAGTGCTTAGAAAGATGACTGGAAGAGAACAACTCGCTTCTGATTCTGCTGCCGCTGCTGCTGCTGCTACTACTCAAGGAAACCCCTCTGCCTTCCCCACTGCTCAAGGCACACCCAATGTCTTTCCGGCTGCTCAAGGCTCATCCAACGCCTTTTCTACTGCTCAAGGGAACATTGTCGTTCCTCCACCCGCTGGATTTCACCACGAACGCCCTGAAAAGTTCATGGGTTCCAACTTCAAGAGATGGCAACAGAAGATGTTATTATATCTGACTGTTATGGGACTGACTCATTTCCTAACAGAAGATCCTCCACAAGTTGGAGATGAAATGGACCCTTCGCCTACTAAAACGGTTGAAGGGGGCCAAGGTATCCATGTTATTAATGGCATGAAGATCGTTCTTGATGCATGAAGTCATAGTGATTTCATGTGTAAGAACTATAATTTGAAGTGCCTGTCAGACCCACTCTACACGGTGTATTGCACCGTTGGCGCCGCCAAAGAGTTACGGGAGAAGCAGCAGAAGAAGTACAACGCACAAGATGATGGTACAAAGAAATTCATCATTGGGAAATTTTTGAAATTTCAAATGGTGGATTGTAAAACAGTGATGTCACAAGTCCAGGAATTCCAAATGATTCTACATCACTTGGATTTGGAAGGTATGAAACTAAATGAGCAGTTTTTTGTTGCATCACTGATTGAAAAGTTACATTCCTCGTGGAATGAGTTTATGAGTTACTTAAAACTCAAGACAAAGGAAATAACCTATGAAGAACTTATTATCAAACTCCAGATTCAGGAAGATAATAAGAAGGTCTTGCCTAAGGGAAAACAACCCGCTAAGGCAAAGGCAAATCTGGCTGAGGCAAAAGGGAACCCAAGCAAGAAGCGCAAGTTCCAAAAAGACGGCAAGACCCAAGCAGCGGAGAAGTTCAAAGGAAACTGTCACCACTGTGGAAAACCTAGTTACATGATCAAAGACTGCCGCAAGCTCAAGACTAAGCAACAAGAGAAGGCCAAGGCTAAGGGCAAGGTACAAGCTAACATCATCAAATACAGGCTTCTGGACGACATGATTGAGGAGTTCTCAGCGGTGGTGCTTGAAGCAAACCTTGTTGAGAACCCCATGCAATGGTGGATGGACATAGGTGCTACAAGAAACATCTGTTCCAATAGAGATGTCTTCTCCACTTATACACCAGTTACAAATAATAAGCTATTCATGGGTAACAACGCTTCCTCTGACGTGCTGGGGGTAGGAAAGGTAGTCCTGAAGATGACTTCTGGAAAGGAGCTCACTCTGAAGAAGGTGATGCATGTCCCTGAGATTAGGAGAAATTTAATTTCAGGTCATTTATTGGTTAATACTGGTTTTAGGCTAGTGTTAGAGTCTAATAAATTTGTAATCACCAAGAATGGAACGTTTGTGGGAAGGAGCTTCGTCTATGAAGGCCTCTTCAAAGTTAACGCCATGTATGTATTACGTGCAAGCAATAATATTGAAGTTTCTTCTTACTTGCTTGAGTCCTCTAATTTATGGCATAATAGATTAGGACATGTTAACTACAAGTCCATCCAAAGGTTGGTAAAGTTGGAGTTATTGCCGTCTATCGACGTAAACCCTCAACATAAGTGTGAGGTGTGCGTAGAGGAAAAAATCACAAAGATTCATTTTCGATCCGTCGAAAGAAATACTGCTCCTCTAGAACTTATTCACACAGATATATATGATTTGAAGTTTGCACAAACTAGAGGGGAACAAGTACTTTGTGACATTCATTGATGATAGCACAAGGTATTGTTACCTTTACCTGTTGAAAAGTAAAGATGAAGCCTTTGAAGCGTTCCGATGTTACAAAGCAGAAGTTGAAAACCAACTAAGCATGCAGATTAAATCCATTCGTAGCAATAGAGGGGGAGAATATGTAGCGTCATTTGAGGAATATTGTGCCCAATCAGGCATTGTTCATCAAACGACGGCTCCATACTCACCAAAGGTGAACGGTGTGGCGGAACGTAAGAACCGCACATTGAAGGAAATGATGAATGCTTTGCTCATCAATTCCGGTCTTCCCCAAAACATATGGAGAGAAGTCATCCTTACCGCTAATACGATTCTTAACAGAGTCGCACATAAGGGTAAGGACAAAACTCCATATGAATTATAAAAGGGAAAGAAACCCACCTATAAATATTTAAAGGTGTGGGGTTGTTTGGCAAAGGTCGAAGTACTCAAGCCAAAGCAGGTCAAGATTGGGCATAAGACTGTTGATTGCATTTTCATCGGATATGGAAATAACAGTAGTGCTTATCTCTTCTTAGTGCATAAGTCAGATATTCCAAATATCCACGGGGGTACAATCATGGAATCAAGGAATGCTCAATTATTTGAAGATACTTTTCCTAGAAAGGAAAAAGACATAACCTCTCGCAAACGAAGTTATGAACAAAGCTCTCAGGAACCGGGAGTCGTTGACTGCCCGGATCTAGATGGTTCAGATCTAGTGGACTTCGAAGTGTCAGAATATCCAGAATCTAGTGTTCCAGATTCTCAGAACTTGAAGACTCCAGAGGTGGAACTAAGGCAAAGTAAAAGGGTCAGGAAGGATAAATCCTTCGGTCCTGACTTTGTAGCTTATATGGTTGATGACGAACCAAGGACAATTGCTGAAGCATTGTCAACTCCAGAGGCATAACTCTGGAAAAAAGCTATTTAGAGTGAAATAGACTCCATCATGCATAACCATACTTGGGAGTTGGTTGATCTTCCTCCGAAAAATATATCATTGGGTAGTAAATGGATACTCAAACGGAAGTATAAAGAAGATGGGTTTATAGATAAGTACAAGGACAGGTTGGTAGTCAAGGGCTATCGGCAGAAAGAAGGCCTTGACTTTTTTGACACGTACTCCCCGGTGTCTAGGATAACGTCCATACGAGTATTCATTGTGATCGCAGCGTTGCGTGACCTTGAGATACATCTAATGGATGTCAAGACAGCCTTCCTAAATGGTGATTTGGAAGAAGAAATTTATATGGAACAACCCGAGGGGTATGTGGTTCCAGGGCAAGAGAAGAAAGTCTGTCGGCTTGTCAAATCTCTGTACGGGCTGAAATAAGCCCCGAAGTAATGGCACAAAAAATTTGATAGTACTCTACTATCGAAAGGTTTTGCCATTAATGAGTGTAATAAATGTGTCTACATGAAAGGTAACTCTGACTCGTTCGTCATGATATGTCTATACGTAGATGACATGTTGATCACAGGGAGCAGTCCTAGCTTGATTCTAGAGACTAAGAACATGTTGAAACAATGCTTCGACATGAAGGATATGAGTATTGCAAATGTCATCTTAGGGATAAAGATCTCTAAGACGTCTGACGGACTGGTCTTATCTCAGTCTCACTACATCGAGGATGTGTTGAGAAAGTTTGAGATGTTTGACAGTTCGCCTATGAAGTCACCAATGGATAGAAATCAAAAGCTTAATAAAAATCGTGGTGCACACGTATGCCAGGAGCAATATGCACAGGTGATTGGTAGTTTGATGTACATAACAAACTGCACCCGACCTGATATTGCTTATGCAGTCAACAAGTTGGCTAGGTTTACCCGTAATTCGAGTAATGATCATTTGAAGGCGTTGAATCGGGTACTGCGATACCTGAAATACACGCTAACTTACGGATTGCATTATTCAAGATATCCAGCTATACTAGAGGGGTACAGTGATGCAAACTGGATATCTGATATAGAGAACACCAAGTCCACCAGTGGGTATGTATTTATAATTAGTTGTGGGGCTGTGTCTTGGAAATCCTCTAAGCAAACTTGCATCGCCTGATCCACGATGGAATCGGATTTTATGTTTTAGATAAAGCGGGAGAAGAAGCTGAGTGGCTTCACGACTTCTTAGAGGATGTTCCTTGTTGGGACAAACTCGTACCTTCTGTAATGATCCACTGCGACAGTCAGTCGGTCCTAGGAAGGGCACGTAGTTCTATGTACAAAGGCAAGTCTCGTCATATTCGACGGAGACATAAGACCGTTAAGCAGCTGATCACCACGGGTATAATATCCATTAATTACATAAAACCAAAGGATAACATAGCGGACCCACTAACAAAGGCTTACCCAAAGATCAGATGTTATGCCTGTCTAGGGGAATGGGCTTAAAACCAAAGGTATAAGGACCAATACGATGGGGTATAGCAGGATACCTTTTAATGGTTCCTAACACTTTTAATGGTCTCCTACAAGCCACAATGGACAAAATATTATGAAGAACAGAGTAAGGAAAGTTGTTGTGTTGGTACTGTTGACTTGGCTTACACAAAACACTGACGGTTCAAGACATCACGTTCACCATGCAGTAAATATCTAGATGCAACATCGATCCGCTGAAAGATTGCTGGAAAAGGCACCATGTGAGTGCGCCAAAATCTCTTTCAAGAGGGGATTGTTGGAAATTTACTAATGTGGAATTAAGTATATTCCATTATTTATGACTCAAACAATTGGGGCCCCGCACGTCGAAAACGTAGTTTCCACACACGTGCATACGTAGTGCCAAGTATCGCAAATTTCATTAGTGAAAGAGATATTGGTACATATGTAATACATTTGAGACATAGAATGATGGACAGTTATTGGCCAAATGACAAAGTATTCCACGTTGGTAAACGAAGGAAGAAGTGTACGAAGTGTAAGATGAAACGAGTCGGAAATCGCCGCAGAGCCGTGAAGGCCATTACATTGGCTATTGAAGGCCACTAGTTGGCTAGTTAAGGGGTCATCTCCTTACACTATAAATTGAGGCCTTTGGCTCAATTGTTGAACACTACACTTAGAAAATACTACAGAATTTCTGAATTCATCTTCTTCCTCTCTAGCAAGTTTACTATACTCAAAGTTCTTCGAGAGTAACACTTGAGTTTCCTTTGCTCAATTGTTAAGTTGTTGTTGTATCTTGGAAGACTATTGCCCGACAACGTAAAAGGAGATATATGGGGCAATCTTGTCTTAAAGACAGAGTGTCATCACTCGACTCAACAAATCACACAAGGAGTTTGTTTCATTCTTGATTTCCAGTTTTGTTGTAATCTTTAGTTTATCCTTTCTAGCAATTGTAATATTTACTTACTTTCCGTTTCCTGCAATTGTTGTATCCCACCGAAGGAACATGTTAGATGGTGTACCAAAGCAGACTTCATGAATTATACAAAGGATTTTGAAAACCACAAAGTACTTCACTCAGGCAGGGTATTCAACAGATGACATTATGCAAATGAACACATTCTCTACCAAGCTCAGAGGTGAGTATGAGAAGGTGACCTAGAGGAAGCTGATTTGCAACAATATGGAGCTGTGCAGATATATTTTTATAATGCAATTAGATACTCATAAGAGACTGACTACTAGAGACAGATTGTTCAAATGGTGAATTACTACAGAAAAGGTGTGTCCTTTATGTTTGCAGAAGGATGATAGAACTAATCACTTATTCTTTGAGTGTGAGGGATCAACTTATGTGTGGAGGAAGTTACTGTAATGGCTCAATATAAATAGATGTCCACTACAATGGAATGAAGAATTGGAATGGGCATAAAAGATGGCCAGAGGAAGAAGTCCACAAGCGCAAGTATATAGAATGATGTTAGCTGGAGCTACTTATTACATATGAAAAGAGAGAAATACGAGGATATTCCAAAACACGAAGCAGCATCTTCATATCATGATCAAATGTACTATACAGGAGATCCATTTCAAGGCTAGTAATCTGAGTAGAATTGTTAAATGGTTTGAAAAGTTAAATTATTACCCTGTGTAAGCAAGAGATGGCATGTAGCTGATATGTTCTAATGGTTGTTTAGTTAGAACTGATTATTGGGACAGTGTCCAGTTGAATGTGAAAATATGTATGTCCTAGAGACAATCTATATTAGGGACAAAAATGTACTTGAACACATTCGTATTATTAATGATATTAATAATTATGGCATTTGCAATTATTGATTTATTGTTTGATTGTTTGCAATTATTCATATATGTGCATCCTTTGAGCTTACGTTGTCATTAATAGAGTGAGATATTAATGATAGAACGTAACTCTCAAAATAGCCTCGACTAATGATCATCGAGAATGGGATATCGATATGAATCGACATGTGGTTTGCATCACATTCTTGGAGAATGTAGTATGTCTCACAACTACGAGTAATGGTTATTCGTGATGGACACATGAATACTTTGGAGAAGTATTGGTATACCCTGACGATAAACTATTTGTTATACATGTCTATAGTGTTATCGGCGTGTGGAATATAAATGTCCTTTGACTTGAGGTCAATACGCACCTTGTTTACAGAATGATGTACTTTGACCAAGTTCTAAGTTTAAACTCCTCCTGGAAAAGATACGGCTTGTGTTAGGTGCATCAGGATGTAAATCAATGTGGTAGTTGAGCCAAGAATATGATTCATTCCTAGATTGGAAATTCGAGAGAGCACTCAACTTCTCAATGTTATTAGGTTGACTAAAGTCATTGGCCAGTGCAAGAGACATATTTAGAATATGGTCTAGTTGTCAACTAATAAATGTGAGATAAAGTGATTAAGCCATTTGGATAGACACTTGGCAAATCCTAAGTTTAATCGAGTGTGTCGCGAATGAAAGGAATTTATAGTTCCGCATAAAGGTCAAGTTTGATGGATTCATGTAAACGTACTTCACATATTGAGTTCGTCATACGACGCAGTCTAGGAGTTTCGTATGTACCTTAATTAGATTAATGTCGATATGTGAAGGCCTATAGGGTCACACTATATGCGATTGTGTCTTCGATCTAAGAGTGTATTGAGAAAGTATTAAATATTCGATTGAGAATCGAGATATTTAATTTATAATAATTATGGAATATTTCTATTTGATAGAAATTATTTAATTAAGTCGAATTGGATTTCGGAATTAATTGTGTTGGATATATTATATGCGTACTCGGACAAATACATAGAAGTAATTGAGCCATAAATTACTTGCCCAAAATGAGAGTTTGGCCGTCCACTTTGGGCGTGTGAAGTGGACCAGCTGGGTTGGTCCACTGATCATTAATATGGCCCCAGGTTTTTCTATTTTAGATCTGTTTAGATTTTGTCCTGAACTCCTATATATACAACACATACCCCATGATTATGGTGTTACAAAAATAACTTCTCAGTTCCTAAAGCAAGATTTCCTAGCTTTCTTGAATAGAAAATACACTAGAGTTAGATCTTGCAATCGAGGAAACAAATCGCGTGGATACCTTAGTGTTGAATCCCGCGTACGAAAATCTGTAAATTTTCTTTTCTCATGTTTTGAACATACAACATGATTATCGTATAAGTCATGTCAGGATTGTTGTTGGGTAAGAAATTTTAAACTTCCGATGTGCTTACTAGTTGATTTACGAATACAGCAAATCCCAACAGCATGTTCATCTCTGTATTTAGCGTTCACTTTTGGCATAATAAAATTATTTGCCAAAAAAATATGGTTTTTTGATTATGTAAAAATTATACTTATCGAAGTAAGGATAAATTTGAAGGAAAAATAATTAATATCATCTTGATAATGTAAAAGCTAAAAAACAACATATATAATATGGACCGGAAAAAGTATATGTATTTTTCACTTAATTAAGTTATTAATCTAAGTAACTTAATATGATTTGGCGTAAACTATTTGAAAACTATCTTATTTACTGGGCAATACTTGTTGCGTCATTTGAACAAATGCCCCTATTTCAGGGTGGTACTCAATTTCTACCCCTCAAATATGTGGTCTTTAATTTTGCTTTTTAATATTTTTGGTGCGATGCAAATTTATATATTCGTATCATAATATCTCACAAGTTATATCGAATATGAAATGACTGAAAACACATCAAACTTCACAATATCAGGTACGTTATTCAACTCAAAAAGAATAAAGAACATGTGCTCCAAAAAGCATAACTCTAATTTCTGAACACTACAATAAATTCTAAAAATACTACACAACTTATACTGCATAATTTATCTTTATAGAACTTATATCGAGCGAAGCAATAGTTCAATTTCTAAAGATAAATATTACAAAATTTATATTAAATAAGCAATAAGAACAGAAATTAAAGACCACATAATGAAGAACATGTACAAAAATTAAAGACTAGTGCGCTTGAATGCCAATCTGTGCAAAACAAATCATAATTGTTGCGAATCATTTTAGAGTCCAACTTAATTCCATCATCAAAAGGGAGTCAAGGCTTCAATAATTCTTCACAAGTTTCAATACACGGACCCACCAAGACCTTGCTACTCTATTTACACTCAATCTGTTTATTTTTATTTCTCTATGTTTGACACGACACACTTCTTAAAAAGTAATTAATAAAATAATAAATTTATTATATATGTTCCCCTTTAAATTTAATAAATTTAATGAAAATTATTATAATTAATAATAAGGATAAATTAGAAATTAAGTGATAAATTTTATCTTGATTTTTTAAACAGAACAAGTAAAAACAAACATTTACTTTTAGTATAGTGGTATTTGCAATAAAATTTCAAGTTCTGAAAATAAATTGCAACAACAAAATAATAATTTTATATATCAAGATTGTGAGTACAAATCTATGTATTCCCTTGATTTTTCTCTCCTATTTTCTCTATAATTCGAGGGCCGTTAATAATGTATTTCTCGAACGTAGGATGATTTGGACCTCTCTGCGATGTGTTTGATTGCCAAGAAGGTCGAAGCAGCACTTCGAGTTGATCTTGATGAAGAACACCTCTACTTGTTCACTTTAATTTTAAGAAAGACTATTTGATGCATATCATGCATTGATCTCTTTGTGAATATCATCTTGATGAAGAACACCTCTACTTGATCACTTTAGTTTTAAGAAAGACAATATTTGATGCATATTGTTGATGTTGGATGGATGTTGTGACAACATCTGAAAATGTTCAGGACAACATCTTATGAAAATAAGAATGTTGCCTGCGATGTTGTGACAACATTTCTGTAACGATTTTGCCTATTCTTCCGGCCAAAAGAGGTTGTGTTACTGTGAGTAAAAAATAACATAGGCAATCTAACAATGATGATGTGTTGAAAACGTGGTAAAAGAAACAGTCAAAGCTTAGAGAGGAAGCAGCGTGAAGACCAAGTCCAGAACGTTGAGCTTTTGAAGGAGTAAGAACCGGTCCAAGCTGAAGCCTTCTTTTACTCAGCCTCCGCAACCAACCAGTGAGGATTTCAAGGGAAGTTCCACACTATAAATAGGGGGGAACTTCAGAGTATCGATATCCAGATTGAAAACGAGAAGAATTATCAAGAGAGCTCTCGCATAATCATCTTAGAAACTGGATCAACACACTTGGCGTAAAGTAGTATAACAACATCTAGTCCCACGTTACTATTGCTGTCCAGATTTTAGATCAAACTTATATTTCAAGCAATAGTAATGAAGATGTTGTATTTATCTTTTTAGATCTTTTAACTTTGGGCTGAAGTCATCTGTGACTTCACTTTTGTATGTAATTTCTTTTTCGCTTTTATTGTTCAATCTTGGATAAAGAAATTCATTTTAATTGTATATAATTTATATAATTCTTTGGTCATTGACCATCAAGGGATATATTAATATATACCCTTGAAAATATAAACCTTGTGTCTCTTTACTTTTTCGCTGCATTTACTCTATAAAGGTTTATAACTGTTTTATCACAATGTTGCCTCAGATGTTGACACAACATTGAAGGCAACATCCAGAAACTGTTTGAATTGTTCTAGCTGTTACTGTTTTATTCTTACATATTCTTACTTATCCGTAGCCCCGGACCCAACAAGTGGTATCAGAGCCAACACTTGATACAATAAGTGTTTGATTCTGAATATTACGGCTATAGACTCAGCTATACAAAACGTTGGTAGAATTCCAATTCTTGACGGAACTAACTATGCCTATTGGAAAATCCGACTACGTTCGCACATCAAATCCATTGATGTTCGAGCTTGGAAATCAGTTTTCGAAGGCTATGTGATTCCCAAGTACCCAGCAGACGAGGATGGTGATGTACTTACCAAACCCGAATCTGAATGGACCGCGGAAGAGATCAACAGTGCGAGCTTCAATGAAAAGGCCCTAAATGCGATATTTGGATGAGTAGATCTCTATATGTTTAAACTTATCCAAAATTGTACTACGGCCAAGGACGCTTGGGAGACCTTACAAACTCATTGTAAAGGTACCTCAAGTGTACGACGTACAAAGCTTCGCATGATTTTGAGCCAATACGAACGCTTAAGGATGGAAGAATCTGAAGACATAAAATCCCATTTTGAAAAGTTAATTGACATTGCTAATCAGTGTCAAGTGCTTGGTTCTCCTTTAACCAACACACAACTTGTGGATAAAGCTCTCAGATCTCTTCCTGAAAGGTTTAATACTAAGATTTGTGCTATTGAAGAGACCCATAATCTTGTTAATATGGATCTACATGCCTTGATGAACATCTTTCAAACATATGAGATGAACATGAAGAGACAAAGAGATCTATATAAAGACAAAACTTTGGCACTCCAAGGACAAACCTCGGAAACTGAATTGGAAAACAAGGAAGAAAACTTGGAGGAACTGAGAAATGGTGCTACTGTTGCCTTACTTACTCGTCGATTCAACTCGATGGTGAGAAAGATCAACAATGATCGCAATAAAGTCAAATACAAACAGCATCCAAACACACTCTTTAATAAACAGCCGAATAGGTCACCTTCTGATCAAAGTAATCACAATCCACTGAGGAAATCTAACTCCGACAGTACCAATTTCAATCCCAAACAACTTGAGGGAGTGCAATGTCATGCATGCTCGGGTTGGGGACACTACGCTAATGAGTGTGCAAACACCCTTAGAAAAATTGGTAAGGTCTATGGGTAACTCTTAGCGATTATGAGAACGAAGAGGACGAAGGAGATCAAGAAGAAGAATCACATGCAATGCTGGCATCCGTGTTTGAACACTCAATGTCTGACGATGAAGATGTTGTTGACAATGTTGCCACAACATCAGGAACAACATCAGACTTAACATCTGGAATGTCTTCAACATCAGAGAGGTATGTATACTTTGACTATTCTGATGTAAATTATTTTAGTGGATTTAACTCTTTATCTGAGGCTGTAAATTTGGATCTAGTTGACTCCAAAGAAGACGTAATAAAGGAATTACAAAGTCTTTGTAAAGCCTTAATCACTGAATCTGAGCAACTAGACTCAAAAGCAAAATTAGTGACTCTTGAGAATAGCAATCTGAAAGGCACAATCAACCGTTTAGAGGTGTCACTTACCAAGAAGGACCTAGAGTTTGGTAAGATTCGTGCACGATTAAACGTAGCTGAGACCACCTTTCAAAGGCTCAACATGGGAACCTCCAAACTGGATGAAATATTGAACTTCAATAAACCTACTAGGGTTGGGCTTGAGTACCAATCTCCTAGCAAAACAAATACTTCCAGAATCCATAGTCAAACTGAGAGGATAAAATTTGTCAAAGAAAAATTGAGTAACTCTTAGTTCACTAAAATTGGATCGAAGTTTGGATGTAGCTTCTGTAAAACGTCAGGACATCTTATGCCCTGCTGCTACAAACTTCAAAACTCTACACTCAGAATATTGCCTAAAATGTCATCAGCAATGTTGCCCAACATCATTGACAATATTCAAAGCAACCAGCCTGAAAGCAGAAGGAAGAAAAAGGAATGGGTACCCAAACTGAATCTGAAATGTAATATGTGAATAACTGCTTTGCGTACTAACATTACAGGTTCTTGGTATTTCGATAGTGGCTGATCACGTCATATGACATGTACCAAACGCCTATTGAAGGAATATGGAACATTCAATGGAGGATACGTGACCTTTGAAGGAGGAAGTAAGAGTAAGATAATTGGTAAAGGAACTCGTAATGTTCCGGATGTACCAACCTTGAAAAATATTCTTCATGTAGAAGGTTTGGTTGCTAATCTTCTTAGCATAAGCCAACTATGTGATGATGATCTTGAGGTGAAATTCAACAAGCTTGGATGCAAGATTACAGATTCTGCGGATAAATGTGTCATATTAGGAACCCGAACAGGAGATAATTGGTATCTAGTCGATAGACAAGAGTTGTGAAACTTCAAAAAGGTAGGTGACTTGACACTTTGGCATCAAAAGTTGGGACATGTCAACTACGACACCTTGGAGAAGCTGATCTCATTTGAAGATGTTAGAGGTATTCCCAGACTGGATCCAAAAGATAAAATACTATGTGAAGATTGTTTGAAGGGAAAGCAGACCCGAGTCTCTCACAATGTTGTCCAACATGACGGACAACATTCAGGTACGTCTCATTGTTTCCAATTATTGTATATGGATCTTATGGGTCCAATCGAGGTAGATAGCCTAGGAGGGATGAGATATTCTTATGTGATAGTAGATGATTTTTCCAGATTCACTTGGATCTATTTTTTAAAGGAAAAATCACAAACCTTTGAGGTGTTTAGAACACTTTACTCTAGGATTAAGAACCTATTTTGTTCTTCGATTTTTAGAATTAGATCTGATCATGGAAAGGAGTTTGAAAATCAAACCTTTGCAAAATTTTGTGAAAAGAAAGGTATATTCCGTGAATTTTCGGCACCAAAAACACCACAACAAAATGGGGTTGTTGAGAGAAAGAACAGAACTTTACAAGAAATGGCTAGAGTTATGTTAAGTTCTAAGCAATTGTCAAAAAGGTTTTAGGCAGAAGCCTTGAACACGGCATGTCACATAATTAATAGAATCTATTTAAGGTCAGGGACCAAGATGACACCCTATGAACTGTTAAATGGAAAGAAACCTACAGTGCAGTACTTTCATGTCTTTGGGTGTGTGTTATATTCTTAATGACAGGGATAAACTGACCAAATTTGACTCTAAGAGTGACAAGGAAATATTTGTTGGCTACTCTCAGAATAGCCATGCTTATCGAATATACAATCTTCGGACAAAAACCATACAAGAATCAGTCAATGTTATTTTTGATGACCTACTGGATATATCTGGTAGATCTTCAGAAAACAACATTGTGGTTGCAGTTGAAGAGAAGCAATCCACTGAAGAAATAGATGTAGGCCTAGATGTTGTCCCAACATCAGAAGAAACATCTGAACCTTCAAGAGAAAATACAGGGGACGAAATCGAGGAGGAGCCTGCTACGGAACTGAACGATCAAGTGAGAAGAGACCCTCCATCGTGGATTAGAAGGAACCATCCACCCGACCAGGTGATAGGGAGAGTTTTTTAGGAGAGGCGTACAAGATGGAAAGAGCCAGTGAATTATCAAGAAATGGTAAGGTATGTGTGCATGTCCACCATATACCAACATGTAAGTCTTTCTTGTCTTACATCTACTTTGGAACCCAAAAATATTAAGGAAGCATTAAAAGATAATTCTTGGATTCAAGACATGCAAGAGGAGCTTGAACAATATGCCCGAAATGAGGTTTGGGACTTGGTACCACGACCCAACAACACAAATGTTATTGGGACAAAGTGGATATTCAAAAACAAATCAGATGAGTTAGGGAAGATTGTCAGGAACAAAGCTCGACTTGTTGCTCAAGGATATACACAAGTAGAAGGTATCGACTATGACGAGACCTTCGTTCTTGTGGCTAGAATTGAGTCAATAAAATTGCTTCTTGCTATTGCTTGATATCTAAAGATTACCTTGTACCAAATGGACGTTAAAGGTACCTTACTAAATGGATACTTGGACAAAGAAGTATATGTTGAACAACCAAAGGGATTTGAGGATCCTCACCATCCACATCACATGTACAAACTCAAGAAAGCTTTGTATGGACTAAAACAAGCCCCACATGCATGGTATGGTCGTCTAACTAACTTTCTGTTGAGTTCGGTTTCACCCGTGGAGAAGCTGACAGAACATTATTTATTAAAAGACACGGTGTATATATAATAATAGCTCAAATCTATGTTGATGATATTGTTTTTGGTTCGACTACAGAATCTTTCTTAAAGTCTTTTGTTGAAGCAATGTCGACAACATTTGAGATGAGCATGATTAGAGAACTAACATTTTTCTTAGGCTTGCAGATTATATAGAATGAAGATGGGATCTTTATATCTCAAAGCAAGTACGCCAAGAATCTTGTTAGGAGATTTGGTCTGGAAAATGCTAAACACATGAAGACTCCAATGGGCTCTACGCAACATGTATGTAAAGACGATGTTGGACAAGATGTTGACCCGATATTGTACCGATCTATGATAGGTAGCCTTCTATACCTTACTGCTAGTCACCCCGATATCATGTTTAGCGTATGTGTTTGCGCCAGGTTCCAAGCCAGTCCCAAGGTATCTCATTTTAACGCTGTGAAACGTATCATTCGATATGTTACCGGTACAAGTGACTTGGGAATTTGATACTCCAAAGACACTAATCCTAATCTAATAGGATATAGTGACTCGGATTGGGCCAGTGATGTAGACGATAGAAAAAGCACTAGTTGTGGGTGTTTCTATCTTGGCAATAATCTAGTCTCATGGTACAGTGTAAACAAAATTGTGTATCACTCTCGACTGCCAAATCTGAATATGTGGCAGCCGGAAGTTGTTGTGCTCAACTGATTTGGTTACGACATATGTTAGATGACTATGACATATCTAATAACTCCATGATTTTGTACTGTGATAATCTAAGTGCTATTAATATTTCCAAAAATCATGTTCAGCATTCACGTACAAAGCACATAGATATAAGACATCATTTTCTAAGAGACTTAGTGGAAAAATAGTTAGTTCAAATTGAACATGTTGATACTTTTTGTCAACTGGCTGACATTTTTACCAAACCTTTAGATCATGAGAGATTTTCTAACTTGAAAAAATCTCTTGATCTCTGTTTCCTTTGAAAATAAGATAGTCTAGGTAGATGTTGTCCGAAATGTTGTCCCAACATTCTGGATAACATTTACTGATGGGTCAATAAACAAGATAAGTGTTGTAGTGATGTTGCAATATTTTTCAAAAGATTCAAGTATGACTCTAAAAGGACAAGATATGAATATGATACCGTTCTCTGCGAGTATCATAAGAAGGTGAAGTCTCTACTAAAAGATTTGGATGTATACAAAAAGAGCAAAGCTCTAAGATTGGTATCGTTCCTATTCTATAGGAGTACCACGTGCTTCAAAAAGGTTGAAAATTCCTCAATATTTTTTTATCTGTATGTGTTCAACTAAGTTGATTAAGGACAATGGTAAAATATTACATTAGTCCAGCGATCAGTCTCATAGGGAACATATATGGAAATATCATCTACCAAATCAGAAAATCCTTGGAGTCTCTTAATGCTTGTTTAACTTTGAAATGTTGCCAACATCATCAACAACATCGTGTTCCAGTACATTGATCAATCTGGTTTATCTTATTTTATTCCTGTTTTTGGTATTTATCACGTCTCTGTCTTTAATTAGAAGTCCAAAAATTCTGGAGGACCGTTTTTTTTTAAAATGATGATATGTGCTATGACAATTCTTATTTTAGGTATGTAAAGAGTTTTTATTCTTCTACACAATCTACATTTAAAAAAATGAGTTTGAGTGTAAGTATACTTTGCCATAATAATATCCTCCCATTTTTGTCTTGGAATTATCACATCAGCCGACTATCAATTTATCAAACCATGGCAGCCCAAACAACACCGTCATTTTTCAAAACCCAAAGCTTCTCCAATACGCCCAATCCTTCAAAACCCTCTCCCATGTCTGTGTCCCCAAAATTCACAAATACCAAAGATTATTCTCCAATGTCAACTAGTCCAGCAAATAACAACAAGGTTTACAAGCATTATACTTCTATCAATGACTTGAGACCAGTCGAAGAGGACTCCACACAGGCTATGATCCTGCTTGGTTCAGAGAAGCCATTACAGGTGAGCTACCCAAGCGATAATGAAAACTCAATCGATGTTGATGCAACATCTGATTTCTCGAACCTTGCCTCAAGACAGTCAAAATCGATATTTCCGACGCGAAAGTCAAAGAGGGTTTTCGAAAATCAATTCGGTGAATACCAGTCTGCCAAAAGATCCAGGGAAGAGTCGACTTTCCCTGTTGATACTACCATAAGCAGCAACGACACCAATTTTAGTGTGCACAGTTCTTCCAAAACTCCATCAACTTCCACTCCACAAGCAGAATTGGAGAAGGAAAAAGAAGAAGAAGAGATGTCTGATGACACACCTCTACCAAACTTCATTCCTAAAGGGGTCCATAGAACATACTGGAATTTTGACAAAATATTGCCTCAATCAAAGGCAACAGACTAGAAAATGGACCCAGACTATGTTGCCCCAACATCCGAGGCAACACATGCAGCCACCTCATCCGAATGAGAAAAATTCTGAGGTAATTCCTTACTCCTCCATGTTTTCAACTAAATCATACTCCAGTAACTGGAATTGATTTAAGAATAGAGGAGTTAGAGGGGAGAAGGTGATTGACCTAACTTCATTATCCAAAAATGGTTTAGTGGATTTCTTAAGTAGTCAAAACATCTTAAGCTCTATATCTGGTAAGAATCCTTATTGTGAGAAGGTGATTAGGGTGTTCTATGCTAATTTGACGTTTGTTGTTAAGGACACAACCTCAAAGAAATTTGGGAAAGTGTACCTATACAACAAGGTATACAATTTTACACCTAATATCATCAACTCTACTCTTGGGATAATTATTAGTGAAAGAGAACCTCAACCAAACCCCACTGTGGAGGAACTCAATTCAATGATCAAGTACCTTACAGGAAATTTGATCACTGTTTGGGCCCCTCGCAGCCCTGTTTGCTACTTTGCATAAACTTGTTAGATACAACTAGCTACCCTCCCTCAATGAGATATAGTAACCCTTGATCAAGCATCACTGTTTTTCAAGATTGGAAAGAATCAGCAAGTTGACTTAGGAACACTTATATTCAACCATATTGTCAACTTGACAGAAAAACAAAGCAACTCTGCCCTTCCATACCCCTCCTTGATTTTTCAAATCCTGCTCAACCGAGGTTTTAAGACTTCAAAAGGAGAAAATCTGAGTCCAACCTTAGAGGTTTACTCAGTACAATGAGCAGTTGTTAACAGCAGGGACAGGGTTATTGATCTGCCCTGGAAGAAAGATGAATGGGACACTACGACATCACAGGATATTGCCGACATTCCTGGCAACATTGCTCAAGGAAAGGTCCCAATGTCCAAAGACTGGCTTCGACATCACATTGCTGAACTTGACAGGCAAATTCAAGAACTAGTGCGAGCCAGGAACTACTATATGGGCTTACTTTCTTCACAAAAAAAGGGGAGATGATGCTGATGCTGATGCTAATGTTGATGTTGATGCTGATGCTGATGCTGATGTTGATGTTGATGCTGCTGCTGGAAGCAGACAGACATGGGGAGCTGCTGATGTTGCTGCTGGAAGCAGACAGATAGGAGAAGGGTGCAGGCAATGATGCAGGGGGAGAAGAGTTTAGATGGTTGCTGACTACTTCTGATGCTGAAGATGAAGATGGTGCTACACAATGTTGCGACTGAGTGATCGATCACAGAAAGCGGTTGGAAGCTACTGTGATCATCATGATGATGGAGTTGGTGATATGGAGTTAGTGATTCAATGATGAATGTTTATTTGAATTGAGGATATACTGACATTACTGACATTTGAAATATTATTTGTGTTTGTAATATTTTACTTTGGGACATTTGGTTTGTTTTTGCAGACATTATAACTGCTTTCTAAAGCTTTTTATATATAGTTGCCTGTGTGGATTGGTATGAATGAGTATTGTAGACTGATTACGCAATTGTTGTAAGTAAGTCTACAGTCTAATCAAATCATTGATACTACACTGCTTGGAATTTAACACTGCAGGTAAAGGGGGAGACCATAACACTGATCCTACTAATTCTTGGAATGTAAGGACTACATCGAGAATCAATATCCTTGTCATTCTCGCTTTGTATGGAGTTTTGTGAAGAAAGGCAAAAATGGGGAGATTGTTCATGTTGGATGGATGTTGTGACAACATTTGAAAATGCTCAAGACAACATCTTATGAAAATAAGAATGTTGCCTGCGATGTTGTAAGAACATTCCTGATAATATTTCTGTAACGATTTTGCCTATTCTTCCGGCCAAAACAGGTTGTGTTACTGTGAGTAAAAAAGGACATAGGCAAGCTAACAATGATGTTGTGTTGAAAACAAGGTAAAAGAAATAGTCAAAGTTTGGAGAGGAAGCAGCGTGAAGACCAAGTCCAGAACGTTGAGCTTTTGAAGGAGCATGAACTGGTCCAAGCTGAAGCCTTCTTTTACTCAGCCTCCGCAACCAACCAGTGAGGATTTCAAGGGAAGTTCCACACTATAAATAGAGGGGAACTTCATAGTATCGATATCCAGATTGAAAACGAGAAGAATTATCAAGAGAGCTCTCGCATAATCACCTTAGAAACTGGATCAACACACTTGGCCTAAAGTAGTATAACAAGATCTAGTCTCACGTTACTATTGGTGCCTAGATTCTAGATCAAGCTTATATTTCAAGCAATAGTAATGAAGATGTTGTATTTATCTTTTTAGATCTTTTAACTTTGGGCTGAAGTCATCTGTGACTTCACTTTTGTTTGTAATTTCTTTTTCGCTTTTATTGTTCAATCTTGCATAAAGAAATTCATTTTAATTGTATATAATTTATACAATTCTTTGGTCATTGACCATAAAGGGATATATTAATATATACCCTTGAAAATATAAACCTGTGTCTCTTTACTTTTCCGCTGAATTTACTCTATAAAGGTTTATAACTGTTTTATCACAATGTTGCCTCAGATGTTGACACAACGTTAAAGTCAACATCCAGAAACTGTTTGAATTGTTCTAGCTGTTACTGTTTTATTCTTACATATTCTTACTTATCTGTAGCCCCGGACCCAACACATATCATTCATTGATCTCTTTGTGAATATCCCATAATTAGTGGGGGATTTTCTAGATATCTTTTCAAGGGAATATGCATGTGTCCCTTTATATAGGCGCGCATGAGTTAGGGTTTAGGGTAGAGTAGCCTCCAACAAACCCTAATAGATTTAGAGTTTGGAGATGGAATAAACTCGTCTTGTAGAGTCCTACAAATTTTTGATGTATATAAATGCCCCTACTTCAAGGCTTGTCGGAGTGTAAACTTGTCAAAAATTAGAGACAACACTTGAAGTATCCATAAAACTTCCATCGTTCACTACGGATTTGATTTGTGAGAGAAGATATGAAGAACAGATTTGGTCCCACTGGGCGTGTCAATTTATTGGCAACAAAATTTCTAGTTCTGAAAATAAATTGCAACCACAAAATAATAATTTTATATATCAAGATTGTGAGTTAAAATCTGTGTAATCCCTTGATTCTTCTCTCCTATTTTTCTCTATAAATCGTTAGTAGCGTATTTCTCGAACGTAAAATGATTTGGACCTCTTTGCGATTTATTCGCTACAAGAAAATAACAAATTTGTGACGGATTTTGGACCATCATAGCTCGTCGTAAATTTTTGAGATAAAAAATAATCCCTTCACAAAATTTTAGTGACGAATTTATGACGGATCTGTCCATCACAAAATTGTGAAGGATGTGTCATTCTGTCACAAAGCATTTAATATAAAATATATTAAAATCGTCACAAATTGAAATGGATTAGAGACAGAAAACTCTGTGACAAATTTATGACAGACAAATTCCATGACAAAATGCTACTCATCTTACTCCTTAATACACACCACATTGCCTTCATATTTTTATTTTTTTAAAATATAATAATTAATTTATATTTTTATTTATTATCAATATTTAATAAAATAATTAAATTTATATTTAATAAATAATTAGTTATTTATTACTAAATTGTGATTAAATTAATAATAACTTAATAGAAAAATCATATTTTAAAACGCTACCCATCTTACTCCTTTATATACACACATTGCCTTCATATGTGCTTGTCTTTCGATGTGGGAGATTTGTTTTTCCAAAATTTGTGACAGAATTAGTTCGTCATAAAGTTGTTACGCCTCATAGTTTTACGTTTCTCGCATTGTCGATTGATACCGGCATTCCGGGAAGATATGTGACCTTACGGAAGAATAATGAGAGTTTACAGGTTGTCTATGGAAGTACCAGAGTGTATAGAAGTTAAACGGAGCGGATGAAATATATTTTGATGAAAATCTGCAGAATCCCAAAAGGACAGACCGTAAAAAATTGACGGACTGTCAAAATGGGACCCCCACTATATTTTTAAGGATAGATTTTACGATCCAAATTTACGGACTGTACAAAAATGTACGAACCATCAAATTGGTCTGTGGCCGACTTAGCTTCGGGTTTAAATAATTTTTAGGCCATTTATGATCCATTTTCGACCAAACAGTTCCCAAACTCTCTCCCTAACCCTTCCAACATATTTCTAAGGTTTCAAGGTAATTTTAAGATGATTTCAAGGAGGTTAAGTGAAGGACCATGCTTCCATGAAGTTGTTGTGCATTTGAGAGTTGTTCTTGGAACTAAGGAGATTGTATTCAAGGTTATATTTGTTGTGTAAAGTAAGATTTCACTCCCTTTCTTGTGCCTATGATTATTCATGTGTTAATTAAGCATTTGGGGTGAAGAATCTACAAGTTCGCACCTTAATTGACAAAAGGATGCTAGGGTTTGTTGTTGGGTTGTTTGGAGGTTGCATATATGACTGATTATGACTGAAAATTATGGGATGTAACTTTATTATGTTGTAGATATTGTTGTTGAGATCGTCTAAAGTGTTGGTTTCGGTAATGGAACTATAAGCTAGAAAAATGAATGACTAGAAATCACGTAACGGTTGTTCTTGTTGATGTTAACTTATGTTGGGCTGATTTTGTAAGATTTAAGCTATGAATGGAGTTGTAAGTACATGGATAGCATGGTGGTGATAATTAGGAGTGACAATGAAAGTTGTTGTGATAGAATATATTGAACTTGAACCATGATTGATATGAAACATCTCTAATACGTTGGATATCATTCAAAGGGTGGCCGGAGAGTTGCAAGCTAGCATCGTTCAAGAAACAAAGGTATGTTAAGGTTCACTCTTTCTTTCTTTGGCATGACCTACGAAGAAAAGTAATCATAACCCCGTTACTTCAAAAGGAACTATATTCTCAAGAATTAAGCTTGTGAACCTTATTGTTTCATATTGTTATAGTTCATAACTCTTATGGTTCTTTGTCAATATAACTTCCTGCCTTGATAGCATCTTGAATCTTATGTCTTTTTATGATCCTTATTGACTATTAGATAATTGATACCAACACAGTTACATAACGATAATAGGAGGATAACGACCTTGAGACACTCTGATTGGATTCATAAGGCCTTCAGAGTAGGTCCTTGCATTGCACTTATATATATATATGTAGTTATTTTCTTACCGAGATGCACTATAGTTGACCGGGTATGGTACCTATTTATGCACACCACTGCAGCTGGTTTTGGTATTACCGAGTCCCACATCTGGGCTGGATACGACCGAGTCATCATCGAGGCCAGGTATGATATATAATATGATATGATTTTCCCCACACATAGGCTGGATATTACATTATATGGCCCCTTGAGCGACTGGAATTTTACTTACATGCATATATCTTCATGATTGTGACAGGTAGGCCCTCAGAGGCTTGTTATAAGTTTTAGGTTCACTTATGTACCCTTATGTCTTATGTTATATTTTCTGTCTATATTTGTTATCTTCCTTACATATTCAGTACATCTTTTGTATAGGTGTTCCATTCCGAGGACACAGCATTTCATGCCCGCGGGTACAATAGAGCTGCAGATGATTCCTCGCAATAGGTGACTCGACTCAGCTGAAGGTTGTCATGCTCCTTTCTTCCGGAGTTATCTAGTGAGTTGATGGGTATATATATATATATATAGTTGTGTATGGCGGGACCCTATCCCAACCATATATTATCGTTATACTCTTTAGAGGCTTGTAAACAATCATGTTGTGTATTATGGTCTTGCGTGTGCCCTTGTCAGCTTCTCCAGTAGACCTATTGTGTTTCTGTTGGCCTTGTTGATATATATATATATATATATATATATATATATATATATATATATGTGTGTGTGTGTGTGTGTGTGTGTGTGTGTGTGTGTGTGTGTGTGTGTGTTTAAGTTGGCCCTTTTCTGCGTGTAGGCGATTGTGTTCTTTTTTCAGAGAATCATTTATCAGAGGCCATATCGGCCTATGTGTTGTTGAGTATGTCGCAGATATCGGGATTGGTACACTCGAACATTAGGGAACTGGTTGTCGGCCAACCCCCATACCCCCAAGGTTGGAGTGTGACAAACTTGGTATCAGAGTAGGTCAGTCCTAGGGGTGTCTACAAGACATGTCTAGTAGAGTCTTGCTTATAGGTGTGTTGCATGCCACACTTATAAACAGGAGGTTATAGGACATTTAAGATGTTACCTTCTTTGAAATTTAGATCATGTGTTAGAGTGGAGTTGTGAGTATTTCAATTCCTATTCTCTCACCTTGGGTCTCTTTTTCAGTAATGCCAAAATCAAAGGATAGTATCATCAGCAAGAAATTGGTCAAGAATGCGGGATAAGATACCACCCATTGATATGGATCCGAGGACTATAAGGGCACCAGAAATAAATATGAGTTATTTTATGGAAGAAGATTCATTTATGGAAGAAGATATGTCTATGGAAGAGGATTTGTCTATGTAATAAGATCTGTTTGAAGATCCGTTTACGGAGGATGACCCATCGGAGGCCCTATAAGAATCACCCTTCCGAGTGCCATCAATTCCAGTGATGTTGCCAGATTATAAGAGGGCTCGTACCATACTAAAATTATCCGTGCAACGGTCATTTTTAGTCGGGTTAGATATGAGTGGTGCCATGTATGCAACAGCGCCCCCGGTCATCTTTCCAGAACATGATCATGTTCAGATGCCCCCACAGGTTAGACCTTTTGAGAGACCAAGAATCCCATTATCATGGAAGTTAGTTAACCAAGGTTCGCCAATAACTAGTAGAGGTGAGGAGGAATTAACCAGTATACAGACTAGAAGGTTTGGAATGAAAGTAAGTAACGAAAGATTAGTGTTGCGAGATGTGTCAGATCAAAGCTCTCGGGTAGATGATGACGTCCAAATCCACTCCTTAAAGAAAAATTATAAATGGTAGTCGCAATATAATTTACCCAACTAGGAGTTGGGGTCGAATCCACAAAGAACAATATACTTGGGCAATTAATCTAGTTATGGAATTATCACCAAATAAGCCAAGCCAAATTATTTTTAAATATTTGATTTTGTTTAAAAACTAATAAAGATAAAACTACCTAATAGGGATCACAAGCTATGGAAATTCGGGGCTTTGAAATATAGTAAATTAACTTAAACTCAATAATTATCCATTGCAAGTAATTATCTATCACTAATTAATCATGGGTGTAGCAAATTAGCCTAGGAAGCTCAATTACCCACTAATGTCTCTCGACTATTTAACGGGTCTATCTTAGCTTATTCTCTCGAATCAAATTAAGGAACATTAATCACATTCCAATTTTAGGCTACACTATGGTTTTTCCTATCTAAAGGTCAATCCCATTAGATGAGAGTTAAAGCCTCAAATCATAATAATCAATCAATCTGAAATCCTAATTTCCTCTCTCAAGTTTAATTAAGGATAGATGGGAAAGTCCTGGGATTAGCCAATCCCTTTGGAAACATTGAAGAACAAGATTAATTAAATAAACAATAGACCCATTTCATAAATAGCAAGAAATAATCAATAAAAAAGCAACAAAAGTTAAATACAAATACTACTCAACAAGTCTTACAACTTTGTTGTCCAAAGTCATCACCCACACCAAATATAACAATATAAAGCAAGGAAATAAAGAGATGAAGTACGAAATTCTCATTAATGGCTTCAAGTCTTCACATCGAAGGTGATGGGTGATGAAACCCTAGCCTCCAAAGCTTGTTCTCCCTCTTTTAAGGTCTCAAAATAGGTTGGAGAGTGTTTCTTATGAGTTAGTGTATTGTGTAATGTATTCCCTCTCTTTTTCCCAAAACCCTAGACAAGACATATATAGAGACCCAAAATTTTGGACTACACTTAATTACAAAAATATCACCGCCATCCACTCTGCAGCCGCATAATTGATCTATGGTGCGTAAAATTGGCTTAGGGTTCGCAGAGTGTATTCAAGCTTGGACTGTCTCGAACTATGGCAGGAAGTGCGATCCGTAGAATTTGAACTGCGATCCACAAAAATGCTTCTAACAATCGCGAGTTGGAACTGTTGTAGAGCAATGGTTCGCAGACCGAAATGTTATCTGCAGAATGAAAGTGCGGTCCACATAATGGGTCGCACTTCGGGACTCCAAAATCCTCTAATCACTGGCTAAAACTGCGGTGTAGCTTTCCCATCTGCGGTTCACAGTCTGTTTCTATGTTTCGCATATTTGGTCTTTGTTGCAATTCTTCCCTTTTTACAACAGTTTTGTCCACATTTATGTTTTTTTTTCTCATTTCTGGTGTCCCGAGGTAAAAATCCTACAAACATAAAATAAATATAAGAAATTACATTAAAACTTAAAAAAGGGCTAGAAAATCTTAAAGAAAGGGTATCAAAAATGCGTAATTTCACCGCACATCAACACCCACAACTTAAACTCTTCCTTGTCCTCAAGCAACTAAAAACAAAGCTAAAAGTTACGACTAACAACAAAGCAAAAATGACTATGGTTGGTTCTACCTATGAGTTCACAAGCATGCGATTCAAAATGTTAACAACCCCTCAATTTTCTCAAAAATAACCCGAGAGTGTATAGCTATAAACAATCATTTCATGAAAATCAAGCCTCAATCGATGATTAAATGCTATTAGTGACTAGATGTGAAAAAGTACAATAATGTGAGAAGCTCGAATCACAAAGTTCATGCAATTCATGTGCCTCACAACAAAGCAAGTCCCAACACTCGTTAAGAACAATTCAAAATATGGGACATATGCTAAATCACTCACTCATAAAGAATGTCAAGTGTCACAAGTATAGGCTTGCCATTTTAAGTCACCACTACTCAAAGAGTGCTCGGTTTCGGATTTCAAAGGATTTTTTCAAGCTTGTAATGTAGGCTTAGGGATGTGTAGGATATTCATTTAGGTACGAGTAACTTTTCCCTCCTTTTGCACTACATATTTTTCATTCATTTTGCTCAATTCCATGTTTTGTCTTCCAACTTTCTTTTCTCACCCATTTTATGCAAGTATCCCAAATTTATTTCACTCTTTTTGTGATTCATTTTCTCTTTTATTTTCTATTGCTTTTGCATTTCATTTTCTTCTTTTTCTCAATTTTTTATTACTACGCACATCACAATCTTCTTCCCTTCTTTTTTCTCATGTTCCACCCCCAACTTAGGCTTTTGGCCTTAATTATCACTTCTCATGCTTACAAGGAGGGATTTTGGTTCAAAAGATGGTTCATTTCAAAAGGGTTTCGGTTTGTAATGTGGTAGCCACAGAAAACGTTAAGAAGCTCAAAAGGGGACAACTAGTTCTCTCAACTCACGAGTATGTAAAAAAAGTCTCTATCAAGAAGGTTCACTCCCATATGAAAGTCTAAGATCCTTTCTTCAACCAAGTAATTCCTAGTTTCATAGTTACAAACCAACTAGGCAACTTCTAGATAATACAAGCAAGCACAAGAGAGCAATCAAATTCTCACCACACAATGCACATGAACTACAAAAACCGCTACATTTTTAGCTTCCTATTGAATACAAGGCTATCATCTCATGAAGATTAAAACACAAGTAGACATAGAGTCACAAAATGAGGCATGCTTTCACAAAAGATCATTCAAGTGAATAGTTACTCTCTTTTCTCAAAATACTACTTTTTGAGGGGAGTTATCAAAACCAAAAATAAGATACACATACTAGAAACTACATACTAGTACCAACAAAGTAAAACTACTCTATCATTAAGCTATGGTTACTGAACATACACCCTTGGGGAATAATCAGGCATAGAAAAACCAAGGGGGATCAAAGAAACAAATACAAGGCAAACGAAACATGTTACCACACCCCCAACTTTAAAAGCATGCAGTGTCCTCAATGCATAAAATCAAAATGTTTGAGGTGCCACCTGTGGAGCACTAAGAGCTCTCTTGAGTTTGGATATGTCGGGGCAGCAGTGCCCTCAGACTGTGAAATGGGAGCGGGTAACTCTGAACTACCCTTCTCGGATCCTGGTGGTGTAGGACTAGTAGCACGGCCAGGTGAAGTGGTGCCCAAAGGTAGTAGAGACGTAAGATACACCTATTTTTTCATCAACTGCATAACACCCAAAATGTGATTGCAGAACAGGTCGTGAAACTGTTCTGCTATTCGCATAATGGATTCTTTCGCCGCAGTTTTATGCTCAACCTCCCAGGGGTCTATCTTATTTTGCGGTCGAAAGTACGAGCCGCATACCAGGAATGCGGACCGTAGAATGGTCCTTAATTTTGAACTTTTTCAAGTTTCATTTTTTAATTTGTCTGGGATGATTTACGGATCAAAATGTGGTACGCAAATCGTATTTATGGTCCACAAAAGGGGTCGTATAATGATCCTCATTTTTAGCTTCTTTTTTCTTCAACACTTCCATCTTCAACTTCCATGCACCCATTTTTTTCTCGTTCCTACACACTTAGACAAACGATCAAAGCACATAATGGAATAAAATAAAATAAAAACTAAATAACAAAAAGTAAAAAATAATTGTGTTGCCTCTCAATTATCTCGGATGCATCCTTCCTCTGTGATAAAAACAATCCACCTGCATAACGAGTGACAGCAATCTCCAAAAAATAACTCAAGGGCCTCAAGTCTTTCATAACAAACTCATAACTGAGCATTGTCATGATAGACTGGCGTAAGACATCGGAAGAGGCAGTCAAGATAATATCATCCACATATAATAATATATAACCCAAGGACGAACCACGATGATATATGAACAAGGAATTATCCGACCTGCTGTGAGTGAACCCAATAGTCGAGACATAGTCGGCAAACCTCTTATACCAGGGTCGTGGAGACTGCTTAAGCCCATATAAGGACTTCTTCAATAAACAGACATGATTAGGATATTCGGGGTCCCTAAACCCAAAGGGCTGATTCATAAACACTATTTCCTTTAGATCACCATGTATATCACAGCCCAATAGTCCAATTATCCGAAGGCAGCCCGTGATATACACGACGTATATTTTTTGTATATCACAAGTATATTTAACATATCTAACAAGTGGAAATGTAAACATGATCTGAGATAGGACTAACTATAGAGTCTAAACTTGTCTCTGGTTTCTTTCCTTCAATGTTGCCCATTATTAGACTGAAAGAATTTGTATGCATATCAACTTATCAAAAATAATCCAAAACCCCATCACAGCTGATTAATCATTAATGCATAAACATGTCAAAAGTATTAGTCGATTCGTCTTCCACAATGTTTGACTCTGAAAGAAATAATCCCCTTGATTATTTTCATTAATTGAAAGGTATATATACAAGTTACATATTTTCATAATAGGAGAATCATATTCCTATTTTATTCCTAAAACCTTATTCTACTATAATTCTAACTATACAATTATGGTAAGTGTACAAGACTAATTAAGGTAACATTTACACTACAATATTACATCAATATACATTCCTAATATACTACACTGCTACACTGCCCGTGATGGGCTGAAGGCCACTGCCGAGATGGGCTGAAGGCCACTGCCGAGATGGGCTGAAGGCCACTGCCGAGATGGGCTTCAGCCACTGCCGAGATGGGCTGAATCGTTCCTACTGTACCCGTGATATACACTATGTATACCAAGTGTATATCACGGGTATATACCTTGTTTAACACACCCCCGCAGTCATAGCGGGCGGTCTTTGAATGCTGAAACTGTCCCTAAAATCTTCAAAAAAGACCGCGGGCAGACCCTTTGTAAGGATGTCTGCAATTTAATATCATGACGGGACATGGCATATGCGAACTTGACCACGAGCAACATTTTCACGGACAAAGTGAATGTCCATTTCGATATACTTAGTGCGTTGGTGTTGAACCGGATTACCTGAAAGGTAGATGACACTAATATTATCGCAATAAACTAAGGTTGCCTTCTAAATGGGACAATGAAGCTCCAAAAGCAAATTACGTAACCAACATGATTCTGAGACCACATTAGCTACCCCTCGATATTCAGCCTCGGCACTTGAGCGGGATAGAGTTGCCTGACGCTTCGCAGACTAGGAGACCAAGTTGTTGCCAAGGAACATACAATAGCCAGACGTAGACCGCCTGGTATCTGGACAACTACCCCAATCAACATCTGTATATGAGACAAGTGTGGATGTCGAGGAAGGATATAAATGCAAACCATAGTCCAATGTACCCTGAATATACCGAATGATGCGTTTAAGTGCATTCATGTGCTCAATTCTGGGATCATGCATGAATAAACACACATACTAGACGGCATACGTAATATCCGATCTTGTAAAGGTAAGATACTGAAGGGCCCCTGCAAGACTGCGATAGCGGGTCGGATCCTCGTAGGGTGCGCCGGTCGCGGTACTAAGCTTGGGCTTTGTATTAACTGGAGTGAAAGTGGACTTACAGGATGACATCCTAGCCTTCTCGATGATCTCAGCTTCATACTTTCGTTGAGACAAGAACAATTCATCTGAATGGTGATTGACGGCAATCCCCAAAAAATAACTCAAGGGCCCTAAGTTTTTCATAGCAAACTCAGAGCTGAGTAGGGTCATGATAGACTGGCGTAAGGCATCGGAAGAGGCAGTCAAAATGATATCATTCACATACAACAGAATGTAGGCCAAGGACGAACCACGACGGTAGATGAACAATGAATTATCTGACCTGTTGTGAGTGAACCCAATAGTTGAAACATAGTCAGCAAACCTTGTATATTAGGCCCGTGGTGACTGCTTAAGCCCATATAAGGACTTCTTCAACAAACAGACATAATGAGGATGGTTGGGATCCCTGAACCCCAAAGGCTGATGCATATATACTGTTTCCTTGAGATCACCATGTAGGAAAACATTCTTGACATCCAAGTGATGAATAGGTCATGCATTCGAAAGAGCCAAGCTAAGCACCGTGCGAATGGTAGCCGGCTTGACCACCAGACTAAATGTCTCCTCACAATCTATCCCAACCTACTACTGAGTCTTACCATCACCCACAAGCCGCGCCTTATATCGAGCAAATGAACCATCTAAATTCTCCTTATGAGCAAAAATCCACATAGACTTGATAACATTAATGTCATATGGACGGGGCACCAACTCCCACGTCTTATTATCAATAAGAGCATTATATTCATCAGTCATAGCAATTTTTCAATTCGGGTCGTTTAAGGCAGACACATGATTACGGGGCAAGGGGGATTTAGAGACGTTCGAATGTAAATTAAAATGTCTTTTTGGTATAAAAACACCTCGTTCACTATGAGTGGATGGTCTATGACTCGAAGAAGAAGTGGACGGATTTTGAGAATTTTTTGGGCTCGGGATGGATCGCCAAAGAGCACATTGCCCGGCCGCCCAAATCGGCAAATCGAGCAGAATCGACCAGCCTGCATTACCGGATCGCCCAATCGCCGAACCGATCGATGACGGAAATTGCGACGGAACAGTGGAGCCAGCGGGCAGTGAGCCCGCTGGAGAATTTTGGGTGCGGGGTATGTCCGAAAAATAGTGAGTAATATACGGGGATATACTATCATCCAAAAAATTATACGAACTAGGCTCGGTAGTATGAACTTTAGTAAAGGGAAATTGAGTTTCATCAAACATTACATGGAGATTAATGATGATTTTCTTGGAGTATAAATCAAAGCATTTGTAACCACGATGATTAGACGAATAACCCAAAAACACGCACGGAGTAGACCGGGCCTGAAGTTTGTTAATTGTGGTGGACGGGAATAACGGATAACACAAGCACCCAAAAACTCGAAGATGAGAATAAGAAGGTTTCTTATTATATAAAATTTGGAGGGGGAAGAATATGTCAGACCTTTGAAAGAAATTATGTTTAGCAGATATGTGGCCATTTGTAGAGCATGATGCCAAAAATATGGGGGTATGGAAGCATAAATTAAGAGAGTGAGGACAATGTTATTTATGGAACGAATTTTGCGTTCGGCTTTCCCATTTTGTGAAGATGTATGAGGACAAGAAAAATGAAAATTGATCCCATTATTAGCACAGAACTCCCGAAACACCCTATTGTCATACTCTTTCCCATTATCACACTGAATATTTTTTATTTCTCTTTTGAATTGGGTTCTAATGAATGCTCTAAATTTCACGAAGACGGAAAACACTTGAGATTTATTTGCAATTGGAAACGTCCACAAAAATTTAGAATAATCATCCAAAAAGAGAACATAATACCGATGACCCAACGAACTCAGAACAGGAGACGTCCATAGGTCGCTATGAATAATATCAAATGGAATTGAAGTATGAGAATTTGAGTCTACAAATGGCAACTTAACATTTTTTCCTAAAGAACAAGATTGACAAATTGGAGTACGACTCGTACCCTTACAAGAAATAAAACTATTTTTATCTAAAACTGACAAAATAGAGGATCCCGGATGACCAAGGCGAGCATGCCACAAGGAAGGAGAAATGGCTACAAAGGCTGATGGCAAGGCTTGACTCGATGGACTGAAATCGGGCGTGATAGGATAAAGATCTCCCCTACTATCACACCTCATGAGAGGACTCCCCGTCTTGAAATCTTTCACAGAGAAACCAAAAGGATCAAATTCAACATAAACGAAATTGTCAGTGATGAAATTTCAGACAGACACTAAGTTTTTAATTAATTTGGGGGAATGTAAAGTATTTTTTAAAATAAGGGGTGGATTGGGGGGAGACAACGTTTTCTGACCATAACCCTGAATTGGAATAGAGTTACCATTACCAATAATTATACCCCGAGGGTTGCTCAAATTAGAATAAGATGAGAGAGTACCTGAATCGGATGTCATGTGGGTAGTGGCCCCGGTATCCATATACCAGTTCGGGTCCGGTTGAGTCAAACCTAGTGTGTGTCTTGCAGTCTCGATATCGGTCTGAGTGGGGCCTGCTGCGTGGTGAGCTTGCGGAGGCAGGGGCCTAAGTATTCCAGAACTGGGTTGTCCTGGGCCGTAACTGTTGGAATTGGCGTTACTGGGCCAGTGGGCAGTGGGCCGTCTGGGCTGCTGGAAAGCCCACTAGCCAGATGTTGGAAACCGCTGTGAAGGTGGGCCGTAGGGCCACTGTCCACTGGTCCAAGCCCACTGGCCAGAGGCCCAAGGCTGAGACCAGGGGTTCGGTGGCCCACTGTAACGTGGATGGGGTCAACTGCCACTGTTTTGGCCACCGTGACTGCTGCCTGTGCCGCCGCGTTTGCCACCGCGATTTTTCCCATTATTTTTCTGGCCATTCTTGCTGCCCCCGTGGGATTGGTTTTGGTGCGAATTGTTACCAAAATTTTGAGGACTAGTGGAGGAAGTCATCATGACCACGGGACTAGCATTAGTAGCCGTCTTTTTAGCCAAACCAACTTCTTCCAAGGTAAGCATGGAGCGGGCTTGATAGAACCTTGGAAGAGGATTACTTTGACGAAGGAGAGTTCCAACGCCACTATAGGCCTCGGATAGGCCAGCAATCATCTGCAAAACAAGACGATCGTCACTAACTGGCGCACCAACGTTGCGAAGTTGGTCCGTCAATTCCTTCAACCTTTTGCAATATGCTGAAACGTTCGGGAAATTTTCCATGTTGACGTGGGAAAAATCATGTTCAAGAGTAACAGCTCTGGAATTTTGAATATCCTGGAATATGTCACGCAGTCTATCCCATGCAGCCATCGCCATAGCGTCTGGCTCAATAATCGTCTGTAATAGGTCAGTGGAGATAGTAGAATAAATCCACTGAAGGATGGTGGCATCAAGTGTTGTCCATAACTTAGGATCATCCTTGCGTTTAGGCACATTTGTATCATCAGGAGCCGCGGGTATTATGTGATGGATGACTTGATGCGAACGAGCATGAATTTTGAACAACTCGGCCCACGTTGCGTATTGGACGTTTTCTATTTCAAGAATTAACGGGATATGATTCTTGATGTTAGAAACAAGAAGGGCAGGGTGAAACGTGTTCTTTGACGTAGACATAACGAAAGAACAAGAGGTGAAAGAGGGATTTGTAAGAGAGATTTTGAGAGCGGAAGAACAATTTGGTAAACCCGAGGGGGGAGTCTCGGCCGAGAGGAACAACAAAAATTTGGGAGAGAAAATTTTGTTTGACCTACACTTTTGATACCATGAAAGAAATAATCCCCTTAATTATTTTCATTAATTGAAAAGTATATATACAAGTTACATATTTTCATAATAGGAGAATTTTATTCTTATTCTATTCCTAAAACCTTATTTTACCATAATTCTAACTATACAATTATGATAAATGTACAAGACTAATTAAGGTAACATTTACACTACAATATTACATCAATATACATTCCTAATATACTACACTGCTACACTGCCCGTGATGGGCTGAAGGCCACTGCCGAGATGGGCTGAATCGTTCCTACTGTACTCGTGATATACACTATGTATACCAAGTGTATATCATTGGTATATACCTTGTTTAACAGACTCAATATTTTAGACAGAGGTTTCTACGCTAAGAACCAAACCAAGAAACTTCTATTTTAATTCTCTGAGAAAAATAATCACATTTTTTCTGATGACTGAATGTTATTTTTTCATTAAATACCTCCTAGACATAGACTTTAGATTAATCACAGCTAGTGTTTCTTTAGCTTTCTAGACCTTTTTAAATTGTTGAATTAAAGTTACATAAAAAATTAATTGACAAAGTGACAGTTCACCAAAAGTTCAGTAGTTCTTGTAATAAAAAAAAATCCAGACTGGATTAGGTTCACTGTACCTCTCGTCCATATGTAATAAATAACGTACTATTCGTATAATTTACGCCTTTGGTTTATAGATTCAACAATTCTAATCCGGAAAAATATCTTTAGCAAATTCCATGTAAAAGATTGCATTATGATTCTGACCTTGGATTTTCCCCCTAGTCTACTTGAAAAATTGTACTAGTATCACATAAAAATCGAAGAATGCTTCATGATTGTAAAATCAGGAATAAAACAAAAGCAACATAAACGACTATGATGCTAAATGTACCAAGAGAATTCCTATTCAAACATCTTTTCTAATATTTTTTTTGGAAATTTACTCTAGACAATAAAGAAAGTATTATTAATATTTATTGTTTATAAATTCTAATTAGTTATCGTTTAACTAATATTAATTATATACTTATTATGCACTTGTATATATTGAATATATATTGGTGAAATTATTCCCACCAAAAGCAGTGACATTTTTCTAGCCGATTAATTAAAAATATTAAAATCAGATTATTTTTTCTCTTGATCAACGGAGGATATTGTAAATTTAGACTCATGATAGATATTTCTCCAGAAAAAGAAATGACTTAAAAAGTACTACTTCCCAGGCCAATATCTTTTCTGTTATAAGAAAGAGATGTATGTATAATTATAGAGTTCCTACCAACTTCTCTGCACAAATCATCATTGGATAAAAGAAAAAGTTTGATGATTTGGACTAATTCCAATGCCCAAAAGACACTCTAATTAATAATTACCGAGACTGGCAGTGCTTTAATCAGCCATAATGATGGGCTCTTCGGAATTTAATTTAATGAGTTTAATTGTTTTGGCTTTTGGGACTATATGTTTCTCTATAAATTTCGGGATTTTGCCCCTAGTCTAATCCGGGAAAATATCTTTAGCAAATTACATGTAAAAAAATCTTAATTTTGTCTTTAATTCCTAACGGAGGTCCAATATAACTTTTTAAATTATTAATTAAAAGTTGATGGGTAAATATGAATCATTTTTCTGGAAACATTTAGATATGTAGAGTTCATTCATTTATTACCGGAGCTGCTTAATAATAAGGGAGAATAAGAGATCATTTGTTAACAATAATGCTGGCCAGTGGGCCGGGACGGCCCGGTCCTGCTCCGACACCGCCCCGAACCCGAGTAGTAAAACAAAATCGATATCGGGACTCGATCCGGGATGGACAATGTCTCATCCCGACCCGTCCCGGCCCGCCCCAGTCCCGCCAATTCCGACCTGAGTCCGCCCCGATCCAGCCTTAATCCCGCCCGTAACCCCCATTTGCAAAAATAACCGTTGCACCAACGACCATTTTGTATTTTGGCCGTTGTGCAACGGCCATTTTTGGCCTCTCCCTACCCCTTAATATTTATTTTTAACCATAAGTTATTTTATTTACACTTTAACCCAATTTTTCAACTATAAATAACTCATTTTCTCTTCATCTTTCTCACAAATCTTCCTACAATCTCTCTAATCTCTCAATCTATCTCTCTACAAGTCTACATTGTTTACTAAATATTCAATTTTATTTATTCATTTGGAAATTGGGAGTGAAGTTGACAACTAGCTTGAGGATCTTCCATCGAGCAAAGTTTTAATTTTCAACCTCTCGATTACACGTCGGCGTTTGGTACATTTGTTCCTTCATTAAATTATTATTGTCTATTTATTTTATTTAGCGCACTTAATTTTATTATCTTTAATTATTTATTATCATAATTAAAATGAAAGGATTAAGAGGTATGTTTAAGGGTAAGGGTGCTTCTTCTAGTAGGGCAACAAGGGTAAGAGTACTTCTTCTAGTCATCATATTCCTACACATGGTGATTTTATTGATACTGAATATTTTTCTACAATACCATTAGATTTAGACGAGGAGCTATTTTCTGGAACTCAAGAAGACTTTTATTTAGACGATGATCTAGATGATACACTCACTAATGTTGATGACAACACACCCACTAGTGCACCTTCAACTGAAATGTCTCCTATTCCCCCTAGTATGAGACGAGGTCCAGCAAAACGACCATTAAAATCATATGCATGGATATTTTTTGATAGGGACGTAGAGAATCAAGTAGCTAGATGTAAAATTTATAAAGATGTTTTAAAATTTAAAACTGAAAAAGGTCACGGTGTGACGGGGGGTTTAATGAGACACGTAGTAAGGGCTCATCCAGCTAGGTATGCCCAATACCAGGCTTCAAAACCGGGTGCGCAAACCCCCCGCTCCATCGGGATAAGGTTTACATACTGATACTGTCCCGGATCAAGTACAGGGTCAAATTAACCTTATGACGGGGGGAATTGTAGGCTCTAAATACAAGAAACATAGAGATAGGGAAGCAATATCAAAATTAGTTGTTGTGGAGGGTTTGCCTTTTTCATTTCCTTCATCTCCCGATTTTATTCATTACATTAGAGATATATATAATTCTGCTTTTAACGATTTTCCTAGATCAACTGTTAAAAGAGATGTATTTAAATTCGCACATGAATATCAACAATATTTACGTTATTCATTATATCATTTTAATGGCAAAGTATCTATCACGTCTGATATAGGTCGTAGTACTAACGACCATGATTATTTAACGGTAACTTGTCATTGGATAGATTATAAATGGTCTATGCAAAAACGTATCTTAGCGTATAGATATATAGATGATAGGCACACTGGTACTTTTATTGCAGAAAATATTTATCAAGTGTGTCATTACAGAATAACTGATAAAATTATGACTATTACATTAAATAACGCTTCTTCTAACAATTACGCTATTACAATTTTAAAAAATAGTTAAACTCCATCTTTTCCAAATCATTTTCATATAAAATATGCGTGTCATATATATAACTTAATTGTAAATGATGGTCTATCACTTTTTGAAGACATTCTTAGTAAAATACAATTTGCTATAAACTTTAATTTAAAAGTAATAGAGTACAACGAATAAAAGAATATAAAACAAATTGTCACGATTATGGACTACCTTATAGAAAAATTTCAGAAGAAGTATCCACTAGGTGAAATTCTTTATACGAGCAACTACTTGTTGCTTATGACTATAGAAAATCAATAACTTTATTTTTTAACTCTCATAATCAAAATTCAGCTGATATGATTATAGATAGTTATTGGGTAAAAAATTTTGAAATTATTGTATTTTTAGAGAAATTTTTTCAAGCAACAAAAGAATTTTCCGGTATATATTATCCTATTATTTCAACTATGTTGTTTTATATAACTCTAATATTTTTATTACTTAGTGAATATATGGAAAACCAGCTTATATTGCAACTATTAAAAAATGTTTATCAAAATAAAAAAATATTTTATTCCTATTCCCATTATTTATATTATTGGTGTTGTATTAAATCCGACTATTAAATTAGACGGTACTAAATCACTTATTGAAACTATTTACGATTGTATAGAAGTACTACCACCTCCAAGTCCAAAAAATCCAAATCACCCACCACCTATTGAACAGACTAAAGAAGAAGTATTGTCTAGCGTAGAAGACCAATGCAAAAAAATATATAGGTTTTACCAACAAGAAAGTGCTAGTAACCTACCGCCTTCCATACTATCTTCTTCATCTTCAACACAACCTCACAAAAGACATGCTGTTTCTGCGGCTAGTATTGAAAGCTTCGGAAATAGAATGTGCGGTCGTACCGCTACTAACCAAATTAGCGAGTTTGATATTTTTGTTTTGCAGGCTCTGTACCGTATCAAGAAGTTCTCAATGAAGATAGACATGAAGACTTGCTGAAATACTGGAGGAGGAATGAGAAGAACCTTCCGACACTTTCAATGGTTTTGAACATTCAAGCGTCATCAACTGCGTTTGAATGCATTTTTTCTGCCGGCAGATATCAAATAGGAGACCACAGACACTCATTAGCCGGAGACAGCTTGGAAATTACAGTATTATTCAGAGATTGGATACGAGCGGAGCGGAAAAGGTGCGGTCAATCGGAGATCAACGAAGAAGAAGACGAAAACTACAACGAAATCTTATCTGAAGGTGGTGGAAGCGACGTGGATCAATTTGACCAACAAATACCAATTCCAACCGAAGAACCACAGGAAATTATCAAGAAATTAGAACATGTTTTTTTCAGAATGTAATTTTTTTAATTGTAATTTTATTATGTAATATACAACTTTTGAATAACACCACAAAGTTGCAATTTCGACAATTGTATTTGTATTACAAAATAATCATATGTCTATTAAATAATATAAGAGGCACAAAAACAACATTGAGATGTTTTTATTACACTATCTTGTCTTGTTTAGTTATTGAGTTTTTTTTTATACATATGTTATTTTAAAAAAAAACCCGCCGGAACCCGATACCGATCCCCCCCGACCCGATCCCGCCCCGACCCGATTCCAACGGGATCGGGATCGGGACGGGACTTGCAAATCCCTCCAAATCCGATCCCGCCTGACCCCGCCAGCCCCGATCCCGCCCCCTTCACCCGTCCCACCCCGACCCGACCCACTGGCCAGCTATGGTTAACAATAACTATATGAAATTATCAATAGGCCAAAAGTCTAACCAGGCGAAATTGAACAATCTCGGAGAAAATACTCTTTGCATCTTTATTCCCAATTATAAAATTAGAAACTGCATAATGTATTACTCCCAAGTTACACTTTTATAAATAAAACTACTAAGAGTTCGGAATTATAATTTTATTTATTTTTTTAAATAGGAACAAAAATGATAACTTATGTCTTTTCAAAAGCCTGAAATATGTGTTGGATATGTAAATCAATACGGGAAGTAAATAAATATTACAAGTGTTCGAAAGGATAAACAAATAGTCAATATTCAGAACTGCCGCAAGCTTGTTGAATGTTGAATCTTGATATCCTGAAATCAAGAAACACTAAATCTGGATTGTTACAACTGTGGCTGAATCGAGAGATGACTCTCTGTCTTTAAGACAAGATTGCCCCGTATATATGCTTTTACGTTAAAGGGCAATAGTCTTTCAAGATAAAACAACAACTAATCAACACTACAAAGCAAATATGTTGATTCTGACGAAGAAAACAAACACGAAACGACTTGTTGAAGAATGGAAAAGGAAGGAAGAGTTTTCTGTTTTCGTCCACTGTTTCTGCTCACATTTTGGACAGAATTTGTGTCTCTCAACTGACAAGTAATGGCTGTTTATGGCCATTAGTGAGGGAATTAATCAGCCAAGTAATGGTTGATTTAATGTGCAACATAAAGGAGCTTTTCAGAAACTCCACGGACCAAACTATAAATATTAAATAATGTGGGGGTCTATCAGAAGAAGCCCACGGTCCACGACCCGAGCCCGGACCGGACGGGTGGGCGGCGGCGTGCGTGTGGGCTTAGCCTCGAACCCAAGCACACCTAGGTCCTCCCTCCTTCAAACACATGGGTTACCCCTTGGGGTCCCAAACCCTTAGCCAATTTTGAGACTTATAAAGAGAGCAATTCTTCCTTTTCCCACCGATGTGGTAGATTTGTCCCACACTATATTTCCATGCCTCAAACACCTTACTTCGTGGACCAATATCTCTTTCATTTCTCAACGAAATTTGACGATCTTTGGCCCTACGGTCATCTACTCACTTAGTAGATTATGCATGTGTGAAGAGACAAAGCCTCCAACATGCGGAACCCTAGTGTTTAAGTCATTAAATATGGGTGGACGCACCTCCCTACCAAAGGCAAATTTCCAACAATGTCTATATTAATTCCTTTCCTCATTTGCTGATTCAGGAATTTCTGAAAAAAGTAGTAGTTTGATATATATAGTACTATATACATACATACATATATATACATACATACATATATATACATACATATATATATATATACATACATACATACATACATACATACATACATACATATATATATATATATATATATATATATATATATATATATATATATATATGTATATGTATACATATATATGTACATATATGTATAT